>JAKSZP010000008.1:0-446065 GCA_022478985.1 Massospora cicadina
GGTTATGGACTCCTCTTTGGGGTCCACCCAAGTTTTGATATTTCTTGGTTATCTTATCCTGTATACCGCGTTGTACACCCTTGCCTTGGGTCTCTTCTGCTCCAGCATCCTACGCAGTGCCCTGTTTCCCCAGCTAATAATGGCTAGTTCCATAGCTGTGAGGGTGGGCATACCACACCACCTCTCTGGGAAGAGAGAGTTACAGACACTCTCTTGACAACCATCTCTTAAGCTCCCATGCGGTGCTCCAGAGCCCTTTGGTTCTCCCACAGAGCAATTTGCATTTTGGCCTCCAGATCAAATATGAGAATCTCTTTGCATACATGAGTATGGCCATCATCAAGATTGCTACGGCAGTTTTCAAACCCTCCAGCTATATTGACTTCCACCCCTTTAAGGGGTACTTTGATCTCAGCTTCTGCTCTGAAGTCAATGCAGTGGCCGCAGTCAAGCTACAATCAATCTTTAAAAAACCCCTTACCCACCATTTGAACCCAGCTCCCAGATGAGGCCAAATTGATAGTTCAGTTTGCCGGGCTTCCCTCCCATCTCTCTCCCAAACGCCTCCACCATGAGCACATGGAGGGTTTGACCATTTATGGTGCGAACCCCATGTTGCAGTTTGTGGTTCCTGATAGGGAAGATCATCTGGTATGGCCTCACACCTTTGTGACAATCCTCCCATTTCATAGTGATTCCAACCTTGCAATTCCCCCCTGTACTGTGATCAGATCCGCCCCTGATCGCCCATTCTAGGCGCGCATCAAAAATTGCTGCACTATTTGCCCCTTGTGCTTTGATCTCAATCACTCAAAGCGCAGGTGCCCCACGGTTTCCACATCTACCATTTACGCCACTCCCCCCTTGGGCGTTGGGCCTGCGGCTGTTTTGCCCCGATTTTTCAAATGGGTCTCAATCCTCCCACCTCCAACCTTGGGGAAATTTGGTGCAGCACCCAAAGCAGCGGCCAATAAAAACCAAAATTTAAAATTTTTAATAATAATTTGATGGATTACAGGATCCAAAGTTGATGGCTGAACCAGTTTCAGCTGAGCTGCCATGGCTGACAGCATATGGCCATCAGCTCCTGCCACTGCCCCAATTCCAGTGGCTGGCCCAGCACTGACTGAATCAAATTTATTCAAGACTCTCACCTGGATTGATGAAGATAAATGGCTGTATCACGTGAAGCTGGATTTTTCTTTGGAGGAGTTCTACAATCACCTTCCCAATTTGCATCACCATTTTCGACCTCAAAACATTTTTTCAGTTTATAATGATATAAAATATAATAACAGTTGAGGCTGCAGCTGCCCCTTCTAACGCCCAACTTCACCATCATCTTCATGGGGGGATGGAGCCCCTTGCTGAGGTTATTTCTATCCCCAATTTTCCCAATGTTTTTGAGAAAGATGTGAAGCATGAAATTGAGAAACTTGCATTTGGTGCAAGCTGTGCATGCATTGATGCAGTAAAAACTTCTCTTTTCAACCCCAATTATCCCAAAACATGACGGCGCATCAAGTCATTCACTTATGTGCCTGCTCTCATAACTTTTGCTGAGCATCAACTTTCCCATTACGTTGAGGCAAGGAACATGCCGGCCTCATTAAATAAGAGAACTCACAATCGTACCTCCTTATGCCACATGCCGCTGATTCCCCAACCTCTATGTTTTCCGCCATGGTCTTCTAGATAAAGCGGGCGCCAGACCAAAGTTTCCCCAAAGCTTCCTCACCTTCTGATATGGCTTCCTATGCTGTTAGCTGAGATAACAATTTAGGCTCTTTTTAATTTCTGATTGTCCCTTTGTTTGGCCCATTTAAAATAAAGATGCGTGGCAGCTCCCTGATTTAAGTTGGGATACCACTAGTGATAAAAAAGATGTCACCCTTCTAAGCGTTGTACAGAAATAAACCTTCATCTGTCTTTTAAAGTTTAGGCCATTTTCGACCGAGCCTTCCGCAAAGATAATGAAGTCACTATGCCAGGTATTGCCAATAAATTATTTGACTTCAGGCCCTGTCTTCTGAAACTTGTATGCCACCCACTAATAGAGAAAATAGTTGGTTTAATGACAAGCATGAACCTCTGCACACCTTCCAACCAGGTGATCTAGTCCTTTTCTACCACCATCTTCCTGGAGGTCGGAATTGCAAATTAGGAACCACCTGGTTGGGTCCCTAAAAAGTTATTTATAAGCGAGGTAATGAAAACTCTATTGTTGAGGTCACTCTGGGAACCTTAATAAATCAGGTACACAGTCAATTACTATGGCCGTTTTCTCCACTGCGCCAAGTTCTAAAGGGGGGCGTTGTCAGGATTTCTGACCAAATCAAAGATTCACAAGAGTCAGATGATGGGAATTGAACCTGATCTGATAAAATTAGCCAAAACCATTATTGAGGATAATCCTGACTAATTTTAAGCCCTATGATATTGAGGACATTTCTGACTAATACATTTTAATTATTACTTGACCAAGACCCCTTAATATTGGGGTTCAAAACTGATCTATGTGGCGATCAAATCTCATCTGGCATAAATGAATAACCCGACGCTAAATCCCTAATTGGTGAATGAGTTTAGATCCTAGCTTGGAACTCTTGGAGATTTACTAAGAAAAACCCCCTGGCCTCACATATAATTCCTTTCTAAGCGAAAAAACTTTACTCTCTTGATTGCCATTTTAAGTTAAATTGGCCTACCACTATTTACTTAGAGACAAAAAATAGGTAGGATTTACCACTCAAGGAGTCTTATACCAAGTTAAGATTTTTTTGGCCAAAGAAAAGAAAAAACTTATAATCCAGCACCCAGGGACTTCAGGTTTCCTGGCTTTAAATAAAAGGACAATTGGTCTAAGCCCCTTAGTCTCAACAAGCGGTTTTATATCTAATTGTCATGCTCCCTGCATCTCATCTTCTAGGCAAGCGCATTGGAGTAGGCTTCAGTCTGGAGTTGTATAAGTTTATATTTGAGATTTTTTGAGAAATCTGTTGGAACTCAAGTTACCACTATTGATGCAGAAATACAAAATTGGAGGCAGGTTGGCAGTATTCCATGCAATAATTGGATCAGCAATCTCTCCATTGATGAATGAAATGCAACATTACATGCAAAGTCAGAGGAAGGAAGTATGAGTTCTAGCTGGATTGCAAGCCTTATGCCAACTTCTGCAAGGCACACATTAATATAGATAATATTCTAAAATAATTTGGCAGTTGTTGTGGCTCCCAAGTTAAGGTCACTTTACCCTCCACCCATTTAATAAGGCGGTCAGTGTCAACCACACTTTAGTAAACTGGACACTCCTAAAGGGCTGCAGCCCACAATTTTGATTAAGATGGCGTAATAAGCGAAAATGGAATAAACTAAATTGATATGAGTGCTTTTGTAGTATGGAATTCCAGTAAAAACTTATTACAACATATGGTTGCCTCATGAACGTTAAGTGCATCAACTCCCAATGGTTAATATTGCTTTAGATGTTTGAACGTCTTCTTTTTTCCGTTATGCCACATGGCCTTTGTAATCCCTAATAATCAGGTCTGTTAATTTAATTAATCATGGTATCAGATTTTTTTTACCTTCTATTACCTTTAAGAGCTTCCCGCCTGTTGAGATTGATCTGGTAATGTATCTTTATGTATTATTTATGTATTCATTTTGTTATTTAACAATATGTAGATAGAAGGTATTGATTGGGCTAACTACACTAATATTAATCTATAAGATTACTATACTATGAATTACCTTTCCCAGGCGAGCCACATTCTTAAATTTAGTTGCCAATTTTGTAGTATCAAATGGCTATCAGCTACCTCACCTCGGCGCCTTTGTTTACTGATAACTACATATTGAAAATTGAGCCCTTCAAGACCAGCGGTGGAGTTCTTGATTCCCTAATAAATCAATTATTTCTCCCTGTGGTTCTAGTTTTTTTATCACCTGCTATAATTTTTTATTTACTCCTTAGCCCCCACTTTAGAATGAAATTTTCATTAATATGTTCTTATTACTAGATGTGGCCATCTGCCAGAGTTTTAGTTGCTATTTGCCAATAAAAGTGATTTATGGAAATGCCCCTAAGCCATAGGCAATTGTTTCCTAAACTTTTTGAGATATTATGAATTTAACCAGCACTTGTATTTGATGCTCAGTTAACAATAGCTTGCACAAATGAGAACCCAAAGAATTAGAAGAGCAAACTAAAAGGGATTGCCGATTAGTAGGGGATCATGTTTCTATAATAGCTTTTGAATTTACAACTACAAAGACCAAACTACAATAACCTCCCCTCTTAGTAAGTATTCAATTATACAGTGTGCTTATATTTATATATACAAATCTTTATTATGACCAAGTTTGGGATCTATTCACTAATTTCTAAGTATATGTTTTTGTGCATACTACTTGTTATTTTGTGTGAATTTACGAGAGTTAACGCCAATTGGCGCCATAGTGGAGATGCAACATTTTTTGCTCACTACAAGGGGTAACATTTTTAAGCCATATTCACCTACTTTTTACTGAGTCACGACACTAGGGGGACTCAATTTACTCCCTCTCTGACCTCTATTAGGAGATTGACACCTTGGAACACTTAGTTTAAGATCTAGGACTGTTGCTTAATAACTTGAGCTCTAGCTTTTGATGCTCTAACCATAAACTAAAGCATACTGAGAACACTCATGAGATAGAACGTTACCAGATTATGGATCTGTTAGCCAAATTAGTCAGGATTTAAAGTTGGCTCTTGTCAATATAGTCAGCCTCATGACTGGATCAAACCTTAGCCAAATTGTTATATAAATTTGGTTACTGACCCTAATGTGTTTGAGCCTGATGACACCAAGGTGCCAATGGCGGCTTATTTTCCAACAGGTTTTATTGTAATTTCCCTTCCTGGTAGTGCCAAACTTATTAATATGCCAGAACTACTAGTTCAAGGATATACCCGCAGCAGTTCATAGTTCTATTCCTGAATCTTCTACTGACACCACCATGGCGACCTTGATTAATGATGATTCCAAATCCTTCACAGCTAATATTTACGCTTGGCCTAAACTTCTCTGAATAATTGGGAATCAGGTTATCACTGAAGTGGCCGGCTAACTCACTGGGTGATGACTGGAAGGGTTGAGCCACTTACAATGATCTATTTTTCTCGATTACAGGGTGCATCACCAAGCAAATTTGGAAGTTATCTTTTTGGGTGAACTGGTACTTTTATACATGGTTTCAAACGTGTCCAACCATGTTGAAGCCTTAGATAATATCTAACAATAGCTGTTCATATGTACACCTGAGCTCTTCTAACCTCAGGTAACAACAACAAGGTTAAGTCCAAGCCTTAACAATAAATTAACTATATTTGGTTTTGCTAACACCAAATAAGAACAACTTTGAAGCTAGATTATGTGAAATGCTATTTTATTAGAAATATAGAAAGATATAAAGTGCTTGTGGGATTTAAGGTGCTTAGCGTAGTACTTAATATAAACAAATTGTTTTCTTCTCATAAGGCGATTTTGCAGCTGTAACTTAGTTTCAGGGTCCCAAAGTCCAATTCCATAATTCTCTTGGATCTTCTGTGTTTCTTCAATAGATTATAATGTGGATTTCTGGCCTATTTGTGAATGCTTGGCTGCTGTTCCAGGATCACCTGTGTCGTCTGTTGTTTTTGTGACCCTTAAAGCTCCTGCAACTGCAGGGGATATTTTGATCATCTCAATCAATAAAGTTTTTAGAATCAAATTTGCTTCCCTTTTCATTATTATGCTAATTGAACAGCTTCATATATATTGGGAAAATCTCTTCAGATGTTGTCAGAATTTGAGATAAAAAATGAATTAAAATCCCTACTTCCAAACTAAGCTGCAGTGAATTGACTCACAAGCTAATTCAAATGGAGCCTTATCTTGATGGCAGTGAAACGAAATTCAATCAGGAATTCACACGCGTTCAAGATTTAATGGAGACGACTTCAGGAATCTTGTCCCCACCTCCTGAATAACAAAGAGGTGCGGCCTCCATCATTTCAGTCATGGGGGCAACAAAGTATAATGAGGGTGTCGTCCAGGTGGTCAATCTGGAAGGCCATGAAAGATCATGAGTGGATGTGGCCATGAAGATCCTTGAGACACCGTGTCCCCATACATTCTATAGATATCAATAAATTTTAATCCAATAAAGTAGTCTATATACAGTCCATCATTACATTTTAAGACCTTTATGCTAATTTTCAGCTTTAAGCCCACCATCAAATCTCAGCAACAGTATAGAGAACTGTATTGCTGACAAAATGTGATGCTTACTACAGGGGGCTCTGAGCTGTCCTAAGTGAAAACGTCTATCATGAAAAATGGGGAATACTAGAAGTCCTGAAGATCAATCTGCTTATTGGTCAAGATGCGTTGCTCAATGTATTAATACTTCACAGTATAAAGTGCCACCCGCAAAGCCAAAATCTAGAACTACAGATCACTTTTAGTTCTTCCTGCACTCCGTTGATGGAAGTCATCACCAACTTAAGTAAAAGAACCTTAATGTTATTAATTAACAATTAATAAATGGCCACCTAATCCATGGGTGCCCACTTCCAGCCGCTCCAGAGCCTCTTCCATGCCTTCTACCATGCAGGACCTCTATGCCTCAGCCCATCAGCCAGCAGTAAAAATACCCTGGGGCCCAAAAGCTACCTTCACAACTTTTTCCACCCAGCTTTTCATCACCTACTCCAGATAGTTGGGTTGCATCAGCATGAAGTCTCCCAACAACTGGGGCCAATGCAGGGCTTACAATCCCATATTGTCAATTTCTATTACGCAGCCTCCTCCTTTGTCCATGATAAACTGTGAGGCCATTACTGATAACTGAAAATAATCAACAAGGCCAAAGGTTAAATTGCGGTGTTGGATAGCAGGATCTATGGGTATCTCAAAGACCAGATGCGTCAGAACGTCCAACTCCTTGAGATGACCTGGAATCAGCGCCTCCTCCAAGTCAAGGATCTTGTATGGACCCAGCAACACTACCAAGAGCTGGCCTCTCGCAACTAAACCTCTGGCAGTGAAGGCCCTGAAGGTCTTAGGGGCCTGAAGGGCCCAAAGGGAGAGAGATACCCAAAGGCCCTGAAGGTCCCCGTGGACCTCAAGGTCCCTCAGGTCCTGCAGTCCTTACTCCTGAAGGCCTTAACGACCCATTGCAAAAGGTTGTGCTTGCAATCTTGGCTACCTTACACGATCAAATTTAGAAGTAGCTTAGGGGTGCAAACTTTTAGTGGATGGAGTCCCCCTTGACCACTAGGGTCTCCATTGAGGCACTGTTGGACGAAGTGGACAACTTCAGCGCCTTCACCAAGCTTACTGATAGTCGTATCTCTCAGCTTGAACAGACTTGCCATGGGTCAAAACCTGTCTGACCACCCTCAAGAGCCAGCTTCACCTTCAGGGCGCCAACATTTAATCCCTAAATGAGCAGTTTCAAATAAGGCTTCCATTTCCTTCCTTAACCTATACTGAGATGTTATCCAAGAGGAACTTAAGAGCCTGCGGAAAATGGTTAGACCAGCAGGCACCCCTTGACTATGCGGAGACTGAGATCTCCAAAATGGTGCTCATGCCTGGCATTAACACCCTCTTCACTCCTCTTGTAACTAACTTTAAACCAAATTTTAAAGAAAGGTTACCTCCCAACTATGAAAGCATTGCCTCCTTCTTGTACACAAATGAGAGTTCCATGGAGGAGGCCACTGACTGGTAGAAGGTGAAGCATATCCACTCCTACCTTAACAGCAATGCCTGGGAGATCATGACTCCCCATTTGAAGGAGTGCAACACCTGAGAACAGGTCTGTAAAACCTTAATACAAGAGATTTGGTAGCAATCAAACCCTGGCCAGCCAAAAACAGCATTTATGGGTATTCGCCTGAATAAAGGAGAAATACCCCATGGAGTTTGCCAGCCATATTTATGCCCAAGTGTCAGATTCTTGTGGTTGTTAAAAAATAAACCCTTCAACTACCATCAGATTGGGCCGATTATCCTCCCAATGCTTTAACTAATACCTTAATCCTCACCTCCAAGCCTATTTCCTCCACATGGCTTGGGCCTAATATATCAACGTCAATTTGATAATTGTACTTTATCAAAAAGCTCAGGCCAAATACGCTCGCACATTATGGCCAATTATCAATACAACAAATCTCAGCAATTGGTCCCAAATTATTGGGAACTACAATAAACATTCAGTATACAAAATCATTTGGGACCAACCAAAAGTTAACGTTTTAAGTCCCATGAACAATCAGATGAACAATTAAATAATCAATTTCCCGCCCTAGGGCGAAATTTGTATGTCAATATGCATAATTGGCACAATTGCACTTGCTCATGGACCACCCAAAAGGGAGTACCTAGTGCTAATAAGATAGAGACTTCTGTTGTCCCAATTAGGGGTATATCATCTACTTTGATTGATGCAAGAATTTCACAGAAGTTGTATTTAATCAGCAGTATGACTAAACTCAAATCAAGAAGATCCTAGGATAATTTTTCATGTTTTTATCGCAATTTTTGTCCCTGAAATCCACCCAATTTTAAGAGTATTTTGCTACCAATAAAACTAAGAATAGGACTCAGTCATATCAGTTTAAGGGCCAAACTGAGGTGGTAAAATATATGTTATAATTCTGTGCTTGAATGTGGCCAGGAGATAACCTAGAGGTATAAATACCGGTGCTTAGCCTAATGACTGATTGTCAAATAGTATCCTTTAATAAAAGATATTTTATTTCATCTTTTTCCTGGTTTTCTCATCTATATCTTTTCTTTGGAGAAGTGTTGACAATCTGGAAGTGCCAAATCCCCAGCTTGTATCTATCCCTGTCTTGGAAGTTTTTTCAAATTATGAAGGAAAGATTAAGCCCAAAATTGACCAGAAGAGGTGGGGCTTTTTCAATAATCCTAGTGAGTTTATGAACAGTCAGAATACCATAAGCCACTGGCAAAACAATGTTTTTTTGACCAAAAATCTTCCCAATTTAGCGTGCAGGATTTTAATTATTAAGCGAGCAATCCTCAGAAACTCACACCAATCAAGACCATTAGTCACTACCAGTAATATAACTTTTGATGATGCTATCACCGCTGTCATTTCTGCATCAGGATCCTACCTTGAGGTTCAAATGCATTTGATCAGAACAGAAGAATGGGTTTACCTGCATTTGGGAAATAAAGGAAGCACTTAATGAGATCTCTGCGTTGACCCTACACCCAAGGCTACCACTTTGGGTCCCTCTAACCATCCTTGAGTCCATGTGGTCAAAAACCAGAAGAATCCTAGACCTCGCTGTACCAACTATAACAGTTTCAGACATAGTAATAAGACCTGTTGGAAGCGACTTTTTGAGGAGGCAGAAAAAGGGCTGTCAGCATGAAGGACGAGGCGCTTCATTTTGACATCCCTACCACTCCTCAAATCCTCCATAACTTTGAACATACCTGGAGCTATTATACTTGGAGGAGATGTCAGTATTCATTGATAATAAAGAAACTGATACTGCTTACTCTTTTTTCAATGACTTTCCCATGTTTCCCACGCTACCCCCCAAGTTTGGAAGTCTGGTTACTAGCGTCACAGTTTAAGTTCAATAATATTCCAGTCCTCGCCATAGTCAACAGTGTTTCCCCCATGAACGTCATGATACAAGTTTATGAAGCACATTAAGATTGCTCCAGACTTGCCCCACTATGAGTATGGAACGGCTGGCCCGCAATGTACCCAATCTATAAGGGCCTATTCTTCTCTGTCTATACAGTTTAGAAATCTTGCTGTAAACACCCCTGTAATGCGCTAAATACCCTAGCTATGACCTTCTCCTTGGGACTCAGTTCATTTAAAAAACTCAGCAGTAGTCCATTATGATGTCAGCTTTCTATCCCTACAAAGGGCATTGGGTCTCCCCATTCTATAAAACTCTTTCGTGACTCTAAGACGAAGGTCAAAGCCTGAGCCTGTTTACTTGAGAGTGAATCTGAATTGATTGGCTCAAATATCATGTAAGGGGCTCTTGAGTCTGATTTACCCCCTGCTCTTGATGGCCAAGTGGGCATGCCGATCTACTTACCTAGGGCGACTACAATACCTCCAAAGTACCAAGTTTTTTCCAAAATTAAGGTCCATGTTAACATCCCATCTGGATACCTACTGAAAATCCAGGGCCTAGACAACCCATCCCCCAAGGAGATGCTAACATGGAATCCTGGATCTATCTTATCCAGAACTATATTAGTGTTGCTAGCTAACCTTACCAACAGACCCAAAATAGTAGGTACAACTAATCCTGAAACCTATGTACACCTCCTACTATTGGAGGCTGTCAAAAATATCTATAGTTCTGGGATTCTAAGAGACTTTGGCTTGGAAGCGCCCATTGGTGAGCCTGGTCAATGCTAGTATTGGAAAGGATCACTCTGGTGACCAACAACGCAAGGTTAAAGAATTGTTGGAGGAGTATTTTAGATCTATTTTTGGCCTTGCCTATGACTTTGGGAGAATGAACGATGTCCAACATCATGAGGAGACTGAGGACGCTCTCCCTTCCAAAGCTGACCTTACTGAAAGAGCAAGGTTTGAAGAAGGCCAGGTGGCGGTGGAGTCCAGACAACTACTTGATGCCAGACTCCTAGTACCATCACGCAGCCTTTGAGCCTCTTCTCTTCTTCTAGTTTGTAAGAAGGACAGCAGCCACCAGGTGGTGATATACTACTGGTGACTCAACTCCATCACCAAGAAGGACAGTTATCCACTTCTCAGATTGATGATTCCCTCGATCTGCTTGCCGGATCACAGTACTTTACTGCAATGGACCTTACCTTTGGACATTGGAAAGTTGAGCTTGCTCTGGAAAATTGAGACAAGTGCGCTCCCATAGCTAATGAGGGACTATTTGAGCTCACAAGGATGCCCCAGGGCCTCTATAACGCCCCAGACACTTTCCAATGGGCCATGGATGGGATCCTCAGGAACTTGAAGCTGTTGTGCATCCTCGTCTATCTAGATGACATCACTGTTTTATCATGAACCTTTATTGGACAAGTTGAGCAACTTGGGAAAGTTTTCAATTGGCTCTGGAAGGCTTCTAGAAAGCTACAACCTTTGAAGTGCTCTTTTTTCTAGTTGTAAATGGAGTTTCTGGGACACAAAGTTTCAAAGGATGGCATTCAGCCTAAACTGGACAAAGTTGATGCTATCAGAAGGACGTCGCGCCCCCAGAGCCTAAGTGATATCCAGGTGTTCCTAGGCATGGTGGCTATTATCATCAATTTATCCCCCAGTTTGCCAAACTAGCCGAGTTGCTATTCTACCTCCTACAGAAGAATGTGCCATTTGCATGGCGGCCATAACAAGAACAGGATTTTAATGTCTTAGGAACTGCTCTATGTACTAAGCCCATGCAAGTCAACCCATGGTTTAATCAACCTGTCAGGATGCTCACTTTTTTGGGTGAAGCCCCAACTAGGGGTCATGACCTACCTACACGTGGATGCAGGATTGGACTCCCCAATAAATTAGGTTGAGCCTGATCTAAAGTATTGGAGATTGGCCCCAATAATTGATTATAATTAAATATCTGACACCGGGACCTATAATAAGGATGTCAAACTATTGGGTCAGGGCGGAATACCATCTCAATGCTCGCACCCAATCAGTTAACTATTGGGAATACCAGCGAATCTTACCAAGGATGATCCCAGTTCCCATGTATTAATATACCAATTATTATTTAACTTGCCAGTGGCAATCGCTTACAAGCTTTCCCTATCCCAAATCCTCCCATTCTCAATTTATCAAGGTCCCATAAATACCTCAAATTTATTTTAATATACCATTTTACGCAATTTCTTCTCCTAATTTAGCTTAATTAAGGACTTAATGGCCTATTAACTCGCTGAGGCTTTGGGGCCCTGACTTTAAATTGTCCCAGGTTGAAGTTGATCCTCCATGGCTCAACACAACCCTTCTTGTTGTTTATGGATGTAAGTTATGTTGCCATCAGGGCTATCCTAGCTCAGTATGATGAAAATCAGGTCTACCAAATCTGGCTAATTTTAGTAAGAAACTAAGTAAAGCTGATATACTACAGCAATACCAAGAGAGAGTGCCTGGCTATCTTGCTAGCCATCAAAATGTTTTGCTATATCTTTATGATAACTACTTTACCATTTTCAATGACCATTCCTTGCTCCAGTGGCCCATTATAAGAGGGACCCAGAATTCTGTTTAGCCAGATGGGACTTATGACTGCAGAGCTGTTATTTCACCATTGACCATTTTTATGGGCGCAATTCATTAAAACGCTTATGGCCTCTCCAGGATGCAAGTGCTAGAAGCTTTGACCTCCAAGGAGGACCAGCTGTATGATCTGATAGGTTGACCTGAGCAATGGGAGTTGCAAACTCCTGAGGTCCCAGCTGAACTCCAAAGGATGACCCAAGAGACTCAAGTAAGGTCGTTACTCTACAAGAGGGCTAATAAAAACTGGCTCCCTTATGTCAGCCCTTCTTCCCAAACTTCTGTTATCTAGAGGACCATTAAACCGTGGGACACAGGGCGGTTAAGAAGACTCACGAATGTCTGAAGTCATAATTTTATGGGACCAAATGGTAGAGACCATCCAAGTGTTCTTGGAGGCATGTATGATTTTCTGATCCCAATACAGGCAAATCCTTGAGTTCAACACTCAGTTGTCACCCTGGCTGGGCCCCTCAATGTCATTAGCATTGATATGTGGGCCTTATTACCACTGGGTTGCAAGCCATAAGTATATTCTCTTAGCCGTGGATCAACTAACCAAGTGGGTTGAAGCGATTTTGGTCAAGCTGCCAACGCCAAAGCCACAGCCCTCTTTCTTATTCAATCTGTTTTCACTCAGCATGGGTGCCCTCAAACCTTACTTTTGGACAACGGGTTAACTTCACCTCATAGATAGTAAAAGAACGCACCTCACTATTTGGCACTAACTAGGGTTTCTTTGCCCCACACCCATTCACTAATGGGGCAGTAGAATGCGCTAATGGAACTCTTATCTCAATTTTATATAAAAAAGCTTCCTCAGATCCTTCTTTCTGGAACCACTACCTACCCAATGCCTTGATTGCCTATAGGATAAGATACCACAGAGTCATCAAGATGTCCCCATTTGAAGACCTGTAAGGGCGTGCTTCTTGGCTACCAAGTAGTGTTCAGCCATTGCTTGAGACCTCCACGCCTGAGAACTCCGAGTTAACTATGAGAACCTTATATGATAAAAGTATCCAGCTTCAAGCCCTAACCACAAAAGTCATTGTCACCACTACAGGAAGAGAGACATCCCAATTTATCTCAGCCAACACTCCCTACTAACTTTTCCAATTAGATGTTCTTGTTCTCTTCTATCACCATCAACCTAGAGGTGGAAAGAATAAGCCCAACGTTCTTTGGTCTGGACCTTATAAGGTTTTTCATTAGGCAAATTCAGAGTACTCCATTGCTGACGTCACCCAAGGGACCTTATTTAATAGGGTGCATGTCCAGTTCCTTTGGCCTTATACCCCCCAATGACAGGATCTTGAGGGAGGAGGGAAATGTTGGGATTTAAGATGAAAAAATAAATCAAAATCACTACTTTCAAATTGAGACGCAGTGCAATGACTCTTGAGCCAATTCAAACAGATCCTTATCTTGATGGCACCAAACCCAAATTCAATCAGGAATCTGCACACGTTCGAGAATTAATGGAGATAACTTCAGGAATCTTGTCCCTGCTTCCTGAATCGCAAGATGCACAGCCTCCATATGCTCAGGTCATGAAAGCAACAAAGTTTGTAAGGGTGCCTCCCAGGCGGTCAATCCAGAAGGCCATTAAAGATCCAGAGTGGATGAGGCCACGAAGATCCTTGAGGCACTGTGTCCCTACGCACCCTATAAATATTAATAAATTTTAATCTAATAAAGTAGTATATATTCTGACTATCTTTACGTTTATGACCTCTCTGCTAAATTTCAGCTTTGAGCCTAATTTTGAACCTCAGTGACAGTCTAGTGAACTATATCAATGATAGATGGCTTTCATTAGCTTTCTTGTTAATAACAGCAGAACCCAAATGTTTATAATAGGTTTGCTTAAGGCGACTTCTGTGGCATTGTGCACATGTACTTTTGGACCATTATTTATATTGGTGCGTCCTCTGACATCACGGTGACTGGCTTTCAGATTGAGGTAAAATTGAATGGTGTAAAAGGGCCTCCGTCATCATGTTTTTAGATCAATCAAGCCTATAAAAGGAATTATTAATTTTACAAAAATTTTTAGATAGCTGTCTGAGTTGGTGGACTCAATCT
The DNA here is from genome assembly GCA_022478985.1 of Massospora cicadina. Lineage (NCBI taxonomy): Eukaryota > Fungi > Entomophthoromycota > Entomophthoromycetes > Entomophthorales > Entomophthoraceae > Massospora > Massospora cicadina. The sequence continues at coordinate 14,389 of JAKSZP010000008.1, forward strand.
TTATTCTGGCTAACTATTCTATTAGTATTGAAATTAGTGTTATTGGAATGGGATTTTCTAAAGGGTCTTTTCTATAGGTCAAGGAATGACCCCTTGTTAAGATTTTGGAATTCTTACTTCATCTGGCATTAAAGATTATTATTAATCATCTTTTTTTCCGCTGGGGTTCAATTTATAATGTGTAATATAGAAGATGTTAGAGTTAATAAATGGTAACTATCATTTGGGTTATTTTCTGATTTGATATTATCTATTTTGTCAGACTCAATTCCTAAGAATAATTAACGTTCTGTTGGAAATGATCCCAAACATCGTTTGTGAGAAGTTTAATTGTCATTAAAATAATTTTACAACTAAACTATTTTATAGATTGATTGGGTTAACACCAATCAATAAGGGTGTTTTTGCAGTTTCTGATACGTTGAAAACGCTTATATTTGAAGCTCCTATGGGTTATCTTAAAGTAATACAACCTGCTATTGATGGGAAAGTAGTCTAGTTACTTAAGCAGGTTGCTAGTCCATAGGTTTAATCTGCGAGGGTTGTATAAAGGCGTCTGGACATGCTAAAAATGAGTCCAACTCATGTTGGGCTATAACAAGTTAGAGGTGGATACTGATTAAGTAGATGGATGAACAGATGTATGATTCATTATTGGTGCACTCATTAGGGTTAAAAATGCATTAGTGACAGATGACATTCCCATTAGGGTGCTGATGGAAGAGTTGGACGCCGAATTCCCTACTATTTAAACACCTTGATTAATTTTTTTAAAAAAAGTAAAGGCTCCTTGAAAAATATTTAGATAGTTATATTAATAATTTCTGATCTTTTGATAAGAGTGTAAGAATTAGTTTTCTTCTATCTATTTGTCTTATGCTAACTCATGGGATTATAGTTGAAGGGATAGTTTCCCATGTGCAATTTGTTATACAGTCTCTTGTGGAAGAATTAAAAATAGGATCTTTCCTTTGTCCAGAAGTGCCTTCCATTACCAGAAGAAAGATTATCAGCACACATCAGTGGTGAATATTAAACAATTTGGTTGTGAAGAACTCAACTATGATAACTGTTTTCACTCATTTATCAATGAAACGATATTATTATCTTAATTAACAAGAACTCAATCACACTTCAATCTGTGCAGTAAACCTTAAAATGTTTGCATTTAGTGCTCACTACAAGGATAGGTGAGTTTTAGGCAAATATCACGTTAGAGTTATCAGCAGTATGTTTTACAAGAGTAAACTTTGGAAGTTCTGTATGGAACTAAAGATGAAAAATAAGAATACACAAAAGTTGGTGTCACAATACAGTCTGATTACCTTGGAAGAATGAGTGATAATGCAATGGGAAGAAATAGAGCAGGTTGTTAAGGTCAACAATGGTCTATAAGGAAAAGTTACCTCCTTGGAGCAGAAGGAGATAAAGTAATTTAAGGCATTGATGCTTCAGAAGGCTGCTTGGGAAATAGATAAATAATGATTACACCAGATTCAGGATGATAGAACGCAAATCTTATAGCCGTTACAAGTCTTCAAAAATTATGAATGTGATTTAAGCTAGATGGAGGCAGATGGAGCTGACTAAAAGATAGATTAAGAAATTTCTTTTGGGAAGTACAAATTCTAAGAAATATGCCTGGGACTTTTGTTACATTTTTGAGATTGACAGAAAATTAACCAGATGGATTCCTCCCAATAATATCAGTATTAGGGGTGTCAGTTAGTCAGGCATGATTTCCAGCTAATTGAATAGTTGAATGTTATCTCAATGTTATATTATTAATCGTTTAGGTTTGGCGACTTCCTAGTTTGACGCCAACTGCAAATTATGGGTTGTTGTGGGATTTTCTGGTAGAAAGCTGATGTACCTGTTTTCAACCATCTGATGATGATTTCGCTGCCTCAAATCTGAGTTTGGCGGAATCTAAGTTCAACGCTGACTGCCATATGAGTCTGATTGTGGGATTTTCAGGCGAAAACTAACGTGTTTATCAATTGTCTAACTATGATTTTTCTGCCCGAATTGGAATACTAGCGACTTATCCTGAGGATGCTCAAAGTATATATTATAATAGTCATTTATTATATGGCTGATTGGCAACTTGTGCCAAGGATGAGTCGACCTGATATTCTGTGATTGGGATGAGTGGAATGGGAGGGAATCGCTACCATGGATGAATGGGATTGGTTGAGGTTTCAGCTTGGATGGCTGAGGGTTTTCATAGGTGCAGTAGCCTAGAGTATAATATAGTCTTCCTTCCCTCCAAATAAAAATCTATTTCGCCCACTTTTTATTTATTTTAAGTATCAAGAGCCACTAAAGTGGATAGGGGTGGGACTGGATATCCCTGAAGTAGGCGTGTGGTGATGCGCCTGGAGTGGCAAACACTGACAGCTCCCATACCTCAGTCCTACAAGGAGCCAACGGGAACCTGGCCAACCAGCCACCAATAATGATGCGCTGGTGGCCGTCAGCCATGAGGGTGGTGCAGTGTGGGAGTGCCATAGCCACCCAGGATGTGGGATGGACTCACTGGAGCAAACCCAAGTGAGACCAGGGGGCTAAGGCGAAGTTGTTGGTCTGCTGGGTTGGTGGGTTGGACGTGGACTTGTAAGGTGTTAGTATGCTATGAAGGCGAAACAGCAATGGTCAGTCAGTCTCCATACTGGTTGGCCTGGCACACTAGTGAAGCCCACTGTTCAGAAAAGCGATTTTATGACAGAGATGTCTTAGAGAGTAAAGCCCATCATTGGTATGGTTATAAAAATGGTACCTCCCATCACATTAGTGAAAGAAGAATTTTGAAATACTCAGATATTACCTGTTTCCCACAGTGATAACGCTCCAGCGTCTTTCTACCTATTCAAAATGACAATGTTTTATATAAAGTGATGTCAGAAAATAGTAACATTTGCAAACTGTTTAGACACATATTGTCAAAATTTGGTGTTTCCCCAACTCTCAGGGATAATTGGAAAAACGAAGAAACAAACTAAGCAATCATATATGAGTTTTGCAGCCCTGGAAAGATGGCTTCCTGATAACAGAAGTCTAGGAATGCATTTTAAGAAGGATGAAATATTAGAACTTTTACAAAATTTTTTACCAGGAAGCGCAAATCTCATCAGAAACAAAAGAATTGTCAGATTTTAATTCATGTATTGCCATGAAAAATTAGTTACAGCCCTAAAGAGGCCTGAAATGAGCCATGGTTTCAGCACAGGCACCTCAGACTTCCATTTCACAAATGGCAGTATATCAAAATGTTAAGGCTGACATTCCATACGCCTAATTGAACTACTAAAGATTTACTGGATGATATGGATCAGATTTTGGCGGAATTTTAAGACAAGGATATGGAAAAATTTACGTATTTTAAGAACTGAGTTTTGCAGGGAAGAAACTCAATGTGAAAAAATGAACGAATAAATCTCAAAACTGCTATTGTAAATGTGGTGCAACTAATATTATTTTGCCATCCAACGTGGGAAAAGAAGCCCAAATATAATGTGAATCTTGTATTGCTCACAAAAAACTATTAAAGATTTAGAACAAGTTTAACATTCTAGATCTGGAAAAATCTAGCACTGCGATCCAAAACCGTTTCATGAGATATCTTATCAGAATTATTAGATATTTCACGCTTGTTTGTAGAAGAACCTGGAGAGGGTCCTCTGTATCAAGTCTTGGCTCAGGGTATAAATGTTTTCGTTAGAGCTAAGTAGAGGAATATCAAACCAGAGATTGTGAAAGAGGTTGATTGGCCTTACGCTCATCAGTTAAAAGAAAAAGAATGAAATGATGAGAAAAAATTAAGTTGATCAAGTCAAAGAAGATTATGCTAACGTTATTATTCCAGTACAAGAAATTAAGGGATCATTTCCAGATCTTTCACCAGGAGTAACTAAAACGTTAGGCACGGCAAATAATGCTGGTACTCAATTAATGAATAAAAATGAATTTCTGCATAAAAGGAACTGTAATTAACAATAAAATCGCTTAAAAGGATATCAGAGGTATTAATTGCCAGCCTCCAATGGATTAATTATGAGTAGGACCAGTCAAAAAATTATTGATAAGATGGGAGCAAATGAATAATAGTCAGATCCTCTTGATACTATTGCTAAGTCAGTGACATATGCATATATACTGAAAAACATTGCTGATGGCCATAATTTGAATTTATTTACAGTAAATACCTAAAGTATTGGACCTAGGTTAATACAGGAAAGACTAAAATAAATATTATAAAAAATAATAAAAGATAAAAATATATGAAAAATTATATTTATTCATTATGAAAGTCCCTCAAGAAAAAGAATATATATAGTCCTTAATTCTGCTGCAAGTTTAAAGATTAAGCAAAGTCGCTATTCTGTTGTCATGGTGAGAAAGGGGATAAATAACTATGGTATTAAAGAATATCAAGTGAGAATGGATGCTTTGCAGGACCAGCTCATGTTAAAACTAGGTCCACTGTGGAGAGGTACAAGAAAAGAGTACTTGAGGATCTGCTCTAATCAAAATATGGACCCTGATTGGTGGGAAACATGCATTTAGGAAATCATTGTTGATATCACCTGAGTGATCATGGTACAGTATGTAGCCAAGAGAACCCAAACCTGTGGAAAGAAAGCGTTGAGGATATTATCCGTGAGATTGACCAAAAAAATATTATATGTTGGGTAATCAAGATCATCCCCATTAGAACCTGACCTGGGGTAAACAAGCATTCAGGAGTCAATTATCACTGAGATCAACCAAGTGACCAAGGAGAACTGTACTTGTGTGGGGCAGTATTTAACATAAGAAGGAGAAAAGGAGATGAACTTCACACCCAAGAATAGCCATTAGAAGATGCTTTGATCAAGGAGAGAAAGATCTAGCTCTGCCAAAATCAATTTTAACCATGCGTCTGACTCAGGCCCAGAATGAAGTGGAATTTACCACTGATATTCTATCTTTGCTGGACAGTCTGGTTAAGCGGGGGATGTGTTGGGATTTTGGAATGCCCAAATCAATTAGCGTTACTAAATTACAATGAAAACTCTTTAATTCGCTGAGGTTCTGTTTATAATAGAAAAATATATAGTAGATGCTTAAGTAACCATTAATGGGTAACATTACATGGATTACTTTAAATAGATCATTTTCTATTTCACCAGATTCTATTAGATGGAATAATTAATGTTCTGTTGAGGGTGATCACTGAAAATACTTGTAAGTAGTTTTATTTCATTACAATTATTAACAACTAAACTAAATTATAGATTTATTGGGGTTTAACACCAATTTATAATAGTTTTGTAGTTTCTAAAAAGTTAAAAACGCTTTTATTTGAAGTTCCTTGTGGGTTAGCTTGAAGTAATTCAACCTTATATTATTGGTAAATTGTCCCGTCACCTAAGCAGATTGCAAGTTTTATAAGATTAATCCGCTAAGGTTAGATAAAAGTGTTGGGACAGGCTAAAAATGAGTCCAACTCATGTTGGCTTATAACTAGTTAGAGGTAAATAATGACTAGGTAGATGGATGACCTATGCATTAAACATTATTGGTGCAAATTGCAAGGATTAAAAATCACTAGTAACAGAAGCTATTCCCATTAGGGTGTTGATGGAAGAGTTGGACGCCGAATTCCCTACTATTTAAATACCTTGATTATTTTTAAAAAAGATAGTATAGGATTCTGTCAAACATTCTTCTTTTTTATTTAAGAAAAAGAATGTTGGAGGTATTAGTGTTCCCAATTCTGTTACTATGATTGGCCCATCACCTGCCAATTTTTAGATAATATTTTGGATATCAACAAAATGAGTACCCACAGCAAAAAGACCTTAGTGGATTCTTGGTGGAATCCTAACAACTGGAAAAATAAGATTTATCATAAAAATTGGCTTAAAAAGGTAATAATTAATATTAGATTACTCTGACTCCCCAGTCAAATTTGAGGATTATAATATTGCATGGATCTGAACCTCTGCAAGGCAAGAAGATTTTACCCATTGATGATTGGGTGCAAGTTAACCAATCATTACCATCTGAGTCTAACCACCACCGAGGTGCAAAAATTTTACTTGAGGATGATAGGGTAAAAATTAGCCAATTATTACCATCTGAGTCTGACCACCGCTGAATTATCCAATAATTACCATCTGAGTCTGACCACTGCCAAGGCGAAAAGATTTTACTCATTGGTGATTGGATACAATTCATCAAATCATTACTGCACGGGTCAGTTTTGCCTCTGAAAAATTTTATCTCCATTCTGATAGGCTAAAAGCCTATATTTCCTAATTTAGATAACTGAGCTTTGCATTATATTGCCTCAAATACCCCTGGTCTTGAAATTCAAACTAGTTTAAATAGGAAAAACTAGTATTGATAAAGGGACCTTTCCTGGTTTTGCCCTGCCTGAAAAATAAAAAACATAAAAAACTTTAATAAGTGTTATTTTATACTTTTATTAAAAAGTAAATATCTCACTTAATTATATTATTTGTGGCATCCATTGGCGGATCCCACAAATTGGTGCTCACTACAGGGGTTGAGCCCCCTGAATACTTCAATAAGTATTAACAAAAAAATGGAGAGTGTCACAGGTTGGGTGCAAAATGAAGAAGGGACTGAAGAAGATGATCCAATGGACAGCCCTACTGCTTTAATGTTTGAAGAAGAACAAATTGAGCCCATATTAATACCTGAGTCTCATTGCATCACTTGGCCAGCCACTGAAGCTGTAAGAGACCTTACTCATGGCATCCTTAACCTGGGCAACTTTGCATCTTGCGAACAAGCGTCGTTGGTAGAGGAACGCCACTTGTTTCTATATGAGACTAGTGTCCTCCCAGAGACCTATGGTCAGCTTACAAATTTGACCACCTATGTCCGCAAGTTTGCTCACCCTGCTTTGGTCCATATGATGCATCTCTTAGCCAGTCATCAAGAAGAGCTTCATTGACACCTAGATACCCATGCAGCTTTGAATTCAGCCTATGAAAAGTTGTATCAACTGGCCTCCAAACATCTTGGGGCAGTTAAATATGGTGTGGGAGCTAATCGCAACTTCATCATACAGCTTTATGACTGACTTACTACTATGGACACTGGGATTGTAAAGTATGTCGAGGAGGCCATGAAGATATTCTAGGATGAACTGAACGCATCCTCCACTAGTACCCGCTCGTTGTTGGAAGAGTTTGCTAAAGAACTTGAAAAGCAAAATGAGCAAACATGTCATGACCTTTCAGCCCAAGACTCTGTCCTTCAAGAGAAATATGAACAGCGTGTGGCTGTGGTGGAGCGACAGTTAATTCAGGCCTTTTTGCGTGTTGATGAGCTTGAACGTCATCTGTCGCTTGAACATATCTAGCATCACCACCCTCGCGGCCAGGTTGTTCAGCTAGGAAAGGAGCTAGCTCTCAAAGCTTCATTAGAAAATACCAAATATTTGGCACGTTGCCTGACTGAATGTGAAGTCGAAGCAAAGGAAATAAAAACTTCTCTGGAAAGCCCTGTGCTGTTGAAGGAAGTATACAGCTGACTAACGCGGGTTGAGCAAAAGTATGAACAGATTAAGGAGGGGGTACAAGGCCCCAGCTCTCACTCTCATGATGATGAAGGGTGTAAACAAATGAAAGAAGAGCTGAAGAACCGCGTGAAAGCTGTGGAAACTGCTCAATTAAGCTTAAGCTCAATGGTGTCACAACTTCGTTTTCAAGTCTCTGCAATGGAAAACTGAGTGGAAGACTTTGAAACTCATAAATCAGGGATCTAAGTTCAACTAAGACTATGTGAATCTGGGCCTCTAGAAGCCCTCTCTAAAATGGAAACCTGGCTTGAAGCCATGCAAGATCAGTTCGATCGCCTTTCATGGAACTTTGATCAGTTGAGCTACCGCTCTGAAACCCCAATAACAGAAGCTTCAGCTATTCATACCATTACTAGGAATGATCATAATTAATTCAAACCAACGTTCAAAGACAAGTTTATCCCCGGTGAGGGTAGCATTGCTTCGTTTTTATATGTTTATGAAGCAGCTATGGAAGGGGCAACTGATCGATTGAAGGCCAAGCACATTCTTTCCTGTTTGGGCCACATGGCACAGGAGGTGATGTCCCCCATATGGATGCTCTTAGCACCTGGTCCGAGGTTAAAGAGGCCCTCATAAACACGTTAAGCTCAAAACAGGCTTTAAGCATGAAAAAGCAAGCCTTTATGCGTATGTGCATTTGAAAAGGGGAGTCAGTGGTTGCCTTTGTGATATGATTCTATATGAAAGCACAGACGTTGTTAACCTCAAAAATGTTGACTTTGGATGATGCTATAGCCGCCGCTTTGACTGGAGTGGCTTCTTACCCATTGCTAGAGATGCACATCACCTCTGTTAAATGCTATTTCCATACTGTTTAAGACATCAAGGAAGAATTAATAGATGTCGCTGATTTCCATAAGCCTAAAGTTCCACGTGGAGCAGTATCTCGTCCTCGCGTTTTAACTATTGAGGATTCAAAGCCTAAACCTCGGGCCTTAGCTATAGAAGACAAGAAGGAGCCCCATCAGATAATGGGCCCTGAAGCGCCAAACCCCAAAGAAAAATGTCCTGAACGCCCTCAGTGCATATACTGCAGCAAGTTTGGACACAAAGAGGCTATGTGCTGGAAGAAGAAAGCTGACGCCAAGAAACAGGAGCAGGGAAAAGAAATGTCAGCATAGGGAAAGGCACACCTGCTGCTGACAAACCTCATGTGCCTAACTCACTTAAACAACTTATGCCATTACCTCGCGTTACAAATACCCCAGGGGATGATTCTGAGGGGGATACAGATGAGGTCATCTATTATGTTGTAGGAGCACCTGCTGAGGTGGAAGTCCCTGATTGCTTGAATGCTGGAGGAGTAGATGAGGCCACCATACCAGAAGAGATGTATCTCTGCCAAGTTTTAGGGGAGCCAATTATCATTGATACTGCTAGCGATGCCAATGAATTGATGTCTCACCTTATTCGCCCTATCCAGCATGGCCATACCATGCAATCCATCCAAAAAAATTACCCCAAGACCGCGTGTAAATTAACCTCCAATTTCCATCTCAAGGAGGTCTTAGTGCTATCACCCACTTTTGGGGGGATAATTACAAAGGTCGAAGTGGTGATCCAAAAAGTTTAGGTGATGGCCATTCTAGATATAGGCTCCTAAGTAAACGTAATCTCTTCCAAGCTGATTAAAAGATCAAGCTTGCACCTGACTTGGAGTACAACCAAGACTTTGGAACCGCTGGTCTTAACAACACCCAAGCACATGGTGCTTACTCATCCCTTCCCATTTGTATTGGGAAGCTTATTTTATCAGCCCCTGAAGTGGCTTTGGATAACAACGATTATGATCTGTTTATAGGTACGCAGTTCATGATTAAATATGATGGCTTTATCAATATGAAGCAAGGGATCTTGTCATTGCTCAATTACAAAGTACCTTTGATTCTAGCCAATACAGAACCCAGAAAGAAGGATTACACTTGCATGTACACCAACCTTGCAAAAACAGCGACTAAAGAAGGGCAGGCTGCCAATAAGCACCGCAATACCCCTACCAACATTCTTGAGGGGGGCAATGTCAGACATTCTCCTTTCAATCTAAGAAAAAGAATGTTGGAGGTATTAGTGTTTCAGATTCTACTACTATAATTGGCCCATCACCTGCCCAATTTTTAGATAATATTGTGGATATCAAAAAAATGAGTACCCACAGCAAGAAGACCTTAATAAATCTTGGTGGAATCCTAACAACCAGAAAAATATGATTTATCATAAAAATTGGCTTGCTTTTCTTTCTCGTAACAATCACTTTAGTTACTACAATTCGATTTGAACAGCAAATTTGGATAATCACACACAGGAAAGATGGGCGACTTTAATAACAAAAATAGTACAACATGGGCGAGCGTTGCGGCAAGTGGTGTGCTTAACGGTGCAACTAAGGGCAAGAAACGCCCTGGAGGGGGACCAGGAACCCAATCTGCAAAGAAATCGCAAACTCAGACACCATCTGGGTTTATGGTATTTACTGTAAAGCATGTGCAATACATGTACATTCAATTCAACCAACCTTTGTCAAAGGTGGAACATGGGATCAGACTCTTCCTTGGGGATGAGTCACCAACCATGTGGGAGAAAACATATGAGGCACAGCCCTCACTTTTCCCTCACGCGGTGTACGTAGCCACCAACAACATGGGACGCGGCTGGATTGATATTGGTTTTGAAACAGCCAATGAAGCTGATGGCGCAGCAAAAATCTGCGTGGAAATTGCCCTCCCCGAGGGCAAAAAATTGTGCGCACCGCGTGCACCAGATGGAACAAAGCAAAAACTTTGTTCATCTCCTTCGACTCGCTCCCCACCAACCTTCCTCATAAGGTAATCGAGGAGGAGCTCCGCAAAGGTCTTATGGCCTATGGAGAAATCCAACAACTTGAATTACAGTGATTTTGCTTAATGCCCTACCTGTGCATGGGCAAAGCTATCACTGTAATCAACCCCTTCCCAGAAGTGGAAGAGGATTTATCCAGATTTCCCCGTGCAGCAGAATTTCACTTTGCAGATGGGGCCAGTTGGCTGCAATCTGAGTTACACTGGAACGCGCACCACCCATTTGCAACCAATGTGGCTCACTGGGCCACAAGGAACATGCATGCCCTGTAAAAGAGGGCTTAATGGAAAATGATTTTTGTGAAGAAGCTATGGACGAAGATAATGAAAAATTCGCCAAAATGACTGATGGCCACCACCCATTCCGCTGGGGTGAAGATGGACTATACTCCATCGTGGACCCAGTTACAAGTAAACAGCGTAAAGCAGCACAAAAAGCCCGCAAGAGAGCAGCGGCTGAAGCGGCAGCACATGCGGAATCTGCTATTAACCATGGACAAATTCAGGAGGATATTTCAGATATTCACCAAACCAACCAATCAGAACAATATGCCCAGGTCAAAAATTTTCACAATAACCAGACTGAGTTACAAAGCGTCATCAGTCATGCACATACTGAGGAACAATGCAACTGCAATTTGGGCGAAAATGCGGTGCACAATGCAACAAAGTTGAACCTCAAAAATAAAAAATCTAATCAACAACCTGCATCAAATCAACATGAGACCTGTGCAGGAAAAGTTGATGCAAATGCAAAAAACTGCAATTTCCTTGAATCATTAGGTCAGATCAAGGGAACCAACAATGGCAGTGAAAGAGTTGGAGTACAGACGCGGAGCATGGCCAAATGAGCCGCGGTGGGATAGGACCAGAGGGTCCTCCCAACCGCTCCTGAGGCACCACGGGCACCTCAGTGTCAATAGGGACGTTAAATATCGCGGGAGCCAGGGCTCATACATCCCAAGCCAAAAAGCTGGCATTCCTGCAAAAACCTCTTGTAGACATCTTGGCCATCCAAGAAACCCACTGCCTACAAGGGGAAGAAGAATCCTGGTCAACCAGGGTCGCACCATCACAATCAGTGTGGACATCTCACTGTGGGGTGATAGTCCAAAACAACAAAAAATTTAAATTACAAACTTATCATCACACTTGCATAGTTGAGTCCTGGTAGCAACAATCACATGCCAAGATGAAATGATTTCGTTAGCATGTATCTACGCACCTTGCACTGCAATTGAAAGAATAGATTTTGAAAAATTTCTACCCTCACCCTCCCACCAGATATCATCATGTTAGGTGATTTCAACTGCTGGGATAACCCCAATACAGATCGATGGCCTAATCCCAGGGGATACCCACCTGGACACATTGAATATCGCACAATGAAGGCATCTCTTGGCTTACAGGATGCACTTCCTCCCATTCCCCAATCCTTCCCCATATGACAAGACCCAACATACGTGAGGGACTGCTCATATCAATGAGTAGTATTGACCACATCCTCATCCCATAATCCCACCACTCAAGAATCTCTAAATTTACAACAAAAAAGATCAATTTTTCTGATCACCGATTAGTTATGGTGCAGTTAGCGCCAACCCAATTCCACACACAGGTGTCGCCTTGGAGAAAGCTTCACCCAGAAAATATAAGATTGCCTGAGATATCTGACTGGATTGAAAACAAGGCTACAAACCAAGAATTTACAGCCTCATTCACTTCGGATCCCATCAGAACATGGGAAAATTTCAAAAAAGATTTAATCAACAAAACCCGACATATTGCATCACACAAGTTCACCGCGGACACAGCCACAATCAAGCGTACCTTGGCAGAACTAGACCACCTGGAAATAAATACTCCGAGATCTGGCTATAGCCCTAATTGGGGACGCAAATGGGCAGAAATTTCAGCCTGACTTAACAATCTTATCTTTGACACCAACACAGAATCAAAGTATTGAACAAAGGTAAGTTCATAAAGGAAGGTGAAGCCTGTTTGACATACTTTTTCTGCCAATTTACTCCCGCGGAAACCAGCCCACGTGCACACAGGTCTGCAAGACCAACGGCACTGTGGCAACTGACCCTGAGGAGGTCAAGGTGGAAGTACACCACTATTACACCGAATTATATTGCGATATGCCAACAGATCCACAAAAAATTAAAGAATTTATTCAAACTGCCAAGATACAAAGTACACCACCAAATTACAATATACTATCCCTTATCACATGGGAGGAGCTTTGGGAAACAATTCGCGGTGCACCACATAGGAAATTCCAGGGCCTGATGGGATACCCTTTGAATTTTACAAAAAATATTTTCACCAAATCGCCCCCCTCCTATTGGCGTCAATGAACCAGAGTTTGTTGGAAACACGCCTATTACCAGGAGGCCATGAATCCTACGTTATAACCTTGTATAAAAAGGGTGAAAAGTTGGACCTGGCCAACTGGCGCCCAATTGCACTCTCCAACACTGACACAAAATTCTAACAAAAATTTTAGCAGCTAGATTAGGCGCAATTGCATCTGACGTCCTATCACCCAACCAGTTTGGGTTTATACCAGGGCATTCAATATGGAACAAAATTTACCCTGTTGCAAATATTTTCCAATCCAAAGCAACTGGTGCCCTGGTCTTCTTGGATCAGGAAAAGGCGTATGACCGTGTTAGCTGGGCATATTTAAAAGAATGTCTACATGCCTTCAAACTTTACCAAGATTCATAAAATGGGCGATGCTCCTAACAGAATCTTCAACCATGGCTGTATGCGGCCCTGGATTCCTAACAAACAAGATTAAACCACACAGAGGGCTCAAACAAGGGGAACCCCTCAGCCCACTGCTATACAATTTCAGCTTTGACCCGCTCCTCCGAGTAACTGACTCACGTCTCATGGAGATAGCTGCACGAGGACAACCAACAGTCAAGATACTGACCTTTGCAGATGACTGCGTAGCAGGTATAGCAAACAATGAAGATGCCCAACAGCTGGAACACATTCTAGAGGAATACTCCAAGGCGAGCAATGCATCACTCAACAAAAGGAAGACAGAAATCATCCTCTTAGGAAAATACACAAACAATTGGGCCACAACATCAGAACCTCACACCAACGCTCAAAGAAAAAACCCAATTATATTACCCTTTACAACACCTTCCACCACCACTCCTGTCCGACACCCTTGGAATCTGGCTAGAATCAGGGGGATATGCTAATGAGACAATGGAAAGTAACCTGTTACAATGGGTATCCAAACGCGTCGTCTCCTTCAAGGGAAGAACCCCAGGACTAACAGGGCGAGTTACATTTGCTAACTCGCTCATCCTCCCAATACTGTGGTACCAGGCCCATGCGATAGCCTTCTCACCTACCTTTATAACCTCAATTCGCGCGCTTGTCCAGGGCTGGCTGTGGCCTGGCTCTCACCCTCCTATACGGATGGAAACACTATTTGGCCCATGCTCAAGCGGAGGCATGGGACTAATAGATTTTGAGAGCCATGGCAATCACATCCTAGGTACCTGGATAAAGGAAATCCTTGCTCCAGACCTCCCACAACAACATTGGTCCAGAGCAGCAAGGACTAACTTTGCACAGGCGCTCAAATTAACCAACCCACATAGTCCACCCAGACTACTTTCATACCTTGCCAAGCACCCTACTGCAACGGGTCTACATAGAACCTACCATCATTTCAAACATATCCTCCAAACTATCCGCCGTATGGGATGGACCTTAGAGAACATGGGTACTACACAGGGAAGGGGACGACCCAGCCCCCAATTCAAATTAAGAAACCCAGAAAACCACCCCCAGAGGGATATGCTCGCAACAACCCCAAGCATAGCTAGGATAGAATACCTAGATATGTTGGACATTCCCTATGATTTAACCACACAGAAAGCAATGTGGAAAATGACTCACCACCCACTCCTACAACCAAGGATAAGAGCAAACGCCTGGCGCTGTTTGAGAAGGACCTATAGGATGGAGGACCACTCCAACTCCCTCCACAAAACATGTGCAGTATGTGGAGGGGAGGGATCCCTACATCACCGCCTAGAAACATGCCCCCCTACCAAAGCTATATGGCAGGAAGTCGCACGCCTGCTCAAGATTCAAAATGAACAGGAATTCTCGATATCAAAGAGTATATTCGCGCTCCAGATCGAGTCACCAATCCCATCTAAACTCTGCTCCCTAATAATACCCATTGCAAAGTGGACAATACACACAATTGCATTAGATGCGTTCAAGGGCACAGTCTCAACCATTTATGGGATTATTAACAGATTCCATGTCCACTTACTAGAGCACTTCCAAGCCTGGCTCTATGGATATATGAGACCAAGACAAAAAGCGCTCATAGAATCATGGTTCCCACTCTGGTTCCTCCACACAGACCCTTTCCTTCACACCTGCTCCATAGCAGGGGAAACCCCCTTGGAGTAGTGCACCAACCCCCATACCTGGCAGTCCCGCTGGCAACAGGGGTAACTTGAGTAACCTGGGGTGCCCAATTTTTATATTTCTTAGTTATTCTCTTAGTTTCACATACATTCAGTAATGTCTGTCCCCTGGTCAGCTTACCTCGGTTAAATAAAAATAAAAATCGGCTTAAAAAGGTAATAATTAATAATAGGATTACTCTGACTCCTCGGTCAAATTTGAGGAGTATAATATCACATGGATCTGAACCTCCGCAAGGCAAGAAGAATTTACCCATTGATTATTGGAAGCAAGTTAACCAATCATTAACATCTGAGTCTAATCACCGCCAAGGTGCAAAGAGTTTACTCAAGGATGATAGGGTAAAAATTAGCCAATCATTACCATCTGAGTCTGACCACTACTGAATTATCCTATCATTACCATCCAAGTCTGACCACTGCTGAGGCGAAAAAGATTTTACTCATTGGTGATTGTATACAATTCATCAAATTATTACTGGACAGGTTGGTTTTGCCTCCAAAAATTTTTTATCTTCATTCTGATAGGCTAAAAGCCTATATTTCCTAATTTATATAACTGAGCTTTGCATTCTTTTGCCTTGAATACCCCTGGTCTCAAAATTCAAACTAGTGTTAAATAGGAAAAACTAGTATCGAGAAAGGGACCATTCCTGGTTTTGCCCTGCCTGAATAATAATAAAACATAAAAAACTTTAATAAGTGTTATTTTAAACTTTTATTATAAAAGTAAATATCTCACTTGAATATTTTTGTGGCATCCATTGGCGGATCCCACAGCTTCTTTAAGACATTTAGATAGTCATATAAATTTCATCTGCTTTTGTGTTTAGAATGGTAGAAAAAGGCTTCACTTATATACTTGCCTCTTGCTAACACTTGGGATTATAGTTGAAGGGATGGTTTTCCATTTATAACTTGTTCTCCAGTACCCTAGTAAAAGTATTGAAAGAATCATTTCTTTGTCTAAAAGTGCCTTCCATTTATCAGAAAATGAGAGCGTCATTACTTATCTAGCCTTATAGATAATAGTTTGGTTGTATTAACTCAACTAGGGTAATTGTTTTCTCTCATCTATCAATGCACCCATATTAATATCTTTTTCAACAATAGCTCAAGCACACCTAAAAACTGTGCAGTAAACCTTAAAAGTTTACACTCTTACAGTTGAGCCTTTCTCAACACAGGCTTAACACTTATCATCAAATTAATCCTGTGAATGAGCCTAAATTTTATAAGAAGATGAGTAATTACACCTTAATGTGGCTATTTAAAATTTCTATGGGGAAGAAGAATGTTCAGGCTAAGCTGGCTATATAGATTGGACTTGTTGAACCCTGTTAGTCAAGATCTGGTGCTGCTAAAGATCTGTGAAACTGGAATACAATATCATAGCTCATAAGAAGTTATTTATAAATCTAGTGAGACAAAACTTATGAAAGGATGAAACCCGGTATCATTTCCTAATTTTTAGACTAAGTGAAGGAGATTTAGCTTTTGCTTCCGTTTTACTACAGACTCAGGTGTTGTATGGGATGAGAGTTCTAATCTTTATAATGATATATATTTTTGCAATGCCTTTAAACCTTACATGAAATTATATTGGGCTATAGTATCAGCTTTAAATACCAAAAGCGCCTTAACGGAATGGGAATTTACTTCTCTTATGCACCCTTACTTTTGACATGACTAATTAAATTTATTCTAAAAAACAACATAATATCTACCATGTGACATCTTTAGAGGATGATGATATGGAAGAGACTGTTCAGAATAGAAACGTGATATTCTATCTCCACTGACAGTAAAATTACAATCAAAGAATCAATTGATAATTAATGACTCCTTTGGCATGGTTAAAGGAGTCAGGATGCTTCAGCATCAAAATTTTCATAAATTAATGTTGAATCATTTGTACTTTATGGTCTACATCTCCCAGCAGAGTATTGAATTACCAACCAACCAAGGTCATGATGGCTCTTGATTGTACATTACAGACTACTTATATGACTACAATGCTTAGTCCATATAATTGCATTTATCCTGATGACATAAATAAATAACTGCATGAGTCTTCATTCTTAGTCTTGCACCCTATACTTGCTAGATATATGTTTACACTGTGCCTCTGAAGCTCCTGATAGAGGACTTTGAATAACTCTCAACCAGAGCCTAAATCTAAAATCCATTTTTAGTGTCAACATATTGAAAAGGAGAGGCATCATTCACTTAAATATCAAAAAATGCTATAGCTCCCTGAAGTTGCCAAAGAGATTATAGAACTAATGCAATTCCGCTAAAATCTGGATGGAGCTTTACTATGGCATCTTGCCATTAATACCTTGTATGATTGGATACTTGAAATAGATATTTAATAATATTATAAAAATCTTCTCCAACTTTGTTGAAAATAAAAATTTCCACGTCAATGTCTCTGGTGCTATTTATCCTAAACAGTGGAAAATATTATGGTGTCTTTGATGAATATATACTCTTAACTAATCAACATGAAAAGGCATCAACTTATTGTCTTTTCTTATGGGCTGCCAGTTGCTAAGGTATAAACTAGAAAAAGTGTTCCTGACAGTGTATTGGCAAACTTCTAAAGTGTGTTGGAAATACCATTCATTAAAAGCCCTCAGAGCTCAGAGCTCAATACAACAGACTTCTTGTTACTAGTGATATAATAAATAACTGGGGTTAAATATAAAAAGGGTTGACAAGAAAGTACTGGACTTAAGGCCCCAGCTTCTCAAGATCATTTCCAACTCCACACTTATTTTTGTTCTCTGATGTTTGGTCAAGTGAAAGGAAATGTTGAGATTTTCCAACCAACCATTTTTATAACTAGCCTATTTACTTATTTTTATTTAACTAGTATGTAGACAAAAGTCTCCAATTGGGTTACGCTATACCAATATTAATCTATGAGATAATCTAATATGGATTACTCCAATATTCCCCACTTTCTTATATGTAGCCGCCAAATTGTAGTATTAAATTGCTATTTGCTACCTCGCCTCAGCGCCTTTGATTAATAATACTATTTATGAAAATTGAGTCCTTAATCCCTACAGATACAACTCTCAATTTCTTAATACCTCAATTACCTTGCCCATGGGCCTACATTTATCAAATTACTATAATATAATTTAATGTTCGTTACTTTGTTACCAAGCTGGTGTAAAATTCCTCGTCATTAGGTTTTTATATTAGCTATGGCTATCTGCCAGTGTCTCATTTGCAATTGGCACATGTCTATCAAAATTAGAAGGGCCGCAAGTACTAGAAATTTTTTTATAACCTATCTGAATATTTGGCATTTAACCTGCAATTCTCAAGTGCTGCTAAGTTAACTATAACTTGTCAAATTGAGAACCCTCGGAATTAGAGAGGATATATAAGAGGGATTGCTATTTTTGGAAATGATATCTTGTCATTACAATAGCTAAAGAAGTTTACAACTACAAAGACCATACTGCTTTCCCCTAAACACTCTAATTACTTATTACTACTTTGTGCTTATTTTCATATATAAAACCTTATTGTGATCAGTTTGGAATTTAGCTTATCTTTCAGAAATTTGTCTTCATCTAAATTTTCTGTTACTTTGTATAAATTTACCTGTGATAACAGCAATCAGTGCCAAAGTGGTAATTTCAAGACTGTCTATGTTGACAGTACTCTTCGTTAATCACTCCAGAGCTCGTTGGCCCACCTTTTACAATTCTTTGTCATATTGTAGGTTCAAAATCTTAATGTAAAGGATATCTGACATGTTGGCAGTCAGTGCTATGATGTGAAGTCTGGATAGTTTCTCAGCACTCTAGTGCTTCATTCCAGGTCAAGCATATATCAAAAATCATAAAATATTCAATTTTAATGCCCAATGAGCTAATTAGCCTTTTGATACCTTGATATATTACAACTACATAGGTTGGGACCACTTAGTGCAAAAAAGATATATTACAACTATATTAGAAAAGAGTGATTAGTTACTAAATTCTAGTCTACCTCATGGACGAAGACCATAGAACTGTTTGTATTCATGGATCACGCTAAGCACTCTTTTTGTCACAGTGCAATTCTTTCTTTTTAATTATAGAATTTAACTACGGTAGGACATGGGGTGCTCTATCCCATTGTAAATAAGTCAGAATAGCAAAGCCCCAAGTAGTTGAGGGTTGCATCCATTTAAATCATAGATGGTTAATCAAAATTTTGTATATTAATGCTGGTGTGGAGGCAAAGCAAGTCTACAGCTTGAAAAAAGCCATCTGGCGGTTTGTTGTCCACTCAAGTTGTGTCTTGTTCAGCAAGAGATATAAAAATGCTTGTCATATTTACTGAAATTTTCAACAAACTTCTGGTACTAGTTAACCATCCCTAAGAAGGCTTGCATGTCCCACTTATTGGTTGGTCGTCCCTGTTTTCAATGGACCTTAATTTAACAGGCTGAGGCCATAAGCCCTGCTTGTCAATAAAAAGTTTCAGATGCTTAAGTTGTTCCCAGAAGAATTCCGCTTTTTTGGTTTGATCTTGAGAATAGTCGTGGGTAACAGGTGTAAGATTTCTAAATGTTAAAGTATATTGCTGGGTTTTCTTAAAAAATCTATGTCATTAAAGTACACTGTGACGCAAGAAATTTAGATCACCCACGATGCTGTCATTACTCTGTTAGAAGGTAGAGAAGGCGTTGTACAAACCATGCGGCATCCAAGTGAGTTTGTATCAAACCTGGGTCATCATATTAGCTCACGTCTCCTGCTCTTCTAATGAAACTCAATCTTCCAGTTACAGTAGATTAGGCCCATAATAGAGAAGTGATTTCTTAAAATAATTGGTTTTGCACATTATTAATTTACAGTAGAGATGTGAATCATTTTTACGAATTTTCTAATCCTTCTATAAATTATAACCACCCAATTATAGCCATCCGTGTTATACATAATTAAGACGGGAATTGCCCATGGGCTCTTAGATTTTAAAAGTCACTTTTTAGACTAGATGATTTATTTTTTTATTGACAATATTTTCTGAAGCCTTGGATCAATGGAAGGATGTAGGCAGACTGGTGGATGATTTCCAGTGTTATTATTAGAAAGCAAGTCCTGTGTGCACCTCTGATAAAAACAATCTGATTCAAATATTGTCTAATACATTTCAAGAAGGGACATTCTCTGGTTTTTTCATCATCCATCAGTTTATATAGACCTTAATGAAGTATTAGGTAAAATATGGTCTTGTAGGACTCATCCGCTAACCTAAACTCCCTCAAGGTTATAAACTTGCGTATCTTCTTACTTCTTTAGTTGGATTTGTATTAACAAAGGAAATAATTTGATGTCATCTAATGTGAATTAGGTAAAGTGTATATTAGACATTAATACATTAAGTTCCTCATAATCTGGAAAGATGATCTCAGGCGAGGCAACAAGTTCTTTGTATAGACAATGGAATGGTTGAATACTTTAACATATATTTCTGATGGTATTTTCAACTTGAATTACCGTGTTCACTATTACCAAGGTAGCTCTCTTACTCAGGGAATGCTGTTGTTTGGGGTTGAGACACTGACAATAAATTATTTGTTTATTAACATTATGCACCAACAGGTGAATCAGATGGTCTATTCAGAGTAGGTATAACTTTGCCATTGTTGCAAGCTTGTATAACCATGTTGAACCTTGGAATTATACATATCAGGGATACTCCAGAGAACACTGGACTCTCTCACCTCTGCAGACAACTGGAAGGCTATGTTCTACCCTATATTGCTATCTTTAGCTTTATAAGCACCAAATAAAATATTACTATAATGGAGGCTGATTCTATGAAAGATGTTACATTATTGATATGGCCATTGAAACACATATAAATTTTTGGAAATAAGGTTGTTTTACAAAGGTCTTGATTTAATAATATATTTAGTTTTTTTACATGAATTTTGCATTTGATTCGTGGTTTAAGGCCCATAAGAGTTCATTTTTTGATCCTCTGAGATCTTCTGGGCTTATTTCTTAAAGTTTTGGAACTCTAGCTTGCTTATGCCTGCGTGGTTCTTCTCTTTTTTCTTTGGGTATTCTTGTGCCCCTTATGGCTGTTGCAGCTGCTTAAGTACATTAGTAGTTTTAATTGTTGGAGCATAATAAATTAATCTGCTTCCCACTTTGGTAATATTGGTATATCTCAGCTTTGTACAAATTAAGAACTCTCTTCAGGCATGTTCTGGTAATTCTTCCATCATCAGCAGTCAAATCAAAGGGTATAAAAGGGGTTACTTAAGGTTTCATCTGTGACATTGTGCACACGGTCATCTGATGGGGATTTTAGGTCTGCATGTCCTCTGAGTCCTAATGACCATCTGTAAAGTTATTTTGGTGGACAGGGGTTATATAATGGCCTCCATTGACAAAATTTTTTGCCCTTTGAATCAAAAGGGTTTGTATTGTGATAGACATTTTTATTACTGCCCATGTTAGGTTGATTTCTATCTTTATTCTGGTCGGTTAGATCATTAGTATGGATATTTTTTAATATTAATTTGGGAACTTAAAGGGAGTTTCTTCCAAAGGTCGAGGAAATATCCTCTATAGTTAGGTGTTTCCCAATGTTACTCTTCCAAAGATGAGAGCTAAGGAAAGATTTTAAATGCAGCACGTGGACTCAGTTATAGGTGATTTAGGTGGTGTCATTATTGATGGACTACTCAGTTCCTCTTCTTATGACATCATTTGCTGGTCTGTTTAGACAGCCTGTAACTTCTAAGATTTAATCTCTACGCATATTATAGAACATTCCTTTTTGTCCTACCTCAACCATGGGCAATTTGAGTCTTTAGTTATAATCTTTAGTACTCTCCTTGTGTGACTTCATAATGCTGTTGTTGACGTTCAGCTGAGTTTTTTAACTCCTCCACTAACTCTTCCTAGTATCTTCTTCTAGGTAAATTAGTTTTATCTTCATTCATCACTGGAGCTAACAAACTTAGTAAGGAGGTTGACTCCCAAAATGACTCCTTGAATGCAGACAAAGCAATAGTTAAGTTGCAGCTTAATTGGCAAGCTGTCAAAAGCTTACTATCTACATTATTAATTACTCTACAAGTGTTCCAGGCCAATGACATCAGAATGGCTGACCTTTCTCTTCGGACTATGAAACTACATTTAGCTACAAATTTGCAGTAGAAACTCCTTTAACTCAGCGTAGCAAACAACTTCACCATCAATTGACTAATAACATTAAAGGCTAGAATCCCCAAACCCACATGGGTGGCCTGATTATGTCCTCTTTATTAATTCCAGTACATCAAGGTTAATTTCACCTAGTTTAAGTTGTCACTTGCAATTAAGTATATTCTCAGGGTAACTTGTAACTCCATTATATTATTGGCAAGCCAACACTCATTTTTATGTAACCAATAAGGGATGCCAATGTCTGGGGAGCTTTAAACTACTTTAAATGTCCAGTATCAAATTTACTGTAAATAAAAAAAAGTATATATATGGAAGTATAAATTAGAATAAAAAGCTAGCCTTATATAGGGTGGCTAGAACTCGAGTATTGTGAGATGACTGTGGTATAATTATACCAAAGAATAAGAGAGGAGTAAAAGGTGTGAATGTTTCAAACTGATTAAGGTTGTATAAGTGGCAGATAATTTGCAAAAAAACCTTGCGTGACATTTTTCAACTTAAGAGTAATTAATTAAACATATATTAATCACCAATATATAATTTATACAACAGTGGCGAAACATTAGCTTGATTTGGATCAATTCACTCCCTAAGTGGATAGTTCTTCACGCATTGCTCACCTTCACGCTTAGATAGAGTGTTCTCATATCATTTAAATTAACCTGGCAATTTATAGCTTTTCTGGTTTTGTAAATTAGCAATAATTAATTCTCAAAATAGGTATCCCAATTAGTATTTTCATCATATAATAATTTTGTATCAATAATAAACAATCTTTTTATTGATAGATTGGCAACCCTATATTAATGAATATATTAAACTTCATGTCAATAATAAGATTAGATACTACTTTTTGATCAAATTCTTGACCTTGTACGCACAAACCCTTTTAATTAAAGCATTTGAGGCTATTTTTTGTGAGCGTATTTGATCTCTTACTCATCTCTAAGGTTGATGCTGATCTTGATCCCTAGATAAGGCTGGAATCATCAGGGCTCTAATACCAACATAATTGAACAATCTTGATGATAATAAGATGCCCATTTGGATCATGGTTGACTGGGATTTTATATAGAATGAATTTGTAGATTCCAATAACTTTTTCAAGGCTTCCGTTGAATGGCGTATATTGGATTGCAAACTGTTGTTTCACTCCTACTAAGTCTATCAGATGTATCATAATATCAAAATAAAGTTCCTTCATTACCAGAAAGGAATATCTATGGGCTTCTGTGGCGTGTAATGATCCAATGGTAAAGGAACCTCATGGTAACTCTTGCAGAAAATGCCTTGACTGTGATTTCTTCCATCCAATTGCTGAATTGATATATTACTATATACTAATACTTATTCCAACTTGATGATTTAGAGATGGTCCAACATGTCCGTGAAAATGTTGTTAAATGGCGCGCTTGGAGGGACAGACAAAAATTAAAGCTTCTTTGGGAGAGTCTTGTAATGGCGCAATCAGCATAGAGCTCCTTAGCCTGACTGATATCGTTTAACATGGCCTCTCAGTAATAACTCGCCTTGAGATGCTGGCATGTCTTCTACAGTCATCCGTGGCCTACTATGTCTTGTTCTTCCATAACTAGCGCCATCTGTTCACCTGGCTTTATACATAATAGCTGTTTCTACTGTAGTTGTTATTCTAACTGTCCAACTCGGAATTTAGTCTCTCTGGAAAAGCTCTTCAGTATCTTTACTGCATCGTCCTCTTCCTTCTATTCCTATTCTGGTTTCCCTATAAACTCATAGATACTTTTACTCACAATATCTACAGATGGAAGGTGGGCAACTGTGAGAAAACTACCCACATCTGGGTTCTCTCCTATCAGGCGAAGGGCCTCAAAGTCATAGCCTTGACTCTGAATCTCTATCATGCTAGGCTTCTGTCTGGATCATTCATGTTCGTTAACCATATCAGAGAGGCGTGATATGTAAAAATATGAAATGTACACCATAAACATGTTGTCAGAACTGGCATATTTCTCTGATCACTACTAGTTACTCGCCTTATGTAACCAAGTAGTTGCGAACTTTTCTGGTAAATGTCTTTGATTATAACTAAGCTGAAAGGCCTACTCCTTCTTTGGCCAAAGCTCTAGCATGACGCCCATACCCACATCTCTGTCATCTGTATAAACATAAAAGGTTTTTGTGAAATATGGGTGTATCAGATTAGGGTTTCCATTAGCTTCTACTTTAGCACTTATAGGAAGCTTCTTACTTTTTTCCCAATCTACTTGAACTCCTGTATTGAATAGGCGTGTAAGAAGCTCTGCAATGCCTTGTAATTCCGCACAAATTGGCAGTAGTAACCCACCATACACAAGATCACTTGAAAGTTTCTCATACACCTGGGAAACTAATTTTGGAGATGGTTTTACCTTCCCTTGCTGTGGCTTGATTCCCCTTAATTATAATTCATGAATAAGGGATTCAAACTGGATCTTTAGGAAAATGCACTTGCTTCTCTTAAGCTTGAGGTTGTTCTTTTATTAATTAAAAACCAACTTCAGGTGTGCCAGGTGATCCTTTAGTTTTTAGCTTAACACTTTGATATCATATAAGTAAATTAGCATACTTAATATTTTCAAATCTTCAAAAAATTAATTCATCAACTTTATGACTCAACTGAGTTCATTACCCATGCCTTGTGGCATATTCATTATTTTGACAGACCTTGGTATGTAATCAGCACGCAATATCCTGGTCCTCTGTCAAAAGCTCCATCTTAAAATAACCACTTTCTAAGTCCATGGCTCGATAAGTAGCGCAATTCACCAAGCCATTTCAATGAATTGTTAATACGCAGTATGGGGATAAGAATGTTTCTTCATCTGGTCAAGAACCTTTGTAGTATATGAATTTTCAATAAGTCCCGTTTTTCTTTCTGACTATCAGTAGGGAGACTCTCAAGGACTCTTGGAAGAGCGTTTTAAGCATGCTTCCATATGCTGCTGTAGGATTTTTGAAATGATTTCTTCTAACTCTTGGGATAGCAATATGGCTTTGATTGGAGAGGGAATGGAGCTCCCAATGTCAATCTTGTAAACCCCTGTCTTGAACAAGCCATAATCGTTAGGTCTGCTACTAAATTTATAAAAATTTGGTCTAATAGATCATTTACTTCATGTGCTTCCTGCGTGGTTAGCTCCTGAAGCACAATTCTTTTGATGCTGAAAATGGCCTAAATTGAATCAACAGCATATTAGTACATCTCGTTTTGGCAATATTATGGCACTTCCTATCTTGACAGGGTGCTTTACAATATTTTCAAGATTGATATGACTTCAGCTTGGTATATAGAACTTTAGAATCCAGGAATTGCTCGGTGTTTCTATTTTCCTGACTCCTTTGGGGCAATAAATTTTGATCATTGTCTATTCAGTTATATTAATGCTGATATTAGATAATAAGACTCTTTGTTCCTCTGGCAGTAGGTCTATCTCTTCACTGGCGTATAGGGTAAACTAGACTCTGGTTATATGGCCTGTGGTAGCTACTTTTTTCCCTTTGTTTTCGAGGTATAGCTGACTGGAAAAAAATCAAATTCTCTGTTAGACCTAAACATACTCACTTCTTCCGGTCCTTTTTCTCTTTGTCTTGAAATACTAGTGGCATCTGGTAGTTGAGAAGACTAACTAAAATCAGATTAAAAAAGTGATTCATACAGACTTCACTAGGAACTGCGTTCCTATGAGTAAATTGTAATGGTCGTTCTCAAGCACCACAGATGTAGCAGACAAAACAGTGCAGCCAATTTTCAAGGGTAAAGCAGAATAGAATATTATTACTTTGGTTGACTTAGGACCGGCAGTTCTAGTCTTGGTCTGGTAATTGATGTCCAGGTCAAACTTTAATCTCTTCATGAGCTCATAAAACATATTGTTAACTGTAGTGCCGGTATCTAGTACTTCTTAGTCTTTTACTTTGTGTATAGTCACTTCCACTTTTGTAATGCTCTTGCCAATATTAATGCGCACGGTAATAATGGAATTGACTATATGAGTGAGGTCCTCCTGACTCCATAGTTAGTCAGGACTACTTGTAAGCTTTTGGTGGCTCATGTTCTTTAATTTAAAACTTCTTGTGTGTGGTATCCATGAGAAGGAGCCATCTATGATATAGTCAACTATCATAGTAGATTGTGAAGCTTGAGCCAAGTAAGACTGTTTGGTAGGCTCAACTTTGCTTAGTTAGTCTAAGGCAGGCGAACACAACCACATCACTTGGGGCTATAATGTCATAGTATCCTGAATTATCCTGTATCCCAGATTCTCTTTATCAAAACCGTTGGTGTGGTTTACAACCCAATTGACTAATCCTAAGTCGTCATCTTTAGTTTTCCTTTTTCTCTTCTTCTTTCAAATTAGGGAAGCTTCTCTAGAAGTGTTCTTCTTGTAACAGTTGCTGCATTTGGACTTTGAAAAATTTGGGTACTTCTGTTCTATTGGGCGTTAATCCTTATCCTTAGGCTTATTATTATAATCTTAGCAACGTAAATGGCTTTACTATAGGGTGGTGTTGCTGATAATTCTGATGACTTGACGCCGTATTTTATATGTCTTTAACGCCACTCAAGGCCTCCTCAATTGTCATCAGAAATTAAGCGGGATTTCACGCCAAAATTGGTGTTTATCATGGGTTTTGGATGTGGTTCCAGCAAACTAAGTAAAGCAGTTTTCGTGGTAGCTAGACCTAAGGCTCCAGTCGTCCAATGCTTTTGTGCCTTCATATAAATCCTGTTTGTGTTGTCCGCTCTGATTTAGAGTTTTCATTCTTATAAGTAATTTTTTCTTTACAATTTGAAAGCCTTGTGCACTTCAAAACTCAGCAATAAAAATCTCATTACTTTCAGCCCAAAATTGATGAGGAAAAGCTTAGCTCCATGCACCTCATGTGCTTCTTAGCTCATACATCCTTGTACACAGAGATGATTCTGCTTTTAATTAGCTTTTTCCATGCTGTTTTTGTATAACTGAAGTAATCCTCCATAGTTTCCTCACCAGGAGTAAACTTAACCTTGAGGTAAAGGCGAAATTTGGGATCTTCTTCAGGTTCAATTTGACGTGCAATTTGTACCACTATTACTGGTGTAGTTGTACTGTTTGTACATAAACCCAAAGTTGGTAACGGACTGAGAAGTTGTAGATGTCACCTGGATGGTGTTCACATCCTAATTCATTTGATCCAACTGATCAATATGGTTTCACAGCTCAGTAAAGATTGCGTTTATGTTTTTTTATGGTTTTTGTTGTTTATACTCTCCAGAATTCAAACTTATATCTTTCTTGAGTCATATCCAGCTCACCAGTTCTTTTCTAGCGCTGGTATTAATTTTAATATACTTAACTCAATAGTCAAAGTAGCTATACGAATCTTCAATCAGATGATCACTCATTAAATACTCTTCAGGTAAAATAATTGGAAGTTTTTCTCCATAATAAACTTCTATGGTATTTCTTCAAGACTCCATGATTGCTTAGTGGCGTCCCATGTAGTGAACACCAGCAATTTCCAAAGTGGCCTTCTTGCACAGATGGATGATGATGTTTGAGATTGAGTCACTGATAATGAAGTATTTTTTTGTTCACAGGGTGCACTAACAGATGGATCTGAGGCTCTAATTCTTGCATATTTAGACCTTCTTCTCATGGTTTTAATCATAACCAACCGTTTTAAAAGATTTTAATTAGGTACTTTAGGGCTACTCCAGAGCACACCAAAACTGTTTTAACCAGTCAAGACAACAGGAAGGCTAAGGCCAAACCTTATAGAAATATAACTATATTTGGCTCTATAAGTACCAAATAAAAACTACAATAGTAAGGGCTGATTCTGTGAAAGATTTTAATTTTAATGGTATGATTATAAAAAGTATTTGTAGTATTTGGGAAATAAGGGTTAAAGTAAAGTATTAATATATAGAAGATTAATTATTTAATTAATGTGATTATGAATTTTGCTGCTTGGTTTCAGGCCACCGGAAGTTTTTTCCTTGATCCTTTGAGATTTCTGGGCTTCTATCTTTAAATGTGTGGAGCTCAGGCCTGCTGGCCGCGTGGCTTCCTCTCAAATTTCTACTGATGTCCTTGTGATCCTTGTGGCTGTTGCAGTTCTTGGGTACATTGATATTTTTAATTGTTGGAGCTTACATAATTTGCTTCACATTTTGGCAATATTGGCATATCTCAGCTTTGTATAAAAGGGAAACTTTATATAGACAACTCTTTGATAATACTCTCATAATCAGCGGTCAAACCCAAGGGTATGGAAAGGGTTTCTCTGATGTATCATCTGCGCTGTCATGCACAAAGTTACTTAGACCTATATTTATACTTTCAGGTCTTCTGACATCATGCTTACCGGCTGACAAATTATTTTGGCAGCCTGATTTATGAATTGGCCTACATCAGCAGGAATTTTAGGTCATTAGAAGCCTATAATAGGACTTTAGATGTACAAATTCTCTTTTCTTGTTGTCCATGTCATTTGGACATGATATTCATTCTGGATGGCTAGATCACTAGTAATGATATTGTTATTAAATTGGGGATTTTCAGGGGTATATTCCATAGGTCTAGGGATCAACCCCTATAGTTGGGAGTTTCCCATGAAAAGTTTACAGAATAAGAACGGATAATATTAACAAGTATATCTTATTTAATTTCAACTTAATGAGCTGGAGACTATCTATCTTTTTACAATTACTCACTTTAGGGACTAAAAACTATAGTAAAAGATACACAAGAATTCTTGAATTTAATCACAAAACATAGAAAATGTTTGAGAAATCAATAGTTGCCCACAAGAATGTGAAT
The DNA here is from genome assembly GCA_022478985.1 of Massospora cicadina. Taxonomy (NCBI): domain Eukaryota; kingdom Fungi; phylum Entomophthoromycota; class Entomophthoromycetes; order Entomophthorales; family Entomophthoraceae; genus Massospora; species Massospora cicadina. The sequence goes on from JAKSZP010000008.1 coordinate 43,327, forward strand.
TCCTTATCTTCTTTGCTTGACAGCAACCTAATCTTGTGTAAAAATATGTTATTGAAGCTCTATAATGGCTCTTCAAAGAGGAGCAAAAACTATTACTGATATAAAAATATTTAAACTTACTATAAGGATGTCAATAATTGAATGGCAAAAGTTATTAATTATTATATTCAACCTTGAACGCTTCCAAAAACATTACATTTAAATGGACCACGCCAAGAAGCCTGTGCTTCCAATGCCCGCTGATATACCACTGGAAGCCAAGCATTTCATAAACAAAATATCTGGAATATATACTCTCTATGGGTGAAGAAGACTTTGAAAAAGAAAAAATAAATAAAAAGGTATTTTATTAGATGGCAAGTCTGCTGAGGGTAACCACTATTTTAAGAACGATGCACCAACTGAGAAAAGTGAAAATGATTCTGCCAAGGACCTCAGCTGTTACAAGAATTTTAGAAAATAAGCTACGGTTATTTCTCACCTCAAAAAATTCTTTAATTGCTATCACCACCAGAATTACTCTTCATCATGATTATTTGGTGTGTTAACCAAGACATGGGCCTCCATGACCAAACTGCTTATCTTTACAGAGCGTAACAGAAATTACAACTATAGGCTCAATATAGATGAATCAAGGACCCTTAAAGCCAAATTACATTTCTTCATCAGTTAAATTATTTCCTAACGTTTATCTATTACCAATTATTACTTATTGATAGGATTGTTCATTGATGAAAAGAAAAAACCACCAAACTCATCTCTTTTGGCTCAATAGTTTTGTATAGCTGCAAATTGACAGCCAACCTAAGAGACTAATCACGATGACAATTCTTGATTTGGACCAGTTTCTCAAAGTGAGATCAGGCAGGTCAAAAATACAGGCTGATACAGTGATTAATCCTCATAATTTGACATATAAGGTTTACCTCATGTTATTAGGTTGACCAAAGATGATTTAAGCTGCAAAGCCAGATTTAAAAAACTAAAAATAATCATTATTATTTAGCATAGAGTGATCTAAAGTGACATTCAATATCTAAATAAAAAACTTAATGTATAATCGTAGATCCTTGTCCAAAGATTGATTTGAAGGTTAAGTCACTCAATATAAACCAAAAACTAATCAGATGAAGACCAAGACTCAGAACTTTTAATTTTCTGATTTGAGTCAGCCTACTACTTGAGCACCAAACTTAGACTTGAGAGTGATAAATTATACAAGAAAAATACTATTATCGCCCTAGTTTTCAGTGACATTAAAGTCTATAGCCTTATCATTGATGCTCAGTGAATAGTCTCATTATAAAGTACTAGTACCATAGCTATCTATAGAAAATAACGAGATGTCATTGATAAAAATTTCAAACATAAGCCCATGCCATCTATTAACCATTAGAACATCTAAGATTTTTGTGGATAGTAACTATAGGATTTAAGTTGCTACTACCAGTAGCAAACTAAATAATAATCTTCTTACCAGCCCTGAAAACATTTTCATCCCAATACTCAACTCCCAAACCTATGTACTCAAGTTATTAATAGAAACGCTACTACACTTATTATAGGGCTTTAGTTTTGAGTGGCTTGGTAGTACTATTAGCAAGAAGCCTAATAGAGAATACATGCAATTGTCTAAGACCTAAAACAAGTTTTTATACTTTAAGGGTGGAAAGTCTCACTTAGGTCCCAAAAGTAGAGTATTCGTCCTATGGTAAGAAACAAAGGCTTTTATTAAGGCCAAGTCAAACGGTTATTTAAAACAAAAGCCGCAACTTTATTTGAAATTTGCTTAGGGGTTCTTATATGTTATTTCTAATGATATAGTCCTCTCATGGAAAATTCATAATATATGTATAGGAGGGTGCTATCTGAATATGATGCTCTTTAAGGGCTCATATAGAATTATGCATGCTTTTATATCATATTCTTGTAGCAAAAATTACTATAAACGACTCATTTGAGGAAAATTTAATATCAATTAAGTTGATCATTGAGCATATTCCATTTTCTTGTCCTTTTGAGGGTACAACTTAGTTTATCAGCTCATAAGCTATCTGATAGAGAAGTCAACTCAAATTCTGAAGATCCATTACATTGGCTAATCAGGATTTTACACTGTGGAATTGTGGGCTCAAGTCAAATTGAAGGAGATTTCCAAAGATTGTATTGAGACTTACTAATTTTTGATTTATCCATATAGTTAAATTGATGCATTTTCTTAAAAATCCTTTATGGCTTAGGTGTTGATTCTCTCAAAGGTTTAAATAATTGATATACGTCCTATCATGCCCAAAACTCTGGTAACAAGTATCACCACCTTCAAGAATAATGACAGGAGACTACTGGCGCAAGGATCTACTATGTACTTTATAAAGAAAACTATAGTTTCTAAGGACTATAAAGGTATTCTTTATTCTTTTAAGATATAATGTATGGTCCTTCCCAAATGGAATATACTTTCCTTTTAAACGGCGTTATGCAGTGGTAGTACAAAGTTAAATCAAAGTATTCGAAAATGGATAAAGGTTGGCAGGTTTCATTTGCCAAGTGGCCTTCTCTTGTAACTTTTTTGGCCAAATTTATCATTGCATCATACTTAGTTTAAATTTAAGTTTATTGTGGGGAAGGCCAACCAGAGGATGGAGACTTCTGATAAGACACCTTTAGAAAATGAAACTCCTGCAAGAGGAGGGCACCCCAGAGAAGCTAATGCTATTTCCTGTTACCAGTGGGAACACCAAGACTGGGAGGGGGGGTCACGTGTATAAGGGCAGGTGCCACTCTTTGAGCACGTGTGGAGGAAGAGGTCTGAGTTGATGAACCAAACCAGGAACCAGGATGAGACCAATTGGCGTCGAATTGGTGGGAGGTATCCAACATCCACGCTTGAAAGTATTCCACTAAGTGCGACCTGAACCGGCGTACAGCTTCCTGAAGGGTGGGGGTGGAGCCTGAGATGGCATCCAAGACAATCGTGTGGATAGTCCACATGGCGATTGCGACCACCAAGGCACAAAGAGAGGGTGGGAGAGGGGAGCCCATTGATAAAGCAAACATTTCCCTAAACAGACTGAAGGGCTGTGCCTGATCCTGGTGAAGCAGACGTTGCACCTCACGCCATATCGCTTCAGAAGGGGGGCACTTTTCCAGGTGGTGAAACAGCATTCTGAACTGGCCACACATGACACAGGATGAGTGCAAAGCGTAAGAGCGCTCAGCAGTATGGTATGCCCATCTAAAGCAGTGCCACACATGGGAACGGATATGAGGCTGCAGAAGAGGGTGATGGGCATACTTCCAAATTTCTTTCTGGGTATAAGTGGGAGGGGATGTCCATAATGTCCAGATAGTCCGCCCTGGACAAGGTACGGGGCCTCAATGGTATCACTCCGTTCAGAATGGGAAGTCCCTGTACCTCCTGGGTGAACTGAGGAGAGGGGCGCCCCCTCTGGGTGGTGTGCACCACAAATGCAAATCCTCCACTCAGCACTCCGCATGGAGAGGAGGATCCTTTTGAAGTGGGGTGACGTCACATGTGGGCCCGCTGCTGAAGGATGAGAAGCCAGATACTTAAACACAGAGTGTGGGTGGGATGGGTTGGTGAGTCACAGGGCGCGGGAGAAGCTGGAGTGGGCCGCGCGGGACCAGTGTTGGGCTGAAATTGCAGGGTTGGTAATGGCAGCGATCCAGGTGATAAGGATTCTAACAGCATGGACCTCAAAGTTGAGCAGGCCCACACCACCACTATGGCGAGGGCCAAACATGACATCCATGCACACCAGCGGTGGGCGGCCCAACCAAAGCCACCCTTGCAGAAGGGAATACAGTGATTTGAAGAATTTTTGGGAAAAAGCGATGGCGTGGGCCCCAAACCAGAATTTGGAGAGGAGCATAGAGTTGGCTAGTACTACCCTTCCTGTAAGGGAAGTCTGATAGGCTCTGAGGGAAGCTATGCATTTCGTCACATTGTCTAGAATATGGTTTTCCATCACCGTTGAGGCGTACCCACCTGCCTCCAGCTACACCCCCAAATGGCGGACAGGGCCCACGGTGGGGCATGGCACAAAGGGGAGCACAAGCAGGGCGGTTTGGGGTGGGAAGGGCAAACTAAATCGTGCGCTAGCTGATGTGGCGGATAGGAAAGAGGGCGCTGGGGCCCAGCGGGCTTGACACCGACCAAGGAGAATGATTTTGGTTTTGGAGGCGTTGAGTGCATCATTACTTACCCTGGAGTAAACCTGGATAGTAGCTTCAAGCGCGCGTGCATCATGATTGTTTGACACCCCAACCACACAATCATCAGCAAATGCCAACATCTTAACGGGGCTTGGCCTTTCACATGGACTCCAGTAAGGCGAGCATTCACATTTTGAAGAAGTGGGTCAAGGCTGAAGTTATACAAGAGTGGTCTAATAGGGTCCCCTGGCGTAGGCCCCTTTAAGAGTGGACTACTTCTGTGAGTAAGCCAGGGCCACGTAAAGCCATTGTGGCGGATTCCATTAGCAACATCACCCAATTGATGAAGTGAGGGGGTAGGTGGAACTGGTGGAGGCAGGCCCTGAGGTAATACCAGTTAACTCTATCATATGCCTTCTGTTGGTCTAAGAATACAAGTGCACCAGAGGCCGTGGACTGACAGACATTGGCTAAAGATTGTATGTTATCCCAAATCGACCTTCTGGGTATGAAACCAAATTGTTTATGGGAGATGAGAGCAGAGGCAGGATTCCCTATACGGTTAGACATGATTTTGGTAAAAATTTTAGTATCAGTGTTGGTGAGAGAAATGGGGCGCCAGCTGGCCAAGTCCAGTTTATCCCCTTTTTTGAATAGTGTAATGGTGTAGCCTCCTGCCCTCCTTGTAGGAGGCGCGTTTCCAAAAGGCTTTGGTTAAGAGAGGCAAGTAGCAATGGGGATAAATCCTTGAAATACTTCTTATTGAACTCATAAGAAATGCCGTCTAGGCCTGAGCATTTCCTATACAGTGCACCGCGAATGGCGGACCAGAGAAATCTCAAGTAATCAAATTCATCAACTCCTGGAAATGGGAAGCGGTGCAGATGTGTGCACTTTCAAGAAAATTTGCCATTTTGGCTGGCTGATTTAGTTTGGATCAATACAACTCAGAGTAATAGTTTTGTATTTTGATTGTCACTTTGGCTGGCGTATCTGCTACGGTGTTGTCTGGCCTTCGCACCTGAGTGCAGGCCAATCTCTGGCGTGGTGCAAAGAATTTTCAAAAAAAGTAAGTGGAGCATGTGTCGCCTGCTGTAATGTGTTTGGTTTTGTACTGAACACAAACCTAATGCTTGTTGTCTCACTAGAGCGTTAAGGTGAGCGGCTACTTCCACCCACTTGCAACCCCAAGATAGGCTGTAGCCCGCTTCTGGGACGTTGGATTCCAGGTGGTCCAACTCTGCCAGAGCGCGCGAAATGACCGCCAAGGTGGACCGTGAGTGGTGGCAGGAAAGGTGGCGAGCCTGGCAGATTGTGCTCGCCTTGAAGGTAGACCATGTGGAAATTGGATCTGCATAAAACGGTGTGACAAGCTCTGGAGCTGTGGCCATGGATTCTACCCATGAGGAAAATATTGGCGACGTGATTTCAGCCAGGAAAACTTTGCACCATTTCAGAGCCTGAGCTGCTGGGTTGGATAAATGGAAGGAAATTGATACCATCCTGTGGTCAGAGATATCGATTTTTGTCATAATGAGATAGGAAATTTGGGTACAAAATTTCAATGGTGTGAGGATAAGGTCGATGCGGGTCATGGACCTTAACTGGCCATTGTGGATGTGGGGGCACAACATGTTTTTGAGTAGCAGAGCGTGATGGGCAAAGTATCGACCAGCCTTAGGGTGGCTTTGAGATCTTGGAATTCTATGTGCCCCTGAGGGGGTGTAGGTGATGAGGGCCAGAGGTCTGTGGATGGGTTCAACCAGCAGTTCAAGTCACCAACAACGAAAGGGTCAGGGGGCAACATAATGGAATTGACCAATAAGAAAAATGCCGATGTTCTTGTGCACAGGCCAGAGTGTAAACGTTGATGATAGCATGCACTTAGTCATCCCATGAAAAAGTGACAACAAGGACGTGGCTGTTTAGGAATGAGTTTGACAAAATAAATTAAAATTCTTTTGTTCACTTGAACTAGCACCCCACAGTGCTTGGACCAGAAGGAGAGAGAAGGGAGGAGCATGGATTTCCATGTATCCTCAGAACCGCGTGGACAGTGGGTTTCCTGAATGGCCAGGATGTCCACGGGTAAATTATTTTATAAAAAACTCAGTTTCCTAGCCCAGGATGGCGAGGCCTTGAGTCCGGCGATGTTCAACATCCCTAAAGTAAAGGCTCAATCATCGCACCTTAGGTGTGAAGGGAAGGGCACCTGAGCCCTTAAGCCTCCTGAATCTCTTCATGGCACTTGATGGCGCCCCGGGTATGTGATGCTACTGTGTAATTGTCAGAATGGGTTTCTTTAGCAGTTGGGTTCACTTTGGCTTTTGCCTTCACTTTTTTCCCTGCTTCAATATGAGATTTTTGTGGTGAGTGCATTTGCAGTGCACCATCGCTTGGGAGTAGATTATTGGCTAAAAATTTGGAGACCATTTCAGTTCCAATTGGTTCTTGGGTGCATTGGACAGGTGAATCAACTCGCCCAGTGGGTGTTCAGCTTGGGCGTCCCAATCTGATTGGTTGAGGGATTCACAAGCTGCTTCTTCCATGAAAGTCTCGATGTCCTCCTGGAGCTGGGATAGCAGGATGCCAAAGCGGTCTTGGCCTCCTCCTTGGCTGCTGCCATGCGGGCCTGTTTGGCCTTCTTCTGCTCTTGTGGGGATGTTGGCTTTACTAGGATGTAGCATCCTTGCGTTCCCCATGGGAAGGCTGCCTTTGTGTTGGATGTCAGTTCATAGTGGGCTTTTCCACCTCCCATCATTTTTCAAGGGAAACTCTTTAAACGTAATGCACTCCTTGGTGGGACAGGTGTGGGCCTTGTGGCCAAAAGCGCTACTGAATGCGCAGATGGGAGGTGCGCTATCCACGGTGACCCTGAATGGATGGGTTTTTTGGCCATCAATGTTGACAAAAGCAGTATGGGGGTTTTGGGTCAGATCCTTCGCTATCCCCTCAGCTGGGGTTAGGACTGCAATCGCTTTGCCTGTGCACAGGTTTGGCATTAGTGTAAAGCGCTTCATTTTGAAGGATTGTATTTCGCCATATATGGTGAGCCCAGCTTTCAGGTGATGTTTGAGTACGGTGCATTTGACTGTAGTAGGCAGAAAGTCAAAAGTTACAAAAATTTGATTTAATTTTGTCCAATGGGTGCACTTAGTTTTGACGACCCGCTGTCCATCTGGGAGGTTTATTATAATGCACACCATTGCGGCTTCATCCACCTCTTCCTTACTTTCAAAGCCAAGATCCAGCCAACCACATGGCATGTAATGGGGTGCGACGTACACTACTTTTGGGAAATGAGTGTGTACATCCCCACAAAACTTCTCCCAAAGCGCCATCTGCTGGACATCCAGGAATACCCACACCCTGCGTTCCACTGACAAGAGTGGTTTGGAGTTGGCATATTGATGTACTGGTTGCATCGCACTTGCCAAGCTAAAATTTCTGGGGAAATGGTAACTGCAAAGTTTTTATTAAGTTTAATCAATTCTTACGGGCTTGCCAAGGCGTTTGCAAATTTTGGATATCACGGGGCCAACACCTGTGCTCTTGAATTTAATCGACCAACTGCTCCTCAACTTTGGGTGCCAACTAATCTCCTCAATGAGATTATTTAACTTTTACCAGACTTGAATTGAATTTTGTTGCAAAAGTGTTTGCAACGAGTGTGAAAAGTTGCATCAGACTTAGTTTAATTAATTTTCTTATCTAATATTCTTAAAACTTTTTCAGGCTCCTCATTGTTAACACTGGTAACTTTGAGAGCCTAAAGAGTTGGAATACCAAGTTTTTAAATTTATAATGGCTTGAATGAGGACATTTTTTAAAAAAGGGAAATTATCAGGTAAGTCATCAACGCACTTGAGAGGTATTAGTCCCAAAATATAAGGTATTGGAAGTAGACATTTTTCTTAAGCTTGAGATTAAAATCTAATTTGTTCATTCTACATTTCCATTTGTTGATGGGCTGTAGGGTGCTGAAATAAAGCTGTTGGGTTCCCATACTTAAAGTCAATTTCACTCACCTATAAAGATAAAGTTTTCCCATTAGTGCATAGCAATAACTGTGGGCAACCATGCCTAGTAGATATATACTAAAATAAGAAATTGGCGGTGACCATAGTTGTCTGCGCAGGAATGGCAATTGCTTCAACCCACTTTATGAAGTGATTGATTCCTACAAGGATGTATTGATTTCCTCTTCTTGAGTCAGGAAGTGGACCTAAAACATTTAAACTGATGGTATAATATGGCTGCTGAGGGGTCATTAGTTGATACTTGTACTCAGCCTTATGTGGCGATTGTTTTTTGACAGTCATGCAGGCTTCTAAAATCTCTTAACTTATTACAGTATTCTCACCAATAGTACTGATTTTTGATCCATTATTAAGTTTTTCTTTCTCATCCATGTCCTAAGGTATTGTGGGATTCCATTTTAACTGGCACCTGTTTGAAGGCCATAAGTAAGGTAACCAGTCTGTTCCAACTTTTTTTTATAATAACCTGTCAAGAACCTTGGTACTTTGAGAGTGCCATTTCAGCATCTTATTAACTGGTTCATCTTTGTCTTCCAAGAATCTAGATTCCTGAGTAGGTCATGTAACCATTCAGCTTTGCTTTTATATAAATGAAATAAATTTCAGTTGAGTCAAACCATCCACATTCATGTGTCACATCTCCATCCAAAGGACAATATTCATGCCATATTGTTGTAGCTTTAGGGTCCATTGAGCTAGTCATTCAACAGGGTCTTTCATATTCTGCACCTACTATAAGAAGCGTGATATGTAACAACTGTGATTTTTGTACCATATAGGAAGGGAAAGAAGAGCTTTACTGTGAGCAGGATTGCTAGGCATTTTTTCTCTGTGGCACTGAGATTGCACTCAGCTTTTAAAAACCTCTTGCTATGATAGGACACTGTGTGGTCAATGCCTTCACCATTCAGTTTTTAAAAAATGGCTTCTATGTCTGTTTGAGGCTTCTGTAAAAAGGATGGAAGGCTTCCCAAATTCCGAATGTTACAAAATTGGTCTTCTTTTTTAATAATCCTTCAAAGTCTTGAATGCAGTCTTTGTTCTATCCCCCAAAAAAGGTTTTTTGCAACTAAGTGATGAGTAGTTCAGTTACTTGAAAAATATAAGAGATAAATTATGGTATGATTTTAATAAGAAACTTTCTTTCCGCACAATCTCACTTTGAGCGAATTATCTAAGAAAAGTGTTTATTTTTCCACCACCAGCTGCCCACACCCAGTATGCTAAAAAAAGTCAGTGGATCCGCCGCCTGCTACTCCAATGTGGGGTAGCGTTGCTCCACCGCCTAGCATTTTCCGCCCTGCGAGAAAATGAATTTGCTCGGGGTCAAATAGCCCGCCATCTTCTTCAGGCCGTTTTGTCCCCCTATGGGACCTAGCGCTCCACCTGGTGCGAATCTACCTTTCTTGCCCCATCCTCTCACCCTAAATCATTCCAATATATGATTTTTCCTAAGAGTCAACTATGGGCGCTTGTTCCTGTATGTTGACAAGGCAATCATTGTAGTAGCCCTGATGCATTTGCACCGGCTGGCTTTACTCAATTTCTTCCCATTTAAGGGCTATTCTGATATTGGCTTCCAGACAGAGGAGGATGCTGCAGCAGCAGCTTCTACTCCACTTATTTACAAAAACACTCCCTTTCCTAACACCTTAACTCGCCTTCTTTCCAATACACTGATGTTGTCCTTTGCATCCCTCCCATCTCACCTAACACCCCAATTATTATATGATCAGTTAATGGTGGGGCTTCTGGCATATGGGACATAGCCCAACCTTGTTTTTGCCATTCCTTCTAGAGCAGAGCGTCTATCTGCATCTCGCACCACTGCCATCATAATCCCAAACCACCTTGCCATAGCCCAAAAAATCCCCCCATGCTCGTATTGGTGTGGCGCCTGAGCATTTCTTTTGGGCTTGTGTGGAAAATGGTTGACAAATTTTTCCCCTCTGCTTCAGACTCGACCATTCCAAAATATCCTGCCCCAAGCAACTTCCTCTGGTGTGGCCTCTGAGCCATATTTAGCAGATTCTGAATGGGGTGTTTTGTTGCCTCTTTCCACTCAACGTTATCATTTTATGGGCCAGAGTGAGAAAAGGCTCCACCAAAACCACCCACACTATCCCATCCACTTTCACCCTCACGATCAGAAACATTCCTGGAATACCATTTGACCCCAAGCATCCCATTTGACTTCTGCCCACTTAAATTCTCCATCCCCTATTCCTGAGAACCAAAATCCATGGGAATTTTTGGTCAATATTGATGAATCAGGTAACGTTGTCACCAATGAGGACTCTGGTGAACCTCTCAGTCTGCTTGATTGTGTTTGGGCCAAATATTACAACTCTGATTTTGACAAGTCCTATTCTCTGAGTGATTCACTCCTAAAACCAATTCCATCCCCTACCAAATGACAACCAGCTCACCTTAGCAGCGGTGGCCTCACCCCATTGCCCAATCCTATGCAAAGTGGTGGCCCAATTTATTTCTAAATTTCACCATAGGCTGAGCATAGTTGAGTTTCCCCTGATTTCCCCAAAACAGCACAGGAGAAAATCACAAAATTGGCCACTGAAGCCACTGATGCGGTCATGCTTGTGGCCCAATTAGCAGATATTGACCCATCTGTAAAATCACCTGACAAATGCTCATCAAATTTCACAATTAGCCCGCATTCAAGCTGAACACCAAGTAGCGGAATTTTGTTTAAGTTGTCTTCCAAGCTGTTATTGATGAAAGGTAATTTAACTTTTCGTCCACCTACACCCCCACCACGCTGATGCCCCCACACCCTGGCTCTTGACTTTTGTCCGTTTCAGCAACTTCAATAAGGATGCCCAGCCAAATATGTCTGTAGAAGCGCTGCCTGACTCCCCTCACCCTCTGCCATGGTGGGTTAGCGGTATTCCGCTCCCCTCCTGGTAAGAGTTGTATTTTTGTTTTGTTTTTTTATTCTGGTTGGTTTTGGGTTTAATCCATTCAATTCTTTTGTTCAATTCTTTTGCTCATTGAGTATCAGTAATGTCCATCCCCTGGTCGGCATACCTCAAATAAAATTTAAAATGTATAGAGATAAATTTTTTGTAATATTCAATCATTTCTAAGGATACCTATACTATCTGATACTCTTTGGTTCATGCATCTTGGAGAACGCTTTGACTTTAACATATAAGGGTGAGTCCCTTCTTGTGATATGTCATTAGCTAAGAAATCTAATTTTTGTTGGAAGAAGGTAATATTTTCAGGTTTAAGTTTGATGTTCTTTTACTAACATTGGATAACAGATTTTAGGTCACTATGATTAGTAAAGGTTTTTGAGAATGCCACTATTCATCTAAATAATGTTCAGACAGCTCAATTTTAGATATTTCATGATGTGATTCATCACTCATTGGAATAAAGAGAATGCATTATATAATTCCTTAGGGAGAATGGTAGGCTATAATAATTTCCATGCATATTGTGCTCATTTTTCTTAGATTTCTGGCTTTAAATTCTAACACCAGAATCGACTGTTGAGGTCAATTTTGGAGAAAGAATTCAAGCCAGAGAGTTTAGCCAGAGCATCATCAATTCATGGAATGAAATATCTGTCCTTTCTTTTGATGCTGTTTAGCTTCCTTTAAATCAACACTATTTGTGACCACCATTTCTTAATGAGTAACAATGGAGACAACCATGGTCTCCGAGAGGGCACAAGTAAGCCAGCAATTTTTAGTTGTTTTAGCTCAGTCTTTATGTATTGATTCTCTACATTTGACTATCTATATGGATACAATCATATTGGGTTTCTATCCTAAGTCAATACTGTTTCTCCAATTCTTTATTTGACCTTAATCAGTGTCTGACGTGGAAATATCATCTTGATAATATTTAAATAGCTGGTGTACCTTTAAAAGTTCCTCTCAATTTACCTTATCATGTATTTGGACTTGAGGTATGGTATATGTTAAATTTACTAGCGGGTAGTCCCAAGTCAGGTTGAGTAATAATAAAGGTACCTTTCAATTTGTTTAATTGGAATTAATTGCCCTTTTCCAATCTCCTGGTGGTTCTTAACTATGATTTACAATCTGTTAGGGTTAAGTAGTAACTCAGATTTCATTGATAAGCTGTGTCAAAGAAACTGATAATACTATTTGTTCAAACCTTCTGACTTCATCATCACAAGTGATGTGTGATAGGCAGCTTGTGGGTATCTTCAGTGTTATGTTGGTAGAGCCCACTCTGTTCTCCTGGTTTCATTTTTACCTCCTCAGTTGAATAAAATGGTACTCACTCTGCTGCATCTGATAGATCAGAGAGCTTTTTGTATCTCATCCAGAAGTAGAATATCTTAAAGGCAAAGCAGAAACAGGGTACTCAACCAGACAAGATTATTCCTTCTTGCTGGATTCTTTATTATTCAGCAAAAGTTGAAAATATTAATTAAGGAGAGTAATAACCTTACTTCAAGTTTATAACTCTTCATATTCAATTATAAATTGCATCTCAATAAGTATGCTGTTTTTGCTAATTTCCAAGGCGATCTTAGAAGTTTATAAATCTAGTTTTTATCAATTCAAATGAACTGAGAATAGTAGTCACTTATTGCTTTTGGTATTGTTTGGACTGAAGCTCTAAAGTCCTGGGTGTACTCAAGATCTGGGGAAAGTTTGATTTTCTTGATTAGTATGGAGGAAAAGGCGTTGATTAGTGATCCCATATCTAAGAAAGCCATTCCTTTATTCTTCTGATTCACCAATTCTTCATTGGTTATTGTTCATCAAAATTTTGGTGGTAGGGCTAAGGACTCTTTAAGACAGAGCTCACGTTGAGCAATCTTGCTTCTTAGTATATTTCTACTTTATTTCACCTAGAATGTGTATGCTCAAGATGGGTCAGATCAATAGGGTAAGGTACTGGTCAGCATCACCGGTGTATCAATTACTATTTTGACACCCTCTGACTGGATTGAGGTAGGTGTCCTCTAGAGCTTGGGCATTTAAATATTTTTGGCGTTAAGCAATCCAGGATAGCAATATCAGCGGGTGTACTTTTAATGTAGTATCCTGTACTTTGTAATCTTCTTCAGAGTCATCACTAACACAGTATTCAATGCACGTGAGGTGAGCGACTGGCATAGTATTGGTTTCAGATACGTTAGGTTGGTTGGCTCTAAGGCACCTGACCCTATGCTGGCCGCCCCATTCTTTTCTTGGCAAGGGCAGGGTTCTTCTTGATTCACTAATCTTTGTTGTGGTAATTCTCCTTGCAATAATTACACTTGAGCTTCTCCACCTTAATGACTTTATTTTCCTACATGGTATAAACTCTAGGCTTTTTGAGAGCATTCCATCTGGTTTCTGAATTATGTATAACAACCACATTATTAGCGCTTTTTTGATGTCTGGACAGTGTTGAAGCTTTGTATGACTGAGATGTCGCATGGCTAAGTCAGGATTTTATGAAACCTAGCTACAACAGCTGCTACAAAATTATCAATTATGGCATCTTCAAGGTTATCAGAGTTTGAGCCTCAATATAGAAGCATCCACAGATTTAGTTGGTACTTCAGTTAGCCGTAGTGCTGTACTTTTTATAGCATATTTTATAATACTCAAGTTTTTTTTGGGTCCAAAATCCTTGATAATCGCTTTTTACAATTTGCCCCAGGTATTCAGGTATCCATGTGAAGTATCATATCCTCCTGCCCCATGCGACTTAAACAATAAAAGATATGATTAACCTCTTAATGATCAGTTGCAACCTCCATTGTGGCCTCATAGACGTAGAAAAGAGACAATACTTCCTTATCCAGGTGTAAACTTGTCCTTGAAGGTAGGCTTAAAGGTACTGACTTCCAGTCCTGTGACATCATGTCCTCTGGGAGCTTCTGATTCAGTGATTTTGTTACATTTATCGCTCTTCTCAGCTTGTCAAGAGAGTGAAAATTTGAAATTCTAGTGGGTAAGATGTTGCTCATTTTTTAAGGATAATCCTTAGTGTGTTATCCATCATGTTGAAATATCTTTTGAGAACAACTTTTTAATCATTCTCCAGGTTCTTAACGTGGATGTCAAGAGCATTTTGTTCTTGATGAGTGGTTGAGCATAAAGTTCATAGGAGCTGGTCCCATCTTCTAACACTCTAATGCACCTTTTCAAGTCCTCCTTCATCTATTGGCACTCAGTGCTTTGAAGAGGCTTGCTCATCTTGGCTTCTAATTTTATCTGTAAGAGTAAACCCACATTTCTCAGTTCATTGATGTGATGTTAAATCTACTTAATTCTTCTCAGCTAGGCGATTTACTACTCATATCACCCTCCAGTTGTTAATTTTACTTAGCTATTGAGCAAGTAGCCTCCTGAATTTCATGAGATACTAGATACTTCTCAACAAAGGTTACTCAGGTAAAAAGGTTCAGAGACAATAACTGAGTCTAGAGGGATTTGTGGGCTTTGAGCTTGTCAATTCATTTTAGAGAGTGCTCTAGTTAGGATTCAAGTAGTTTGATTTGTTCTTATTCATTATGACGGCTAATATAAACATGGGCCACCTTATCACCACATGCTTTAAAGTCTTGCTGCCAAAGAACCCGAGCAAAATATTCAAGTAGTTTCTGGGTACTGTCATTAGACACCGCAATATCCTTTCTGAGGAGTTCCATAGCTTATTACACATACCTAATAAACCAGAATCAATGGTTCTCATTTGATTAATTAGTTGAATGATATAGGAACGATACACTTTGATCTCTCAGTGTGTATACCATATACTTTGTGATGCTAAATTAAAACTTGTTTATAGACCACTTAAAATGCCCCTTGGGTATTGATGTGATGATAAAAATCTTCACTATGGACTTTCTAATATGTTATAATATGATAAATAACTGGCTGTACAAATTACATGTTTTTAGGGCCTGCTTTCAAAAATTAAAGCTTCCAAATAGATTTGTAAACAG
Organism: Massospora cicadina; assembly: GCA_022478985.1. NCBI lineage: Eukaryota > Fungi > Entomophthoromycota > Entomophthoromycetes > Entomophthorales > Entomophthoraceae > Massospora > Massospora cicadina. The sequence goes on from JAKSZP010000008.1 coordinate 58,492, forward strand.
GGTTCGTTGTTTACAGAGTCTGCAACCATGGATTTGCGGGGAGCAGGCTTCTTAACCAATCCAGTTATCCCACAGAGAGGACTAAAACAAGGAGACCCCTTAAGCCCTCTACTCTACAACTTTAGCCTAGACCGTATAATCTGAAATAAAAACACACTGCTCAAAGGAATCAACGTCAAGGGCCAACCACCAGTCAAAATGATGGCCTTCGCTGATGATTGTTGGTGGGCATATCCAACAATCAGGACGCTTGCAGAATTAAAAAGATAATACAAGGCTATTCAACCATAAGTAACGCATCACTTAGCACTGAGAAAACGGAAATTATACTCCTGGGGAAATATCAGACCCAGTGGATGCCATCTACACAGGGCCAACAAGCTAATACAACATCAAGACTCCTGACCAGACATAAGAGGCGAAAATTAGCAACGACCTCACTGAAACTTCCATTCATCACCAAGCAACAGCTGGCCCTGTTCGTCACTTGGGAGTATGGTTGGAAGCAGGAGGTTACGCTAACTATATGATGGAAAATCAATTATTGGACAAAATAACAAAACGCATTGCCTCCTTACATAAACACCAAACAGGTCTAACAGAAAGGGTCACGGTAGCCATATTTATGATTCTAACAATCATATGGTTCACGGCCCATGCAATTGCTTTCTCGCCATCTTTCTTCAACACAGTCCACGCCCTATAACAAGGATGGCTATGGTCCAACCACAACCCCCCTGTACGCCTCGAAACCCTATTTGGCTCTAGAAGGAATGGAGGTATGGGGCTTACTAATTACGTAGAGCAAGCAACCCATATACTGGGATCCTGGATAGCTCAGGTGACTAGCCCATATCTTCCAGATACACACTGGTCCAGAACAGCAAGATATAAATTCTCAAGTGCACTAAAATTAAGAAACCCAGATCACCAGAACACTCAATCAAGTATCTGTCATCCCATCCCACAGCTGCAGGACCTCACGGCACTCCTGCACATTTCAAACGATTACTCCTAGCCATGAGAAGAGCGACATGGTGGATTCACATAAACTACCAAACCATTCACCAAGGATTCCCAAGGCTAACTCACAGACAGGAGATCAATGATCAAATAGTCACAGTCAATATAATAAGAAAAATCCCAAATACCATAGCTAGGATAGATTATCTGGACCATAGGGACATACCTTACAACCTGGAGACCCAAAGAAGAGTATGGAGATACACACATCACCCTCTACTCCAACCCAGGATAAGAGCACATGTATGGAGGTGCATGAGGAGAGTATATCAAAACAGCTGAACGGTCAAACGCCAATCACACCTCATGTGCAATATGTGGTCAGTATGGAAGCCTAGCCCACCGTCTATAACAATGACCAACAACAGTAGTGTTATGGAAAGAGGCCAGCGCCTTTTCCGCCAAGAAAACGGACATCCATTCAGCCTAGCAAGGAACATGTTCGTTATAAACATGGAATCTCCTATCCACCCATCTCTCAGGGCGCTAATAGTAGCAATAGCACTATGGATGATACATACAATGGTACTGGAATCGTTCACAGGAGCAGCGCCAACAATCCAAGAAGCCATTCATCGCTTCCACAGCTATATATTGGAACATTTCCAAGCATGGCTGTTTGAACATATGACCCCCCATAACAGAAGGACAATCAACACATGGTTCCCATGTGGTTCCTAAAAGTTGATTCTCTCCTTCACACATGCTGCATCCAAGAATAAGCCAGCATAACTCCCCTTCCCTACCGTCACAATCTTGGTGATCCTGGAGACAACAAGAGGGGCCTTTAACCCTCTGGGGTGTTTTTAATTGTAGAATTTCATTAGTTAGATCAGTATATCGGAAGTGCTTGTCCCCTGGTTGACCTTCCCCAAATAATTAAACTACATTTTTTACCAGGATATATTATAGCGTGAATCATATGTCTCTGGGTAAGTGCTAGATTCATATAGATTCATTAAGAGTCTTGTTGATGGAGGATGTTTTTTTCACATCTGGCACTTTTTCCAGGGTTTATAATTCCTCAAGTTAAGTTTCTTTCAAATTCATTGGAAATCCAGGCTAGATGTTGAGATTCTAGGATAAACATTGGATTTTTTTTACTCATTAAATGCGACCAAATGCTGACTCACGTTTGCTCATCTTCCCCGTTTCCCATTGTGCACCCATATGGTCTCACTAATGATAGGATTGTCTCTAGTGGTGTAATCAAAAAGATGCATGAATCAGTAAGCAGTGGCTGTGCCTCATGTTCTGAGCACCAGCTTATGAGGAGTTTGGTTTTAAGAGGCTCAAGAATGCTATTCCTAAGATTCCTGACAGTCAATACTTGCAATAGTCTAAGACTTAATGCAATTATCTTATTTAACTAAGGGCGGTTAAGTCTTAAAAAAATTCGTGACTAATAGAGAATCCATCCTATGGTAAGAGGCAAAGGAACTTATTGAAGCCAAATCATATGGAGATTTAGAATAAAAGGCGTAACTTCATTAAAAATAAGCTTGGGCTATATACTTTTCTAAGAACAATAAAATCTCCTTAATGAAGATAAATATAATAGTTATTGTAAGGAGTTTATCTGAATGGAAGGCTCTTTTTAAGTGAGCATCCAGATATGTAAAAGTCTTTGTAGCACATTTCCTATAGGTAGAAAAATTACACTGAATGATTATTTGAATAAAAAGTGATATCATTTAAGTTGATCATTGAGCATATTCTAGATTTGTACCCATTTTAATTACAAAAAAAGACCATACAAAAATTTTAAAGGGTTTTGGCTGACATTTAGATGTCCTTTATTTAGGCTAATCAGGATTCCATCCTGGTGATTTTTTGCGCTCAAGTCAGACTGATTGAGGTTCTCTAACATCAATTTAATACTTACTAATTCTCAATTTATCTATATCATAAATTAAGGTATTTCTTTAAAATGCTTTGCCGTAGGCTTTGATCCTATCAAAGAATTTTGATTAATTGATTTTCTCTTATCATATCTGATACTCTAATATCAAACACTTCTACATAAGCGTGGATTTTATGGTAAGTGCGTTTCTGCTATACACAAGTTTAAAGCTCAGTATAATATCTGCCACTTTTGAGAGTGATTTGGCCATTATGCCCACAAGGCTGAGTTGGCTGGGTCAACCTATGGCTTAGCCTTCTTCAGGCGCATGTTGACTTTATCATGATTATACACTAGCTTCTGGATGATTTCTTGAAAAATTGATGAAAATTAGCTCTTTTCAGGATAAGGCTGAGGATCAAAGAAGAGCGAGCACTTTTAAAGCATCTTCAAAGTACTGCTGAGCTGCTGACTGAAAACCAACAGCATATTGGGTTTCTGTAATGAAATCATATATTTGTTTTTAGTATTGACCCAATCCCCTGTCAGCATTTTCCCGTCACTAAATATCACAACTCGCCTCGTTGCCATGCTCAACTACACACTCGCCACCTTTGCATCTCACAATGTTCCCCAATCAAGATCAGTCGCTTTAAAAAAGTATCAAATTTGCTCCTGAACTCATGTTGACAGGGATATATTTAATATTTGAGATAATAAGCGAGTTGAGATCTCTTCTCCAGAATCAAGCCTTATAAGTTGACTCTTGATCCCTTTTAATTAAAACTTGTCCCTGAAAGCACCAATGTGAAAATCAGTTTTGAAGAATTACGCGCATGGGAATCAATGGAGCTGGCTTCTGGAATTTCACCTCCACTTCTAAATCTCAAAAGGTGTGATTTTTTAAAAAACAGTAACAAGGGCGTCATCAACAAAGAATAATGAAGGCAACAATAGGAAGTCAATCTGGAAGGGTGTGGAAGATCCTGATCATATAGAGTCATGGAGGTCTTCTAGGCATCGTGTCTCATCTTGCACTTTAAATATTAAATCCTTCTAACTCAAAATTTTAGTCTACTTAGTCCTACTTTTTGTCTTTATTCTCTACACTAGGTTTGCAGCTACCAAGATACATTTCAAACTTTAACATACAGCCAAGGAACTGACAAGCCAAAATAAGTGTTGCTCAATGCAAGGGCTATCTGAGTTTTACAGTGAAATGTTATAATAAAAAAAGATCGTTGGCAGTCAAGAAGGCCAATCTTCTGACTTTCAAGAAGCATAACTCGATGGTTCAAAACATCTCATTACAAAGTAACTCCTCTAAGTCCTAGAATCTTTAAATTTTAGGTCATCTTTAATTAGCCTTACCTTCCGTTGAGCAAGGTCAGTATCAACTATAATTTATGATAACACCAACGAGACTATTTAGAAACTGTTAAATGGCATCTACTCTGTGGTAGGCAAATCTAGTTATCCTTGAACTTTTATGTGCCTTCCACAGATTGAGATTTATATCCTCAGCTTTACTACCCTCAGGAGAGCTGGCTTTGGGAATTTTACGCTATCTCCCAAGTTTTATCCATACAGCTATACACCACATCCTACAAATAGTTGGTATACATCACCATGAAGTAGCTCTCCAATTAGGGCTCAACCAAACCCTGCATTCAAATTTTTTGATTACTATAAATTCTGCCTCCTCCTTAGTTCATGACAGCTTGAAAGCAATTTTAATAATTGCGAAAACTTAGAAGGCGTGCAGCCAACTTTCTATGTTAGATAGTAGAATCTCGGGGCACCTTGAGGATCAGCTTTGTCAAACTATATAACTTCTTTATTCCACTTGGAGCCAACAACTCAATCTGATTAATGAAATCATTCATTTGTTTAGAAACATTAACAGGAGTTACCCTCCCAAAAATAGCGCCCCTGGGACTGAGGGGACTGTGGAGCCAAGAATGCAAGAGGGACCAGAAGGCCCCAGAGGTCCTGAAGGACTCAAAGGTCTCCAAGGATACCAAGGGCCATCCATTTTCTTGGTAAACACTCCTGACGATCCTAACAGCTCCTGGAAGTAAGACGTCCTGACAGAGCTCGAATCTTTATGATCCCAAAGAAATGTGGCTCAAGGACATAAGCTTTGCTTAGACAGAGCTCCCATTGATCCCAGAGTTTAGATAAATGCTTTTTCAGATGATATGGATAACTTCACCTCATCTGCCAAGTTCACTGATAGCTGCATTTAACAGTTTGAGAAAACCTGCCGAGGTTTCAAAACTCAGTTAATTGACTGTGAATATATGCTGCTCCTACAACGTACCAAATTTTAAGCATTGAAGGAGCAAGTTTCCTTAAGGCTCTGTTTCTCTCTAATTAGCCATTGGGATGAAGTTCAGTAGGACCTGTAAGGATTGAGTTAGCGCTTGGAATACCAGGCCCCACATTACTATGCAGAAAATGAGATTTCTGAGCCTTCTGTTATCCCTGCTGTCTATACTCTTTTCACTCCCATTGTAACTAACTTTAAGCCTAGAGAAAGTAGTGAACACTACGGGAAAGAAAAATATCTCCTTTATGTACGATTATGAGAGCTCAGTGTGGGGCCACAATTTATCAAATTGAAGTACATCTACTCCTATCTAAATATCAAGGCTCATGAGATTATAACTCCTCCTTTAAAGTAATGTCACATTTGGGAACAAGTACATACTGCCCTATTTTAAGAGTTTGGACGCAACCAGACCTTGGTTAATCAAAAGCAAGCGCTAATAACTAATCATCTAACAAATGAAATTATTCTTTGGAGTTTTTCAGCAAAATTATATGCCCAAGAACAACCCTTGGTTACCACTAACTGTATTATGCTGGAAGATGCCAAAACTACTGTAATCTCCGAATAATGATATTTTCCTGAGGTCCAACAGCATATTATTGACCTGAAGAGCAACTTAACTTGTATCTGAGTAATTAAGGAATCTCATTACGAAATCTTACATCTAAATTGAGTATTAAATTCCCTGCTTCTAACTCTACTGGCCGTCCTCAAGTCCACATTGTTGAGAACCAGAAGACCCACAAGCCTTGGTGCGCCTACAGAAATTAATCCCGTCATAGCGCCAAGTATTTTTGGAAAAACTTGCTGAGGAGGCAAAAAGGAGAAGTCAGCATGAAGGATGAGGCGATTCATACTTGCATATGTGTACCGCCTTAAGTTTATTTACCAACCTTTAATGAATCTGATGTTTTCATGCCAAGGGGAAATATATTAGTACCCTATCTGGAGCGTGTCTATAATGCTCCTGTTTCCGGAGATGTGGTGGGGAGGGCCCATTCCACCATACAGGAACACCCCGCTAGCAATAGAAGGAACCTTACACTGCAAAAGAGTATGGTGCCCAAAGTACTTAGGGCGAGGTTTGCACAAACTTCGTTTTATGAGACCTTCTGGAGCTGTCACATAAGACTAAACATATGTACATATTAAAAATAAAAAACAACTGGAGCTTTACAAATAACCAGATGATCAACAAAGAAATTTGGTTGCGAAACACTACTTGAACAAAATTAGGAGTATTTCTTTTGATTAGGTGATGTATTTCAACCAATTTAACAAATAAGCGTAACCCACCATCCTTTAATGGTGATATAGCTCTATGCGCTCGCACTCTGGTGATTGACTGCAATTGCATTCTTCCAGATTTGTCAATATGGCAAATTAAATGGGATTCAAAGCCCCATTATTATTGTAAACATAACGTCCCACCATCATTAACAAATAACTAGTGCAACGCAAGGCTTAGGATGTGACGCCCCTATGTCCATCACACAAAATCCTGAATTAACTTGGTCATATTTTTCCTTACCCAGCGTTGGTCCAGGGTGTTCTTCAGGTCAAGCAGGTTAACTAGCTTGTGTCTCGTGACCTTTTCACGCTCTTCCTTATTACAATCTGAATCTACTATTATGTCATTTAAACATGACATAAACCTCATGTTATGTTAGAGCTCCACCCCACCTCCATGGTTTCATCCAGGGAGAAGTTCTTGTGGGATGGGGCCTGATTCATGGCGGTGACAGTTAACCTTGGGCTTAAATCTTGCTAAATTGGGGAAGCGTCATTAAAGGCATCAATGGGGTCATAAGCATGAATGCAGTCATGTGCTGGGACCCAGCTGCTTTCAATGCATCAAATCCTTTCCAAAACACCAAAAACTCTAGTTTCCCTTTCACATGACAGGAGGCTACCAACTCCTCTACCTCCCACTCTGGGGTCCCTTCCACAATTATTACTCTGGAGCCACAGGAGGTGATCGCTTAAACAAGGACAACTTGCCCTCTTGGAACAACACAAAAGTCCAAAACGATGAGGGGAGATCCAGCTGGTATGAGGCGTAACCCACCTTTTTAACAATGCGGTAAGGTCATGTCCTCTTTGGGCCCAGTTTTTTGTATGGCTGCTTGATTGGTATTTTTTTGGCATCCAGAATTATGAGATCTCCTTCCTTGTAGGCTGGCCCCACACCCTCTTCCCATATGCAATATACTTATATACCTTTATGGCGGCCTCCAAATTGGTGTTGACCCCTTGGTGTATTTTCTTGATGGACTTGGCAAAGTACACCACAGCTCCCACCTTGAACCCACCTCTGGGCTCCATTTTCAACGAAGGTTTAAAACCATAGTTGGCGAAAAGGGAGAACACCCAATAGAATCATTCTTGGCGTTGATATAACTAAACTTAGCCAGAAGAATATTGGAAGTCCAATAATAATGGTTGGCTGCAATTAAACCACAAAAATGGTCCAGGCACTGGTTCACTCGCTCTGTCTGCCCATCTGATTGGGGTGGTAGGCAGTAGAGAAGCTAAGAAAAGTATGATGCGTTTTGCATACTCTTTCCAAAAACACAGATGTGAACTGTGGTCTACGGTCACTGATAAGCTCCTGGGTACCCCATGGAGGGAAAACACATGAGAAAAAAGAGCCTAATAATTTCCGTCGCAGTTACTGTGGTAGTTGATCTTCTGGCGGATTAAATAAAATCCGGCGGATTGTTGCACAGAGGCTAAACCACTTAGACAACGGAAGGGTGATATGAAGATCCCCATTCATCAAATAAAGATAATAAAATATCTAAAGTAGAAGCAACTCGCTTCCAGGAACATATTTTAATTATAAAAGCAGCGTCACACTGCCAAAAACAAGAGGTCCATACCAGATATAAAACTTTTTACTGTAGAGCCCACTGCAGCTTTACAATTAAAAAGTGATCCCCTTTCTAATCTCTGTTACTTTTAATTTTTTCGTGCAGTCACTCCTACAACTCAACTAAGAAGGTAATCTCACTCACTATTCGCTCAGTGTGACTCTTGGCAGGATTGTAACCATATCGCTGCTTACCATTATTCATCTTTGGCAACTAATGTACTGGCAATCATTAGTAACTTAATAATATAACCTATTCATGATTATACTCATCTTCTAGTCGCCAGAAATCAAATTACTGATTGTAATCAAACTTCTTTCTGAGGCAACCAGATCTGCAAGATTCCTCTACAATCGCTCAACTATCTTAAAAAATAAAACTTATATCCTAATCTTCGCCATAGTGAGAGGAAAACTTCTTGTTAATTTCCTGACAACAGTTTATTAAGTAATTAAATGGGAGATTTTGTAAATTGGTCCACCACTACCATGATAGCATCGTAGCTCTCAGACGCAGATTGCACCACAATAAATTAACCATAAGGTAGTCCTATGGACTAAGACTTTTATAAAAATACTGACAGCCCTGCGAGAGGATTGTGATTTGGCTTCATCCTGTTGCAGACCAAGCATTTATTACAATACCTGGATCCTGTGCAGCCAATCCCTTCCAATTATATGTGCCACGTACAGTTCCAAGGTCTTTGCCTTCCCAAGGTGTCCAACAGAAATCCTGCTATGGTGGTCTTTCTTTATTTCTAGGAGGAGTAGTCCCTCAGGAACCCATAAGCGTTCCTAAAACCACATCTTCTCGTCCTTTACAGAGTACTTCTTGGTAATATCTTCCTAATTTAAATTGCTCTTGATGAAAAAAATAGTATATTTTGATTATAGTGACTGAGAAAAGAAAAGCTTTCTGAACATACAATATTCCTCCACGTCCTCCAAAAAGCAAGCACTGGTATGCGTGTCATGGTAGAGGCTTCTTAGATACAATTTTATCTGGCGGATTCACAAAGTGTGTATTATGCAACTTCATACCTTCGAATAAGGAGTTAAAAAAGAGTTCCGATATAGGTCATCAGCCAAACCATTCTCCTTACCCTTTGTAAACTCATAAGAGAACAAAAAATGGGCCATGGTCTCATGCTAGTTATATTGCCATGGGGTCAGGATATGAGGGGAGTAATAGTACAAGAGGCATTGTGGTATGTACAAATTCAGAATGGTTGGGAAGAACCATGAAAATGATGACGCCAATATTGCAGGTCTTCTACCCCTCAGAAGTTCTTTGCCATGAACAGCATAATTCAACTCATCCAGGACCATTTTCTGAGTAAATTACCCCAAAGGTTGTTCACCTCCATCTTCCATATTATGCAAGAGTGCAGCATCTATAGAGAAGTTGAACGCATCCATAGCCACTATAAACTCACTTGCAGGGTCACATGGTGAAGAACTGATATAGGCTGCAGAGTAAATTTTACAAGCTTGGAAGGCATCCTCTAGGGTTGATAACCGCTGGATAACCATGGTATCACTCGCCTTGTACAAAGGAGTCACTTTTTCAAATAGTTTAGGTTGAATTTTTTAAGGAATGTGCAAGTCCCCAAAAAATCCTCAATTCTATCACAGAAGTTGGAGTAGGCCACTCTCGAATCTCCTTTTCCTTATCAGGAGTTATCATGTTGCCTTAACAATTATGATGTTACCCAAGAAGGTAACCTAGATTAAAAACCTCACAATTGCTGATTTTTCAGCGTCAGGTTTTCTGCCTTTAAAAGCTCCACCACTTGCCGCAGGTAAATTGCATGGTTTCTGAATTGGGGGAGAACCACAGAATAGCATCCATATAGGCCACATCTAATAGACTCAGTAGTTTCCCAAAATCTGCATATATATGACATTTAAAAATGGATGGCGTATCCTTCAGCCCAAAAGGCATGACCTAAAAGTAGAAAATATACTTTCTGGTAAAGAACGCGGTGAGTCATTCTTGTATCTTTTTGATATGGATTTAATTAAAAACGTCCAAGCAATACATTTTTGAGAAGAATATCGCTTTCTCCACATAGTGAGCATATTGTGACTAAGCCAGAATGGGATGCAGATTTGGAACATTGACATTATTCCGGATCTAAAAACTCTCTTTTACTTTTATAACTTAATTCAAAGTCAAATTCTGATTTTATAAAATACAAAAAATGACCATTCAGTTGAGCCAAAACTTACCAATGTCAATGCAATCAATGCCTTCTGCCCCAGCTTGGGGTAGTGGTGTGCTGCCATCTGGAATACTTCGTCCACAGCCAAAGTGTGCCTGTGCTGGCTCTGCTAGCCCTCCTAATGTGACTGGGCGTTATGTCACCCTTGGGACTTAGTCTACCACCTTGCAAGCTCACAGGCGGTGCTCAGGAGCCCTTTATAGCTCCCACGGAGCAATTTGTGTTTCAGCCTCCGGGTCAAATATGGGAATCTCTTCCAATATGCAAGCGCAGCCATCATATAGATGGCCACGGTGGTGTACAAACCTGCCAGATTTATCAACCTTTACCCCTTTAAGGGGTATTATAATCTTGGCTTCCGCTCTGAAGCTGATGTAGCAGCATTAGCTAATCTGCTGTTAGCTTTTCAAAAATATTTCCCACCCCACCGTTTGAACCTGACTCCCAGTTGAGGTCATTTTGGTGGTCCATATTGCTGGGTTGCGCTCCCATCTCTCCCCAACGCCTCTGCTATGAGCTCTTGGAGGGTTTGGTCATTTATGGCGCAGACCCCATGTTGTTATTTGTGGTCCCAAATGGGGCGGATTGTCTGGCAGGGCCTATGTCTATGTGACAATCCGCCCATTTAGTCACAATTTACATCTCACAATTACCCCCCTGCACCGTGATCAGATCCGCCCCTGATCACCCTTTCTGGGTGCACATCAAAAATGACTGCGCCATCTTACCCTTATGCTTTTATCTTGATCAATCAAAGTAAAAGTGCCTTATGGTTTCTGCCTCTGAATCTTCCTCTGCTCCTCCCTCTGGCGTTGCGTCAGCAGCTGGTTCAGCCTAATTTTGAAATGGGTCTCGATCCTCCCACCTCCACCCTCAGCAATTTCTGGACTTCATCTAAGGCGGCAGCCAATCAAAATGTAATTTTTTTTAAATTTTGAACTATTTGATTATTTTGTGGAATCCTGAGTCAGTGGCTAAGACAGTTTTGACTAAGCTACCATGTTTGACATGCTGCAACCAATAAGTTACTACCACTGCTTTGAGTCCAGTGGCTGTCCCAGAGTTGACCAAGCTTAATCCATTTAAAGTCTTGACTAGAATGATGTTATCACCTGGCCATTAAACGTCCAGCCTTTTTTTCTTTTGAGGAGTTTTTTATTGATACTCCTGATTTTTGCTCTCACTGTTTCCGTGCAAAACCTGGTTTTGCTAATTATAAAAATATAAATAAAATGGCAGATGAGGCTGTAGCTGCCCCTGCAAACACCCTAATCCTCCAGCAACTTCATGGGGCGATGAAACCCTTGTGGAGGTATTCCTAACTTGAACTTTCCTCATGATTTTGTATATGATGCAAAATATGAAATTGAGGAGCTCACTTTTGGTGAGAGCCATGCTTGCATAAACGTTGTAAAACTTCTCTTTTTGACCACAATTATCCCCAAACCTGCCAGCGCATTAAGCCATATACTTGTGTTCTAGCTCTCATTACTTTTGCTGAGCATCAACTTGCTCAATATGTTGAGGCGATGGATACCGCAGGCCTCATAAATGAAGAAAACCCACAACTATAGTTCCTTATGCCCCATGTCGCTGATGCTCCTACCCCAATACTGTCTGCCATGGTCCACCAGCTAAAGCGGTTGCTGGACAAAAGTTTCCCCAAAAACTTCCTCACCATTTGATATGACTTCCTAGGCTGATAAATTAGGGCTATATTAGGAATTTTTTCTATGATAATCCCTTTGTTTAGCTTATTTTCAAATAGATATGCGTGGCGGCTTCACCTTTTTTACATGGGCACCACTAGTACTGAAAAAGATATTATTCAGGTTCCCATATTCCACGCATGGGCATAGAGTACCATATGGCTGTTCCACTAAGAAATGTGGAGCATACCAGGTAGATATGCTGAATTATACCTCCTTTAGCCAACTACCCCTCAACCAGACGTATAAGGCCGCTTCCCCCAATAAAGTCAAAGGGTAAATGTAAGATGATTTACTCACTAGATTAACAGTGCGTTTAAACTCATAAATAAACTCTAAATGCGCTGGCAATACACTTTCAGAAGCCGAATTGAATGAAGAATTCAACCCTTTAATTTAGAAAGGTAAGGGTTTCTCCAGATTTGAATTCAGAAGTGGTTAAGTATGAGCATACATACCTTTCTCCATTGAGGCAAATTGCCCTGAGTGTTAGCTTCAGACGAGGGGACTATTAATTTCTGGCTATTATTTAGAGACAATGCCAAGGTATAGTCTTTCAAGTTTTGTTCTGACATCAAATTTTCGCCACCTCTCCACTTCCAAAATAATTGGGTATAAGAAACTTTAAATTGTCTTTGTGCGTTCAACCAAATTGTACTTGTCAATTTGATGTACACCAACCCCAAAACCTTAAGAGTGGGAATACCTTGGGAGGCCCCAAACCTTACCATACCACCAGAAAAGTAGTTCAACTCAAGTTATTCAACTAGGTATTAGTCAATAAAATATCAGAGGCTCTCATATCCACTAAAATAGTTGTGCTAAATTTCTATAATGAGGAGAAAGTAGCTGACAAAAACTATCATACTCTTTATTCATAGCAGATTAAGCCAACACATCACCAGTAAAATCTTTATCAGGAATAAGAATTTCTCCAGGATCTGTTTTTGCATCATAAATTATAGAAGGATAATTGGTATTCTCACTACGGAGGACACATACCCCACCACATCCTCAGCAGTTGCATACACATTTGCATATTGTAAAAGTAATTTCTTTTCCATCTTTTGAGCCCTGATGGTTAATTGAGGGTCAAGCGTAGGTACTCTGGGGCTTTATGGTACTAAGAAAAGGTTTCAACACTAGAGCTGCAAGAGCTAAAAGACGGCTTATTTGAATTTACATAATTTTGCGTAAATTAATTTATTTTCTGGCATCATTAACACCATATCCGATCTGATAGACTGCTGCTCATCATTATCCAAGGCCATCACCGCTATGCTCTTTGTTAATGATTTGGCCTGCACCACATGAATGAGCCGTGAAATGAAACCCATATCAGATAAATGAATTGTTTTAATTTCAGGGAAAGTCTTGTCAAACCCTCAGATTCCCCCAAAACGTAGGAAGATTTGGTGTGAAGCCTTGCCCCATTAAGAGAAAAAAGTATAGTTTCAGGCAACATAAATATAGGGGCCGCTGAGGGTGACATCATCACGGCAGAATTGATTGAAACATCTAACATAAAATTTGGGCTAAACTCCTGTTTGCTTTGAATTCCACCAAAACTGAAGGAATGGAAGGATAAGAATCCTCCCATTTTAGAGGCGCGTGCGAGTTCTTAGGCCTTTATTTACAGGGCCCCCTGGGTGAAACAACGATGGTCAAATTAACTGGCCTCTTTCTGGTTAGGGTGTGGAAATCAACCAAACGAGCTTCAATATGATGATCAGAGAGGCTGGAGGGCTTTCCCTATGAAGGCGCCCCTTGTGGGTGTGGCCAAAGATGATTTGAGAAATGAATAATAATGATGTTAACAAAAGTCAGCCCAATATCCAATTAGATTCTTAAAAAAAGGAACACCAAAGGCGCCCAACTCCATGGCGCACAAAAGACAAATGTAAGGTTTAGAATGCAGCAAAATTAGGTTGCCCTGCTTCCAGGAGGCGCTCCAAACCATCTTGCCTCTGACACATATGACACAATTTTCAAATTTGAAACACCCAGGAAAGAGTCCCGGGTAGAATCTGACGCAGCCACTCAATGCCTGAAAGGACCAACAAGGCAAGTTTTATCATAAAGAAATGAAGTGGTGGGAAAATTGAAAAGCCCAAGAAATTAGGCCTTGAAAATTCTAATCAAAAAATTACTAGCAGAAAGGGTGGAAGTCTAACTGTAAGTATTAATAAGAGAAATACTGAGCTTTTACACAGCCAACGTGAACAATAACACTTTGGCCAAAAGCTTAAAACAATGATGCATAGACAATGCATCCACTACTACTAAGCGAAAACCCACACAGATAATTTTCAACTAGAGAAAATAATATTTGGTCTTCTAATGTCAAAAGCATGTTTATAACACTCCTGCTTACTGAGAGGTGGTGAGGAGGTCCCCATCCCACCATACAGGAACATCCCACTAACACTAGAGGGAACATTGCACCACAAAAGACTATAGTGCCCAAAGGACCTAGGGTGAGAGTTGCATAACCTTAGTTTTCTGATTCCTCCTTAAGGTTTACACATAGTACTAAACATAATCGCATATTTAAAATAAAAAGCAAATGGAGTTTTATTATCAACCAGACGACCAACAAAGAAGGTTAATTGTGAAAAATTACTTAAGCAAATTTAGGAGCATTTCTTTCCATTGGGTGATGTACTGCACCCAATCCAACAAGTAAGCATAATTTTACATACTTTATGATATTATAGCTCAAGTACGCTCCACTCTGGTGATAGACTACAATTGGATTTCGGTAGATTAGGCAATATGGTAAATCAGATAGGATTTGAAGTCCCATTTTCTAGTAAACGTAACGTACCATCATTATTTATCAGATAACTGGTGCACCGCAAGGCCAAGGATGTAATTCCCTTGTGTATCACGTGAACCCCAAGTACCAACTTGCATATTTTGCCATTACCCAGCGTTAGTTAAGGGTATACTTCAGGTCAGGCAGGTTCATTAGCTTGTTCCTCCTGGCCTCTTCACGCTCTGCCTTATTATTACAATCTTTCCCTACAATTATGATATTTAACCATGACATAACCATTGATAATAGAAACCTTATTCTGATCACTATTCTTCTAATGAATCTCTAATGTTTTTATTCTGTCCTCTGAAATTGGTAGTTTAGTCACATGAGTTGCTGTCTGAGTTCATATGGTTCCTATACACGCCACTGTCAACAGTGTTCCCCCCATGAGTGTCTCTCGTTTTAATTAATGAAACGCATCAGGGTAGTTCCTGACTTACCTCACTACATAAAATATAGCACTTCTGGATTAAAATGACTCAATCAATTGGGGCCTACTTCTCACTACCCATTTTCTTTGTCAATTTGTCATCAAATACCTCAACCATTTTTCTAGATAGCCCTATTTATGACCTTTACTCAAAAATTAGTTTCTCTTTGACTATTCCACCATCATGTACGATGATTAAAAATTTTAGCACTCCTAGGGTATAGGGTTTCATTAATTTTGAAAACCTCACGTGATGGAAATCGTAGGTCAAAGCTCAGGCCAGCCTTCTGGAAAGTGAAAATTATATTGGCAGGCCTGAATATCAAGTAAGGTATTTAAAGTAAGGATATTCCCTCCTGTGGTAGATAGCCATGAAGACATGCCTATCTATTTATCAAATCCGTCTGCTATACCACCTAAGTCACATGTCATCATTGACACCATGGTACATATTAGTATTCCCTTGTGTCAATTGCTTGAAATATGAGGCAGGGATAATTTACCCATCAAAGAAATCCTGACCTGCCTGGGAATTCTAGATCCCGCTTATGATGAATCCATATTGGTGTTGATGGCCAACCTCACTGACAAACCTAGGATAGGGGGACCCAATAATACTGCCACTTATGTCTGCCTACTTTTTTAGAAGCAATTAACACATGCATAACTTTAATAGTCTTGGAAATTTTTAGGTTAGAATGTCACCTATTGGTAGCCCTAATCAACACCTCTATTGGGTGCGAGCTCATCAGTGAGCATTAGAACTGAATTGAGCAATTAATAGAGGAATAATCTGACTCTTTTTAGCCTCAACATATGATTTCATACTAATGAATGGTACTGTACATCATATTGAGACTGGAAACGCTCAACCCATCTGATCCTGTCAATATAAAAAGAGTAAGGTTAAAGATGCTCAGGCGGCTGTTGAGCTAGGCAGCTACTTAAATCTAGGTTCCTGGTGCCTTCTCTTAGCCCTTTGCCCCCCTTTCTTTTTAGTTTGGAAGAAGGATGACAGTCATTTCGTAGTGATGGACATCAAAGGCTAACTACATTACCAAAAAAGTGAGGTTACTCTTTTCCCCAGATCATTGACTTTTCTACTTGCTTGCCAGTTCACAATATTTTTCTTCTATGGATTTCGCAAGCAGATAATGGCAAGTAGAGCTAGCACCTGAAGACTAATCTAATTGCACACTCATAGCCAACGAAGGGCTATTTAACTCACATAGGTTGCCACAGGGCCTTTGCTACGTGCCTGCCACCTTCCAACGTTATGAACGGGATCCTGGGTTATTTGAAGCTATCTTGTGTCCTTGTATGCCTCAATGATATTACTGTATTTTTGCAAACCTTTAATGGCCACATGTAACATCTTTGTAAAGACTTTGATATTCTTAAAAAGCCTCATTAAAGCTAAATCCTTTAGAGTGCTTTTTTTAGTCTTAACAAGAACTTTTTTCACACAAGGTCTCAAAACTTTAGATCAGCTCATACTGGACAAATTTACTGACATCAAGATGTCACACTTCCAGAGCCTCAAGGATATACAATATTCCTGGGCATGGCTTGCTGTTATTTTCAGCTTATACTCGGTTTGTTGATCAAGCTGAACCCTCATATACCTTCTACAGAAGAATGTGCCTTTTTAAGGCGGCCTGGACAAGAACAGGCTAATATTCTGAGGCCAAACAATTACGAGGTGTGGCAGAAAAGTAATGAGACTGGGAACACTGCAAGCGATCTGGCAACGCTGCGCTGTTGTCCTTGACAGAGCACGTGTATCAGCCCCCTCCCATCTCTCAGTGCGAGTTTCAACTCCTTCCATTAACTACGTGATTGTTGTGACTGCTATTAGTGAAGTTGTGTTTTGGTTGTGCATCACGCAAAAGGAACAGCGTAATTTGGAGCAACATTGTGCCATTAAATTTTGTGCTAAGCTTGGAGAATCAACAAGTGTGATGTTTGAAAAGTTAAAAAAAGCGTATGGGGAACATTCTGTATCCCGAGCTCAATTTTTTCGCTGGCATAAATCATTTTTGGAAGGCAGAGAACACGTTGTAGATGAACACCACTCAGGGAGGCCTTCAACTTCTAAAACTGATGAAAACATCGAACGTGTGAACACTCTTGTGAGATCAGACCGCTGATTAACATTAAGAATGTTAAGTGAAAAGTTAAATTTGAACAGATTTACCGTTCATCAAATTATACTGAACATTTGCACATGCGAAAGGTCTGTGCCAAAATGGTGCCAACAAACCTCACAATTGAGCGGAAGGACAATCGAAAAAACAAGTGTCTTTATCTTCTTGACAGAATCGCCAATGAGCAAGATTTCTTTAGTCGTGTAATCACAGGTGATGAATCATGGATTTTTCAATATGATACTGAGACCAAGAGGCAAAGTGAGGAGTGGCACACTGCAAGTTCTCCTCGACCAAAGAAAGCTTGAATGAGCAAATTGAAGATCAAATCGATGCTGATTTGTTTTTTTACAGAAGGGGAATTTTCCACAAAGAATTTGTTCCTCCAGGACAAACTGTAAACCAAGTTTTTTATAAAGACGTCCTTGAAAGGCTCAGAAAAAGGGTCATTCACATGAGACTGGACATTGCAGACAAATGGATGCTCCATCATGACAACGCCCCATGTCACACTGCCCTCTCCATCACAGTATTTTTGACCTCAAAAGGCATTTATGTGGTTCCTCAGCCCCCCTATTCACCTGACCTCAGTCCCTGTGACTTTTTCCTATTTCCTAAACTGGGAAAAGTCTTTAAAGGACGGCATTTAGGGACTTTAGAAAACATCCAAAAGAGTGTAACGGACATGCTACATACCATACCAGTTGAAGACTTCCAGCGCTGCTACCTAAAGTGGGAACAACGTCTCCATCGGTGTGTAGCTGCCCAAGGGAACTACTTTGAAGGGGATAAGAGTGATGTTTGAAAAAAATAAAAACTTTGGTAAGTAAAAAATCAGTCTCATTACTTTTCTGCCACACCTCGTATACTAAATTTATCTTATTTCATCCACAAATTAGCCAGCTAATCTTTTTATTCACTGACACTAGTGATGTCGCAGTTGGGGCTATCTTAGCTCAACACTATGAGGACAAAATAATCCATCCAGTGGCTTACTTTAGCAAGAACCTGAGTAAAGCTAAACGAGATTATAAGATTACTGAGTGCTAGCGTCTAATTTTATTTGGCGATCAAGCGTTATTGGACATAACTATATGGCACCCATTTCACCGATATGACAGACCTTGTCTTACTCTGATGGTTACAGCAAATGAAGGACCCAGATGGCCGATTAAGAAGGTTTGCATTAATACTACAGAGCTACATTTTTTATAATTTTTCATCGCACAGCAGTAATCCAACAAGATTCTAACAGTACTTAAAATATGTTAGTGTTGGATTCTTTAATTCTCAGAGAAACTAACTATATGATATAGTTAAAATCCTGATTGATGAAATAGAAACTCACAAAAGCCAAGATGAGCTACAGAAAAAAACCCAAGATACCTGTATTAAAGAGGGATTCTGTATAAGAGAGCTGACAAGAAATGGCTACCTCACATATGCCTTTTTTACTAAACAAAAGTCATCTTTGGAGGACACTTGACCATGGGACAAAAAGCGTTTAAGAAGTTTTAAAAATGGTTAAAGTGATGTTACCATTGTGATTGGATGTTCAAGACCAACCATAAATTTTCAGAGGCCTTTTTGAATTGTTAGACCAGATATTGGGCTAGCCCTTAGTATCTACATTCAGTTGTTACTACTTTAGCTACATTTAATGCGTTCAGCATTGATGTGTTTGGCCCTTTGCCCAGAGGTTCAAATGGCATAAGTATATCATATTATCTGTAGACCATTTGGCCAAATGGATCAAAGTAACTCAAATTCCAGCTGTTACCACAAAAACTAAGTCCCTATATCTTTTCTGATCCACTTTCACACGGCATATATGCTAACAAATTCTAATTTTTGACACTGGGTTAAACTTCACCTCACAGGTTTTCAAGAACTACGCTTTTTGGGGCCAACCAAAATTTTACCGCCATAATTTACCTCAACCAATGGGCGTTGGAACGTGATGATGTGACAATTTGTTTCTAACTTGCGGAAGATGGAAGCCTCCATTCCTATGCACTGGTTCACGTTCTGTTCAACGCTTTGCAAGCTTATCAGATGGGTTGCTATTTTATAATCATGATGTCCTCTATTGAAGCTCTATATTGGCTTACCCCACCGTTGCCAAGCAGTGTTCAACCCCTACTAGATTCATCAGTACCTAAGACTCCATTTTGACAATAAGGGCCTTAACCAATGATATTATTCTTCTTCAAGCCCTTGCGACTTAGAAAATTATTACCACTACAGCAAAGGAAACTTCCCACTCCCATATCATCTGACCCTCTTTACTAAAGTTCCAGTTAGGTGACCTAGTACTTTTCTATTAAACATTGGCCTGGGGGCCATCAGATCAAGCTTGACATTATTTGGTCATGAACCTACTTTGTAATTCATAAGGTATATCTGAATGATATATTGCTGATATTAGCCAAAGGAAGGTGATTAACCGAGTCAATGGCCAGACCTAAGCCCTATTTTACCTCCAACAGAATTTTGAGAGGATGTTGTCAGGATTCAAGATATTAAGTGAGTCAAGATCCCTGCTCTTGAATCAAGCCATGATAAGTTGACTCTTAAGACCTTTATATTGAAATCTGTCCCTGAAGGCACCAATAGGAAGTTACATCAGGAAGCATCACGCGCATGAGAATCTGTGGAATGCCTTATGGATTTGCACCTACGCTTCCCAAATCATAAAAAAATGAGACAACCATCAATGAAGTCTCAAGGATATCATCAACAAAGAGTAATGAAGGCGTCAACTAGGAAGTCAAAAAATTGATGAAGATCCTGATTGTATTAGCCATGGAGGTCTTCTCTGCATTGTGACCTCACTTCCCCTATAAATATCAAATCTTTATAACTCAATAATGTAGTTATATGCCCCATCTATTGTCTTACTTGACCTTCTGCTAATTTTGCAGCTCTGAGGCCCATTTTGAACCTTGGCTTGCAGTTAAGAGAACTGATAAGCCTCAATTGTATCCCTGTGACAATAAAGTCATTAAAAATTTAATCTGACTTCTATGAGCTTGAGCTGACAGAAAATGCAGACACCGTGATGATGCCCAACTTAATCAATTAGCTGGTGATAGTGAAGCAGTTATGTACTAATATCATTTAAAAGTTCAGTGAGACATCCCTCATGAATGGGAAGTTTACCTGGACCAATGAGAACCAAATGTAAATATACTTCATATTGCACCATATGGCCAAGGACTTCATGTCGCTGTTTGACTCCATCATGTGTCGTTGGAGAGCTTTTATATGTATTATCTATTGCTGGCGACCATAAATGCCCCGCTTCTCATCAGCAACACCATCATTTATCAAAAATTTAGAGATCCACATTGATAAACTGTTTAAAATAATCTTATGCATCTCAGTGAGATTTGCTACCTCATTATCCTGATACTCATGAACGTTTATAAGAAGTTATTTTTTTACTATGGTCACAAACAAAGATCTCAAGTTCATATGCTAAAGTCTCATATAAAGACTTTGGTTTAGTTCAACTTCTGGATACCTTATATAATAAATTTCATGCACATTCATCCAGTCTTTTGAAAAAAAAACCCCGATATTATGTCATTAATCTATGATGGCATACTCAATATGGTTTTTTATATCAAGTATGAACAACCCAAGCTCCTTGAAAAGCATTATAGCTTGAACTTTGTTTTCATCACAACTTTTTTAATGATGTCCTAGTGACTATCATGGCATAATTAATTCATATCATCACCAGCCCAAAACCAAGTCACACCTTATAAAGGATGATTACAATTAAATAAATTACCTAATCTCAGCAGAGCTTTCACTATAAATTGAGGCTTAGAAGGGGCTCTGTTATTTTTTGCCCTAGAATAAGTAAAGCCTCAATCGAGATTTCTTTCTAACTAAATTCTATGCCATATATGTCATCTTAAAGATATAAGTATTTATTTTACTATTATTTGAAAAATAGCTGGACCTAAACCACATAAGTTCCATTAGCTATTTACTAAGACATAAGAAACTATATCCTTTAAAAAGATTAGTGGTAAGAGGAACCGTCCCGCATGGCAACTATCTCAAGCTTTTTTACCTCCACATCAATACTTAATAATGTATGAGGTAAGAGGAAAAAATTGTTTTACCTAAACAGAATCATTTTTAAAACAAGTTAAGGCATTTAGTACCAACCTTAGCTTGTGGTTACAGGTGTGCACAAATGCACCCATTATAATAAAACCATATAAATTTAAACTCTATATCTTTACCTAGATAAAAAATTAACAATAAGAGGGGAAAGGAGAAACCAATGGCTCATCTAAGTGTAAAAAGAGCCATTAGGGGTACCCCTACACTGGTAGCATTGCCATCTATTCTTGGTCAATGATCACCTTCATTATCCACGGTTCTAGAGTCTTCAGGCATACAGATGTTTAGATCTTAAGAATAAAAACCCCATTTGTTAGACATTTGGCATGGAGTTCAAGACCAGGCGTTTAGCCTCATAGAAACTCAGGATGAGGCGTAAATCATTTTAATTTATCAGATTTGATCTAAAAGAATTTGGATGACTTTCAGTACCAAGCTTTGTGATGTTGGCGCTTATGGTCTTATTCTTTGGCTGCGAGCACAGAGTGTAAAACCCAGATAAAAATACTAGATGAGTTATCAGAGGATGAGAAGCTTCTTACTTTATTTATTATCAAATAATAAGTCTTGAGATGGGTGGATATCTAGGGCATGATCATGAAAAGAAACACTCTCATTGTTAATTAGTACTTCATAAATACCGCACATTAAAAGTATAAGTGGGCATTGTTTTGTTCAATTGTGGCGCATCCTGAGAATTCTTAGAATGGTTATTCTGGGGCGCAATGCTTACCCATTATTATTTGCCTATATGACAATAAGCCACACTAAGGACCGTTGATTGGAGGCAAAAAACCTAATATTAATCTCAGCGATTATCTTTTTTAAGCTATAATAAGGTGTTGTGTTTTTTCTCCATCCAATTATCTAGTATGCGAGTCCTAGTTGAGGGCCTTACTGTACGTTGGAAAGGAAATGCCTATCTTGACTGTCTTGTTTATATAGAGAAAATATACATTTTTTATTCCAAATCATTCAAAAAAGTTCGCGCTTTTCCCATGAGATAACCTTGAACATCACATGGTTTCTGGTCATTTATACTGCCATAATTGCTCATCATATGACTCTAAAGTTAAAATGACCAGGCGCTCAAACAAACTTCTTTTTTTAGTACTAGATGGTCCCAACTCGCTCAAACAAACTTCTTGGTTGCATAATCACCAGAAAAAGGGCTGCATTTTTGTAAAACCAGTATCAGGAAAGATGACATACATTCCCTTAGAGAGCGAGAAGAGAGTGAGAACTAAAAGCCTTGAACGTGAGACAAGAAAAATTCTTGCTAGCCTATGGAACTTCAGGTTCTTACACATCAAATTAAATTATTTTGTCCATATATGTCTTGCGTGCATTTTTGAAATCAAGTAACCAGGCTATCCGGTTTTTTATGAAGAGGAATTCCAGCTGGATTAGTACCAAATGCAAAAATTGTACAGAGGAAGGTCCTAATGAACGATTGGATCTTTACTTAAAGTGATTGGCCCAAGGGCAGCACATGAGCCTCAAACCAGAGTTTTGAAAGGTGAAGACAAAGATTAATTGTACCTTACCTGCCAGTTCAGTTGGTGATTTTTATAGAGCGCCATGTGAGTGAACATGCTGGTTATGATTGTTTGTTCCTTTCTTAAACCTCTGGGCCTTCCTTAATGAACAGTTTTCCCAGGTTTTGGAAGGTTGGGCTGGCAAAATAGATACTATATCATGTGGAGATGAAACTTTAGCATACCAATTGTCAGGACCACGGGTATAATACCTTGTATTCCTCTATATTTTGAGGCCAGGAGACCCAAAGTATTTAGGGTGTTGAATTGCTTATTTTTGCTTCTCTTGGTTGAAAAGTCTTTTTACAGATGCTACTTCTGATAGGCAATTATTAATAAAAAAATTAATTTTAACTTAAAATTGTGGAAAGGGGGAAAAGCGTAAAGTTTATTAACTTAATACCATCTATATATGGGTAATCAAGGAAAATCTAAGCCACCCAAGCCTAGATCTAACAAAGTAAACCAATCGGGGATTTGATAAAAGCCCAATTATCTCAGTTGAGTTTCCTGTGCTCGTCTCATGGCTCAGGTTTAGCCCCAAGGTTGGGATGCTCTGATGGAGTATGATTCGGCTGTATTGGTCAGGGTTGATTGCCGATTTCAATAATAGTCAACTTTCATTGAGGATAGTGCCTGACAGAAGTTTTAGCCTTTTAGTCAAATCAGGATTGATCTCCAACTTCGATAGCTGTCAACTTTTGTCAGGGATTATCCCCAACAGAAGTTTGGGCTTTTGGATCAGTTCATGATTGATTCCCATCATCTGACATATTTAAATCTGCCGTTCTGGTAGGAATACTGACAATACCCCCTTCTAGATTTAGGCGCAGGGGAGAAAAAGGATGGACAAAGCGACTATGTATGTATTTATGACTGTGCCCTGAACAACCTCTATGATTGAGTGTTCATTGCCCCATCTATATATGACACAATAGGACCCTGACGAGTTGGTGCCCAGTTTGTGATCATGAACTACAGGCCAGTGATGGTAGAATAGGACGAGGTCACCTTCTGGAAGGTGTGTGGGGGATCATGCTAATCATTAAATTGAGCAGTTTCTCTACTAGTTGTGGCGGACAGATTTTGGCAGCCAAGGCCTGAAGTCTTATAATTTCATTTCCAATACTTCACGTAGAGACTTCAGGTGCTTCAGGAGAAGCTTAATAAAGCATAGCCTAGCTTCGGAAGGCAGATGGGGATTTCTGCCATACAACGCTTGAAATGGCGACATCTTAGTGATTTAATGGAAACTAATCTGATAGGCCAGAATTGCACTTGGCAAATATTGGAACCAATGAAGGGGATCAGTCATAGCCATCTTCTGAAGGGTAGCAGTTAAAGTGCCATTTAACCGCTCTACCACTCCATAGGTTGCAGGATGGTAGGGGGTGAAGAATACTTAGTGGTTCAAGTCAGTTCAGTTAAATCATTCACCTGTGCTGAGTGGAAATTTTGTCTACTACTAAAAATAATGACATTAGAGCACCCATACTGGGTGATAATCCTATTATATAAAAAGGTGGCGGTGGCTTTTGACTGAGCAGTGGGGAGCGATATGGCTTTAATCCACTTAGTTAGATGGTCCACAGCTAGTAGGAGGAACCGATTTCCATTGGAGGCTTTAGGAAAAGGTTACAACATCAATGCTAATAGTATGTAATGGTTCACAAGGTGGGACCACTGGATGTTGATAGCAGGGATTAGGTCTGGCTTAGCTTTTACATACCAGACAGGACTCCAATACATCCTGGATAGAAACAAGCATTCAGACCAATAACATTGAGTTTTAGCTACTAGTAGGTTTTCTGAATTCCCCATAGCTGACTTGCCGATGTCCTTTTAATATTAAATTGGTTTGAGCCAATGGT
The DNA here is from genome assembly GCA_022478985.1 of Massospora cicadina. Taxonomy (NCBI): domain Eukaryota; kingdom Fungi; phylum Entomophthoromycota; class Entomophthoromycetes; order Entomophthorales; family Entomophthoraceae; genus Massospora; species Massospora cicadina. The sequence continues at coordinate 83,449 of JAKSZP010000008.1, forward strand.
CTTACATAAGGCACCCATTGTTTAGACACAAGTTTGCACAATTGACCAATCTTAATTTGGAGATTTGCCGATATTTCATTTATTCCTTTTGGAGGGTTGGAGATTCGTCCTTCCATAACTGTGGTTGGGTTGGGAGGTCATAGAGTCGATCCTCTTCATGGTCAGTGATAGTTAAAATGGGAAGCTGAGATAGGCAATCCATTTTCATGATGTATGGGCCCTGGTCAATGGATGATGGAAAAGTCATAGTTTTGGAATTTTTAACGCCCATCGGTCTAACCTCCTGTCAGGGTCCTTCATTTGCTGTAGCTATCACAGGTAAGTATGAATAGCAATTATAGTGGAATGTTTCTCATATAGATAAGGTTGGAAATGCTTAATAGCCAAATAATACCGCCAAACATTCGTGCATGGTAATGCTATAATTACATTAAGCTTTAGATAGGGTCTTGCTGTAATAGGCGATGGGATGGTCCACTAAGTTCTCATCGTGCTGAGATAGTATGGCTATGATGGCAATATCACTAGCATCATTAAAGAGGAGGAAGGGTTTATTAAGGTTTGGATGAATAAGCACTGAAGAGTTGGAGAGAGAGACACATAGCAGGTCAAAGGCCTGCCTTTTCTCTTCTTTCCACTAAAAGGGTATTCCTTTCTTCAGTAAATACACCAGAGGCTTGGAGGTGTCTGTAAAATGGGTGATAAATTGGTGATAATAGCCCACCATTCCTAGGAAAACTTGTACATCTCGTAGGGATTTAGGGGGAGTCATTTTAGCAACAGCCATGAGCTTGTCATCCATCGGGATATTCAAGCTTTACTGACCTTATGACCCAAAAAAGCCATCTTACTCTGGAGGAAAGATTATCTTGATGGTTTTAGTTTTAACGACTTTTGCCATAACCACTGAAAGACTTTCCTGAGGTGATCTAGATGTTCATCAAAGGTTCTTGAAAAACGGTAATATCATCAAGGTAAACTAGCACACAGGAGCGTTTTAAATCGCATAGTATTCCGTCCATAGCGCATTGGAAGGTAGAAGGGGCGTTAAATAACCCCTGAGGCATTTGAGTGGGCTCAAATAGTCCTTCAATAGTGATAAAAGCGCTTTTTGACCAATTCTTTGGTGACAAATCTACTTGACAGTATCTCTGGCGAGATCCATAGCTGAGAAATAGTGGGACCCTGACATTAAGTGTAAAGAGTTGTCCATATGTGGCAGGGGGTAACTATCTTTGCGAGTGATAGAGTTGAGGTGGTGATAATCCATAACAACCCAGTGACCACCATCCTTTTTTGAATTAATAAGAGTGGGGAAGCCCATGGGATTTTGGAAGACACAAGTAATCTGTCTTCATCAGTTTATGTAGCTATAAAGCCACATGAGCTTCCTCCACTTTGTATTTTCAATATGGTCAAGATTTAAATCGAGGGTAATCCTCAGTTTTGATTTAAAGTATAACCCCAGACATTTTCCCATAGTCACTTGGTCCAAAGGAAAAAATATAACCATATTCATCGAAGAGGTTTTTGACATCTTGGTGCTCATTCAGGGTAAGCGTATCCCAAATTCTATTGTCAACCAAAGCTATGGTGGGTGGAGGACAAATCCTAAATCCTGTAACGAGCCAAAACAACTTATATCGGCGATAATTTTGATAGGGCATAGTTTTACATAAGCAATAAGGGCATGCCGTGGGACCTGGAGAGGTTTGGTGGTTAGATTCCCTAATAGAATAGAGATAGATTACCTGTAGGCAGGATTCAAAATCCCGGCAGGTCAACGCTTCCTTAATTGAAGAGTTTGGGTGTCCACTAAGCTCCAAAATTTGATCATGAGGTGTAAGAATCTGGATGCCATTATCTACAATAACTTTTGAGCCTGAGGGTATTGTAATAGATTGAGGGGTATACAGAGGGATCCCATCTTCAGCATGCACAGCCTCTAGGGTAACTTAGGTTTTCCCTTAAGACTTGGTACTCAATTTTGCAAATAGAAGATGAGTATTTGAGGAAGCATGTCCATTTTATTGGGGCTCCTTTAATTTTAATGGGGAGTTCAAATATTAATAAAATCCTATACCCTAGTAGGGACGGTATTTTTCCTTGTGGTTGATGATTAAGTTAAACTCCCGCATCAGTTGGACCCCAATAAGCAAATTATAAGTATTGTTTTCTAATGCAATGGTGGAAGCAGTAATTAATAGTTTCCCAAAGTGAAGGGGAAAGGCAGAATACCTCTAATCGGCTTAGTAGACTGACAACCTGCTGTTCAATATTCAGCCTCATGGATCAAGTCCAGAGCCAATTTTATCTTTTGGATAAGTCAGGAAAAATAACATTAACTGATGATCTGGTATCAATTGTTTCCAGAACTTTAACCTTATGTACTACTACCTCAACTCAAACCACCGAAGATCTGAATTGGGAATTAACAGCTAGTAGACTATCAATAGGTTTTTAATAAAGCAAGCGGAGGATTCTGCCATGGCCAATCTCAGGGCTGTTCAATGCGTTTGAATTTTTTTTCTGCCAGCGCTTGACTTTCCATAGAAGAGTTGACTGTCAAAATTTGTTGGGGTAACTGAACAACATAAAAGTAAGAGAGCGGGAGGTGTTTATTTCCTTGGATAGAAAAGGGTACGTCAACTTCTGCAGGAGCAGCCAACACAAAGCAACCTGAAGTGCTGAGAATAGAGCTTTAACAAGGGTCTTGAGGCACTTGTTTTCTGTCAGCATAGGAAGCCTCTTGCCCTATACTGACTGATCTTTTACTGACTTACGTTTAAGAATGAAGCAGTCAGCTACAGTGTGGTTGCTTCTTCTGCAATGAGTGCAGTATAATTCAGATGTAGGCAAATCGGAGGGTGTAAAGGCCAATACTTGGGACTGGGGCTTATTGGTATTAAAACGAGGTGGCCTGACGGGTTTATGTAGCTTGGCAGGAATTTCCAAAATAGCATCTTTAATATGGAGGAGGGACGTTAAGTTAGACTTCACCGCTATAAAATAAAGTACAATATTAGCCATATTTTTAAACGCTGACAAATCAGTGGTGATGGCATCATCTAACATAAGACAATTCCCTCACAATCAGAGTTTGTGCTTCGAGGTAAAAATGGTGGGTGAGTCCACTGATAGTTTCCCCAAGATTAAGGCTGATACCCATAAAGGTCTGTTTTTGTTTGGTTAAGGTTAAGTCACTCTCAAATTCCCAAAGCAAGGCAGTCTTGGCATCAGTCCAAGTATGCAATGCATCTGATGAGAGCCCATAATGTCTTAAGCCATATGGCTAGGAAAGTTGGTCAAGTGTTTAAGTTGCTGAGTGTCAGTGACTTCTTCCACAGCATTTTCATAAAAGATAAGAAGGAGAAGATACTTCCTTCACCTGGGACGTACTTCTCTTTGAATGACGGTTTGAACATGCCACTGGGGGGTTAATGGTCAAACAACGTTTATTGACATAGGGAATCATTTTCACCTAAAATGGAACTGTTATTGCTGAATGTTTTGTAAGGATGGAGGGCGTCCACTTTATTTTGTAAAGTGTTGATAACCTCAATTATTGAGTCTACCCGATTGTTGGTGGCCCAAAGGACTGATTTTGTGGCAACAAGAGGGAATAACTGCCAAATTTCACTTTTGAGCTCTGTAGTCACATTTCAAAGTTCGAGTTGGTGTGCTCAAGGGTTAGGATTTGTTGCTCCATCCCACGCATCATAGCAGGGATTTAACCAAGAGTTTAAGGTGTTCCTGATCTAACGTGAAATCAGACGCTAGGTTGTTATTATTCATAGTTGGTTTTTTAAATATATTTTATTTTGAACTTGGGGTGTAGTTGGCAGGAAGCGCCAGTTTTGTTGAGACCATGAGTGTAGTGCCTCATATCCCTCAATATTTTAGGGCCCGGGGACCCAAAGTTTTCAGGGTTTTGGATTGCTTATTTTTGCTTCTCATGGTCAAGAAGTCTTTTTCCAGATACTAAGTCTGGATAGGCAATTCTAATAAAGCAAATCAAAATTAGCTTAAAATTTTGAGAAGGGAAAAATCATAAAGTATATTAACTTAATACTAGCTATATATGATTAATTGGGAAAAATATAAGCCGCCCAAGCCTAGATCTAATAAAGTAAACCAATTGGGGATCTGGTAAAAGTTCACTTATTTCAGTTGAGTTTTTTGTGCTCGTCTTATGGTTTGGTTTTGTATCCTGAAGTTGGGTGGCTCTGAGGGAGCATGATTCAGCCATATTGTTTGGGGTTGATCACCAAATTTGATAATAGTTGACTTTCATTGAGGATAATACCTAACAGAAGTTTTGGCTTTTGGGTCAGTTCAGGATCAATTCCCATCATCTGAGATATTTAAATCAGCCATTTGAGTAGGAATCCTGATACCAATATTGACTAATTTTGGTCTATCAAAATTTAACTTTGGCACTAGAGGATGGCTAGTAAAGGGTGAGGAACTCTTCAAAGCTATTGAGATCTTTTGATGAGCTGATACCCGCCACAGTAGATCAGCAAAGGCCATTATTCACACAGGCAATGTCAGGGGTGAAAATTATATTTAAAGCTTGAACTATGGTGCTGCTGAAAGGTTATTTGCTACAAAGTTAAAAGGTATTGGTGCATGGGTCACCCTATTTAGGCCTTTGTCAGTTCAATTTCTCCCGTTGTGCCATTGACGCCAATGACTTTGGTATCAAGGCCACTATATAAGGTGCCAATCAAATGGAAAAACTAGAATGGATGTTAACTTCACACCTGCAGATCAGAGGAAGGACCATGTTACCTGATCGTAGGCCTTTTATATATATAGCAGCATAAGATAACCAAGTAATCCAAAGAAATCTATTGCATTTTTAATTTGGTTTAATGCTACTTGGATGTTTTTTTGATAAACCCATTATGGGCTTTTGGAGGGTCCTGGGGTAATTAAGCATCAGGCAGATTATTAGTACCCTTAATAACATGTCGTCAGATATTAAAAAGTATATTGTGCACCAGATCTTAAGATTAAGTTAAACACACCGTTTTTCATATAAGCACACGCCTTGTATCTTGTATACCTGGACCTTGATGTTGGGTGCTTATGCATTGATTTAAAAAATGTCATTTCTGGTGAAATGCGGTCTCAAATTGCATAATATCTTGATACATAATATGGGCAGGTGCCTTACCTTTAACGCCTTTTTTAAAGCTCGCTTAAATTTGTCCATAATGATGGCAGCTCTGAGGTTTATAAGAAAACCATCTTGATTATCCCGTGATTGCAAGAAAACAAAGTAAATACTATATTAGTTATGAATCAACTAATGATTTGTAGGAAATAAGTAATCACACTTCTAATTCATCATAGCAATTTCAATTAAAATTCATATCATGATTTGCCTCAACAAAATTGCAACTCTGAACCTTTATTAGATTTTTGGTGCTGTCATCTCATTACTCAATAAGCAGTTATTATAATTTTACCACATGGTTAGTAAGCAAGCCCCCTGACAAAATATTTCAAATTCTATGTTTTTTACTAATTAATCATGGGATGTTTCTCAATTATTTTATTTTATTTGTTGGAATCAGGGCGGGTGTGTGCTCGCAGGTGCTAATTCACTCCTGATTTCAACAATATGGACTGTAAGTATTATTTTAACTGCTAGAATTAAAAAAAATAGTGGGCTTTTTCAACAAAAAAAATAAGGTACTACCATTTATAATTATAGAAAGTTTTGTTATTCAGCCTTTTTTTAAGTGGTGGCGAGGGGATTAAAAGTGACCTACTTCCAATCTTACTGCTTAGTCTTTAAATTTACTTGGGGCTTATACTGAGAAGGCATAAATTTGATATTAGCTTTGAGCCTATTTTGGAAATATGGGTTATCAACCTATCAGAGCTTTCAAATTCACCTCGCTTTGATGAATTGGATAATGGAGGGTCAATTGTAGGCAAGACAAACCCATAGTGTAAGTATTTGATATTTTAGCCAAACACTTTGTGTAAAATTAGTTGCACCTTGTGAAACACCCTCAAAGGCTATAAAAGGGGGTGTATGCGGCTTAGGTGTTTGAATTATATTAAAATTGGCCTAGGGAGGAACCTCCAAAGGACTCTCCTGATTTCAGCGCATATTTGGTGCAATTCACCTACCCAAACATGTACTATTTGCTCGAGATGTATTAGTAAAATTGTTACCTGAATATGAGGGGTTCCACATGATTTATTCAGAGTTTTTTTGGCCTATTTTTATCTATTTTTATAAATTATAACAAAATCCTTATCAGCTTGATTAGGTAATTGTCTGACGAGCACCAAGATAGAGCTGTGCAGGGGTGGACTCCCCCATCATTGGAACTTTTTGCACCCAAAACATTCTTTTCTCTTAAGTGGAAAAATAATTGTCTGACATTACGCCTCTCAAGAATGTTGGGGAAAAGTAGGGGCGTAGGAATCAACCATGTACCCTGTTTATGGTAATACATAAATCCAAAGATTATATAGAATACTCATCCCCTATCTTGTAAGTGATAGTGAAGGGCCCTCCCAAATAGATCCAAGCTTGCCACTTCTAGGTGTGATGCAGTTATGGTAATACAGGATCAGGTCAGACACTTTGATGAAGGTAGGGGAGCCCGTGACTCATTGACATCTTGTCCCTCTTTTGTAACAGTTTTAGCTAAGTTCATCATGGCCTCAGATTAAAGTTGAATGATAAGTTGATCCAATCTTCTCATGGCTTTCTAAGGTTCCTCAACTTTAGAGGTGAAAACATCTTTAGCTAAAAGGGAAGGTATTTTTGGTTCCCTTCCATACAGAACATGGAATGGGGAATTTTCAGTATCCTTTGATAAACTAATCCGGTATTACATATGAGCACTAGGTAGGAAATGGTACCTTTGAAGTGGATCAGAAGGGGCCACCTTTTTCAGGATTGAATCCAAGTTTCCATTTGTTCTCTTCACTGTCCCCTTTTTAGAGGGGTTATATGGGTTTAGAAAAGTTGTTGGTCACAATGGACGTGGTAAGGATCTTGAGATGCTCTGAAGGTAAAGTTCTTAGCATTGTCACAAAGTAAAACTTGTGGAAAGCCATGGCGAGTGATATGTTTTGATGTAAGAACATTGCAGTGCCTTGACCATTTGAGCAGGGAGAGCCACGGCTTCAACCCACTTATTAAAGTGGTCAATGGCTATTAGGATTAATTTGTTTCCACGGTAGTCTGCAGGAGAGGAACAACTACATCTAGGCTGATGGTGTGGAACAGTTGTTTCAGGGTGATTGGTTGGTATTAGTATCTAGTCTTAAAACTGAATTGCTTCTTACATTTAAGACAGGCATCCAAGACTTTAACAATAGTTTCCATGATTCCTTCCCAATAGTACCTCTCCCTAACCCACTCATAGAGCTTCTTAACTCCCCCATGACCTAGGCTATAGTGAGTTTCCAGGGTAGCAGGTACACGTTCTGAGGGCCATAGATAAGGCAACACTTTTCCCCACCTTCTATACAACTTCCTGCCCTCCACTTTAGTGTTGCGGGAGTGCTGGGCTGACATCTTCTGGACCAGTTCATCCTTATCATCACAGTCATTGGGGGTCATTGTTGGATTTTAGGGGTTTTCTTAAGCTCACTGGTGCATCTGAGGCCTAAAAATCCATCAAAGAGGGGATTTAAACCACAGATATTAATAAAGATTGATAAATATTAAATATTAGAAAGTTGATCTTTCTATAGTTTTATTTGTTGTCATGGGGTAAGAAATGTAACCTCTTAATAAGTTGATACTTAGTGTTAAAGTTTCAACGCTCAAATTTTGGACTGCTTAGTATCATCTGAATAAGGATTATATTGTTTGTCCTATTGGAGCTCAGAAGCTTCACTTCATTTTGACAATATGACTGATGGAGAGCAGGTAAAATAAATCCGTGCAGTAAGGTTTTGATTTATTTCACCCAATAACGAGGGCTGGAAAAATTTTGCACTTGGGTAGACCCCCTATGACCCTATAAAAGGGGTTGGTATCTGCGGTGTAGGCTGTACTAAATTGGAAGTGGCCTTGAGAAGAGCTTCCTATGAGCTTCTAAAATTTAGCTGGCGATTTGGTGCAGTACAATTGCCTGAACTCCTTTTTCTTGACCAATTTTTAAAAGTGTTACCTCAATTTGAGGGGTTCCACCAGGAATTAACCAGGGTTTTTTGGCCAATTTTTTCATCACTTACCTCCAAAAACTCTTTTTTATACATTGGAATTGTAATTGTCCAACAGTCATTAAAAGGTCATATAATCTCTCGCCTCACTAATATCCAAATGCAGGTGGGTGAGTCGAGTTAACCCATCAGCATTCATATGGCGAGTTCCTGCACAATGTTCAATCTTTATGTCATAATTCTAGAGTTTTGGAGCCCAGCGCACTAACCGCCCAGTAGGATCCATCATATTCTGTAACCATTTCAAAGAAGCGTGGTTGGTAACTGCAGTAAAGGTAATGTCATACAAGAAATGACGGTAGTGTTTTATGTATAACAAAACAGCAGAAACTCCTTCTTTGCGACGCTGTAGTTGCGCTCCACCTTTGATAGCATATTACTGAAATGGGATAAAGGATGATCTACACAGTTTTCATCTAATTGGGCTAATATGGCCCCAACGGCATAGTCTGAGGCGTCAATAAACAAAGTAAAAGGTTTATCATGATCTGAGTGCCGTAGGATAGGACGTTGTTGCAGCAGTTGCTTCAGCGTTTCAAAAGCAGCCTTTTGTTAGGCGCCCCAATGGAAAGGAGTGTTCTTCATCAATAGGCGGACAAGGGGCTCTCTGAGCTGAGTGAACTTTGGGATGAACTTATGGTAATACCCCATTATGCCCAGAAATACCTGAATATCCCGTAGATTCTTAGGGGGCATTTTTTATATGGCTTCGACCTTGTCCTGTAATGGCTGGATTTCCTCTTTTTTTAGTACTAGATGGCTGGATTTCCTCTTGGGAGATGGCGTGTTCAATGAAGTTTAGCCTCCTCTAGAAAAAAGTGCACTTGGAGAGTTTTAATTTGATGTTAGCTTACATAAGCGTTGAAACATGTCCTTAAGTGAGTCAGATTTTCGTTGAAGGCTTTGAAAACACTGTGATTTTATCAGGGTAGATGATGACGCAATTTAACTTCAGGTTCTGAAAGATATGGTCCATAGTTCGTTGAAAAGTTGCAGGCAAATTTCACAACCCTTGAGGAAGTCGGGTGGGTTGAGAAAAGACCTTCACTGCAAATGAGAGCACATTTCTCCTGTTCTTTAGGGGAAAGGTCCATTTTCCAATAGACGCTACCCAAGTCTAATGCAGAGAAGAGGTTAGAACCAGAGAGTTGGGTTAGGGCGTCGTCAATGTGTGGAATAGGATAGCTATCCGATTTGTGAGGTTATTTATTTGTGATAATCTATGATCATCCGATGACCTCTGTTCTTCTTTTTACAAGCAACAGAGGGGAAGACCAAGGGCTTTATGAAAAAGCTAGTAACCCTGCATCTAGTAATATCTTGAGCTCAGTCCTCATCTGATGATCTTAACCTTTGATTTGTGGCAAGGTTGTGACCAAATGGGATGAACACCCACATCAATGGAATGGCTCCAGTCCTTCATATGGCCGTAGTCTTTATCCAATTAGATAAATATGTCGCTAAATCCTTCCAACAAAGTATGAATCTTTTCCAGCTCATATGGGGTCAGCTCATCCGAAATATGGACATTGGGTAAGGTATATAATAGGTTATCTGTTGGAAAGCCAAATCCGTCTTAGAGCCAATGAAATGGACACGTTCAATGTACTCTATGGTGACCAAAAAGCCTCGCCAATCTCCTGGTGTTTTTTATAACCATGTCATTGCTGGTGAGGTTTCCCAAAAGGATAGAGAAAGGTCTCTGGTAGGCTAGGTCTAGTATCCCAGGTAATACATGAGGCTTCAAGGGGCTAATGCCCTCAATACTTATGAGGTGCAACAAGCAATGGTGTGGGTTTTAGAGCAGTGTCTTTGTGTCAACCACCCGTTGTTCACCAGGCTCAATCAAGACCTCATCTGCAGCATAGAAAGGTATACCGTCCCTTGCATCCACTAATTCTGGCTATTTTTTGTATTTCGCCCAAAGGTGATTTAATATAAAGGCAAAGCGAAAAAGGGTATTTGACCAGGAAAGAGTATTCGTTCTTGCTGGGTTCTAGATTGGATAAGACTAAAGGGACTTCGTAGTTGAGTAATGAGAGGAAACCTCGCATCATGTTAATTATTCCCTCATACTCACTCATAGGCTGTGTACCTATGAGCATTTCATAGGTGTTGTTGTCCAAGGCCACTGCGTGGGCTGATAAGATAAGCTTCTTAATTCGAACGGGAAGGAAAGGTAGGCCCCAAGGGCACAGGTGTTGTTTGGGCCTACAGTTCCAAATTGTTGATTTTACTCCAAGTCAGGCGCCAGCTTTATCTTTTTAATGAGCTTGGAGGAGTTTACATCAACAGGGGAGCCAGTATCCAGGATGGTTATTACCCAGACATTTTGAATGACCACAATCACCTTGGCGAGTGTTCCTCCAAAGTTAGTAGACAGAGCCAAGGACTCCTTAAGCTGGAAGGTGGAGGTTAGTCTATGAACAGTCTCAGGGTATTTTTCCATTATAAAATCATGGTATGGAGCTTAAGTGGTTGAATCAAGCCAGCCAGGAACTGATAAGCATCGCTGACAGTTTCAATAACTTTTGGGCACCCTAGTACTTGGCTGAGGTACGTGTCCTCAGGTATGGGGGTCTCCTCTACTCCTTCAGGGTTCAGCCAATGCAAAATACTACTTTGGTTGGAGCTCCTAGGACATAATAACCAAAATCTCATAACCCCCTTCAGACTCGTCATCTGAAGGGTTGTCCATACATATTGGGTGGACTATAGAAGGGCGGTTTTAGGAGGAAGCCATAGCTTTAGTAGCTTGGAGCCATCCATAGCAATGATCATTAGAGGATCAGGCAACTTAGCTTGAGCTGCTTTGTCCCTGAGCATATGGTTGTTGGGAGCGACAGTCACCAAAGGGAGCGGTTTGAGCTTCCTCATGGCTACATGTTTTGGATTAAAGTTGGATGGAGGAAATAGCGTCGTGGAGAGGGATGCTTTAACTACACCAGCTTTGGGATTATTAGAGGCTGTGAGCCTTGGGGAAACATGTGGCTTAGCTTTATAGACCTGGTCCTTAAGCCCATTGTTGGTGGAGGCGAACGTCACCTGAGAGAGGGGTTTAGGCTTAGGAGCAGGTTTTGGAACCACTTGGAGAGGTTTTCTAGATGGCACACTGATCTTGGTGGCTTGGTGAAGGCCGGGAGCCTTGCCCCATTGACAATGATGCACTCTGACTTACTAGATTGGGAACCTCAGGTTGGCTGAGCAAAGGAAGATCATATTTAAGTTGCACCGCAGGTGCTGGGCTCAGAGTAGTAACAAGAATAGAGGTCAACATAGCATCCTTCGGTGGGGCTTCAGTTGAGAACTACTAAATGGAAAAATCTCGGGGTATACCACAGCTTCATCTGTTGTCGTACAGGTATGAAAATCAGCAATATCTATCAAGGCCTCTCTTATATCATGATTGGTTTCAAAAGTTCGCTTTAGGGAAATGATATGTCAAGCTAAAAAAGGTTGGGAAGCTAATCCAAATAACATAGCTGCGATGACATTATTTAGGTTTAGCATGTTATATATTATTAACATCTAAGCAGCAATATAGAATCTCTCTGAGAAGGCAGTGATACGTTTACCTTCATAAATACTAAAGCTCATAAAGGTTTGTTTTTCCCTGGTTTAACTCTGTTTGGGGCCAAATTCAGCTATATGAACTTCCTTAACCTCGGCCCTGGTGTGTAGAGTATCCATATAAGGGGCCATCATTTCTTGGGCCAGGCGACTTAAAAGAGGAAGAATATTCTTGCCCTTCTGGTGGTCAGTCAACTCTTCCATGGCTGCTATATATAAGTATAATAACGAAGCAATGCTAACCTCGCCAGGGGTGAACTTGTCTTACAAGGGACATTTAAATAAGCGCTGTTTGAGCTTTTAATTCATTATAAAGTGCTGACTGTCATGAAACAGCAAGGAAATTAAGACCGACCTGTCAATTTGAGTTCTGAAGCACCCAAATGACAAGCAAATCCCAGAGGCACTGCTGCTTGAGCGACTGTTATGAGTATAGGAAGGAATTTTATCACTGAGCGACCATGAGTCATAGTTGTGTATACAAACCTAGAGATGAACCAGGAAAACATGGCCCCAGGGCCCATGAGTTGTTGAAATAATTGAGTTGGGAAGGGTTTTTTGGGTTTAAACATAATAAGAACTGGAATTGGGAAACGGGATTATTATTGGTATAAGAAAGAAAACCAACCATCAATCTTCTCAGTGTGCTATAATTGATTAATGGATAATTGGATTTAGGGAATATCTTAGATAGCTCAGGATTGGGGCCCTCAAAATTTGATCTAAACCAGCGAAATTCAGGTGAGATGGGAAAATGAGAACAAACCTAATTGTAATTGATATAAAAAGAGTTGTCGATAGGCTAATTCACTGCCAATGTAGCTTTGGACGCCTAAACTAAGGTTTAACATAATTTTTCTGACGGTTTGCATGTTGGCATCTCACCTGATGGGCAATGGGAACCTCCCAGGGCCATCCCACATAGGGGTGGTCCCAAAAGGTTGAGAACAGGTTTGGTATACCCAACCTGCCTGCACCCAGTTGCTTTGGCATCTTTTTTAACACTAGTGGTGCCCAACCCAAAAGGGGTATCACCATGCATCTTTATTTGCAAATGGGTCAGACTCGGGATTATTAGAAATAAAAAATTCTAATATGCAACCTCAGCTAATAGCCTAGGAAGCTATATCAGAATGTGAGGAAGCTTTAGGGAAAATTTTGTCTGGCGCCTGATTTAACTGGTAGACCAGGGAAGACAGCATCAGGGTGGGAGCATCAGCGACATGGGGCATAAGGAGATATAGTTGTGGCAAGTTGTTTTGACATCCATTCGGCCAAGTGATATTCTTTGAGTGATGATCCTGATATGAGAGGGGAGGGTTCCAAGTTGATGAAAATTATAAATGATGACCTGACACCATTGTAAATTTGCTGCAGATCCTACATCAAGCATTTTCATCTTAGTAGTTATAAGCCCGTCAGGTGTAGATTCCAAACTATTGAAGGCAGATTTGAATCAACAACAATGTTTTCCAATGACCTGATGACATTGATGAGTTTTCCTGGAGAATCAATCCTGAGCACATCCATTTTGGAAGGTACACACCCCTCAGACTCTGTGTCTGATTGTTTTGAAGCTGTTTTTGAACCAACGATATCATTCTTAATGGCTCAATGCCACTGGGTAATGTGACTGAGGATTTGACTCCTGATACTCCATTACCTGAATGTGCATCCCCGTTGGGACTCATTGCTGTGAGTGTAGGTTTATCAGACATTTCTCACAAATTTCTTTAATTCGCCATACTAATTTGGCAGAAGAAATTGTGGGGACAGGCAGGTTAATCTTCAGAGGGATGGCTGTTACCCAGCGTTATTCTACTACATGGGCGAGATCACCCTGCTTTATGAGAGGGACAACTGCCCTCTTAGGACCCTTCTTAGTATAGGAATGAGAATATTGCCCGATCTAGGCTGAGGGGTTGCTCCCCTGGACTTACACTGGCTAGTTGTTGTTCAAGGGCAGCTAGCTGGGGTTTGAGGCAGAGGGGAAATTGTGAGGGCTATTCTACCCAACACCCTCCATTTTGGGTAATTGTTTGTGGTGTATTACACTTATATGTGAGCTTTACCTGTTGGAAATAAGGTTTTTTGTGTGCTCACAGGTGCTAATTCATCGCTGTTTTCAACAATATGGCAGGAGAAGTATTATCTCAACTGCCAGAATAAAAAATAGTGTCATTTTCCAATAAATAAAATGTACCACTTTATAAGTTATAATAAAAGTTGGGGTTTATCAGCCTTTTTTATTAAGTAATAGCGAGTGGATTTAAACGACCCTCTTTCAGTTTCACTGCTTAGCATTTAAATTTACTTGGGTCTCGGACTGAGATAGGCATAAATTCAATAACAGCTTATAGCCTTTTTTAGGAAATATGGGTTGTCGACCTATCAGAGCTTTTGAACTCACCTCGCCTTGCTGAAATGGCTAATGGAGGGTCAATCTTAGGCAAACAAACCCATGGAGCATGGATTTGATATCTTAGCCAATCACCTTAAATTTAAATAGTTGCGCCTTGTGAGACCTCATCAAAGGATATAAAAGGGGAGTTTGTGGTTTAGGTGTTTAATTATTTAGAAGTGTTCTGGGGAGGAACCTCCGATGGACTCCCCAGACTTTGGTGCATAATTGGTGCAATTCGCTTACCCAAATTGCATTATTTTCCAAGCTTATATGTAAAAGTGTTACCCTGATTTGAGGGGTAACACTGGGAATTGACCAGGTCTTTTGGCCGATTTTATCTGTATTAGAAATTAAAAAATTCTCATTATCAGCTTGATTAGGTATTTTTTGTTGAGCACCAAGTTAGAGCTGGTGCAGGGGTGTACTCCCCCATCATTGGGACTATTTGCATTCAGATATTCCTTTCTCTTAAGCGGACAGGCAGTTGTCTGACACCAAATATTGCTACAATTATACCATTATACTTAATTTATTTTAGTTTATATTCTCAATTTTTGAACAAAATGTTAAAGGCTTAATAATCAACTATAGATACTAACTATATGATCTTAAATTTAGATGTATTTGAAAACCTTAAATTTATTTACATTTTGAAAATACATTAAATTGTGCTTAACCTAGGAATGATAAGTAACTCTGGTCATACTATCTATGCCATATGTGACTTACTAAACATACTGAAGTGGTTCTATATAGATGAAATTTTACAGCTTCTTAATCGTCATTACCAGCACCTGGAAACCCTGACACCAACTTGATTGTAACCAAATAGAAGGTTTTTTTACAATTTGTATAAAAGAAATAGACTATATAATTATATAGTAACCTTAGGTTTTAAATAGTATAGAATGATAATTAGTAATTCTTATTGAGGTTTTTATTCTTCTTTTGCGCGTATAATGTCTCTATAAGATTACCAAAGCTACACGGAAAGACTAATTCTATAAGCATACTCATTCCATGCTCTTCTAAATAAGGCAACTTCTGTTTGACAACGCATGCTGGATAGAATGGGTTAAAAATTGCACCTAGGTCAAGTTTTAATGGCATGATGAGTCTGCAATAGTAAACAAAAAGATACTGTATAGATAAAGTGACCTTAGAAAACACACAACTGAACCTTCTTTATTAACAGTAGTTAGATAAATTGAAAATAATAGAACACTGTAGTATAAAATAATGACTGCGGCACCAGGTCCCATGGTAAATAGGCTTGTTTGTCATAGTCTTCATAAAGGTATTTATAAACGCAATACTACAATGTCAGCCCTCAAGCTTTCTCTCTCGTTGCAAACACTTTTGCAACCAATTTAATTCGAGTCTAGGTAAAGTTTGATAATCTCATCGAGGAGATTAGTTGGCGCCCAATTCAGGGAGCTGTTGGGCGAGTAAAGTTAAGGGCACAGGTCAGGCCCCACATCAACCAAATTTTGTAAACGCCCCAGCGAGCCTGGCGGAATAGATAGAATTAAAAGTAAAAAACTGGCGGTTACCATTTACCCAGAAATTTTACCCTGGCAAGCGCACTGAAACCAGTTCATCAATACGCCACACTCCCAACCACTATTGTTGGTGGAACAAGGGGTGTGTGTTTTCCTGGATATTCAGCAAACAGTGCTTTGGGAAATGTTTTGTGGAGATGTACACACACATTTCCCAAACGCGGTGTACGTTTCACCCCACAACATGCCACGCAGTTGGCTGGATCTTGGCTTCAAAATAAGGAAGCGGCAGATGAAGCTGCAAAGGTGCGAGTAGAAGTGTACCTCCTGGATGGTCAACAGGTAGTCAACTGAAGCACATCCGCTGGACTAAATTGAATCAAATATTTGTAACTTTTGACTTCCTACCTACAACGGTCAAGCACGCCATGCTAAAGCATCACCTGAATGCTGGGCTTGCCATATATGGAGAAATACAATCCTTATAAATGCAGCACTTTACGCTCATGCCAAACCTGTGCATGGGCAAAGCAATTGCTGTTCTCACCCCATCCATGGGGATAGCAGAGGATTTGACCCAAATCCCACATACCGCTTCTGTCAAAATCAATGGCCAAAGAACCATCCATTCAGGGTCACCGTGGATAGCGCACCTCCTATCTGCACTTCTGTCACGCTTTTGGCCACAAGGCCCATACCTGACCTGCCAAGGAGGGCATTACCAAACCAAAATTCTCTCAGATGCAATGTGCGGTGCAGACGCCCACTATGAACTGTCATTAGACACTGATGCAGCCTTCCCATGGGGAGTGCAAGGATGCTACAATCAAGTAAAGCCTGTGTCTCCACAAGAGTGGAAGAAGGCTAAACAGGCCCGCAAGGCGGCGGCTAAGGAGGCGGCCAAGATTGATTCTGAAATCCCACCAGCCCAACTCCAGAGAGGACATTGAGACTTTTGCGGTGGAAGCAGCTTTCAAATCCCTCAACCAATCAAATTGGGACACTCAA
This sequence comes from Massospora cicadina, assembly GCA_022478985.1. Taxonomy (NCBI): domain Eukaryota; kingdom Fungi; phylum Entomophthoromycota; class Entomophthoromycetes; order Entomophthorales; family Entomophthoraceae; genus Massospora; species Massospora cicadina. The sequence continues at coordinate 100,141 of JAKSZP010000008.1, forward strand.
GCCAATTGGGCCCCCAAGCTGAAAACCTGATGGTTGAGTCAGTTTCAACTGACCAATGCGCCCAAACATTGACTGGGACTGAGTCGCTCACTAATAATCCTGACAATTTTCCACCTCCAGGTAATGGTGCACCGCAACTGCACACAACGCAAAAAACTTATATGACAGTGGGAAAAAGCAGTAGGCAAAAGCCAACGCGAACCCCACTGCTAAAGCTTCCCACTCCAATACATACTCTGTAGCACAGAATACCTTCACTGCTAAGAAGCGATGTGATGAAAAGTGAAGGTTGAAGGGCTTGGATGCCCTTCCCCTTGCACCTAAGGTTCAATGGGGGAGCTTTACTTTAGGGATGTTGAACATCGCTGGACTCAAGGGCTCGTTGTCTCAGGCTAGGAAACTGAGTTTTTTACAAAATAACTTATCCGTGGACATCCTGGCCATTCAGGAAACCCACTGTCCGCGCGGTACTGAGGAATCATGGAAAACCATGCTCCTCCCTCCCCTATCCTTTTGGTCTATGCATTGTGGGGTGCTAGTTTGAGTGAACCATAGTTTTAATTTTATTACATCAAATACATACCTAAACAGCCGCGTTTTTGTAGTAAACTTTTCTGTGGGATGACAAAGTGCATGCTGTTGTTAACATTTATGCCCCAACCTGTGCACAAAAATGCCGGGAATTTTTCTTGGCGGTCAATTTCCCTCCACTACCCCCTGATCCAATTGTTGTTGGCGACATGAACTGCTGGACAAACCCAACCAAAACCACTGGCCCTTATCGCCTACACCCCACAAGGCATGTTGAACTTCGCGTTCTCAAAGCCAACCTAAGGTCATTTGATACTTTGCCGCATCATGCTCCACTACTCACTAACATGTCGCACTCCATGTACACAATGGCCAGCTAAGGTCCATGACCCGCATTGACTTTATTCTCACGCTGTTGAAATTTCAATCCTAAATTTCCCACTTCACCACAACGAGAATCAGTTTCTCTGACCACAGGATGGTATAAGTTTTCTTCTGTTTGTCCAATCCAGTGGCTCAGGCGCTGAAATGGTAGAAAATGCCAGCCAAAATAGCGTCACTAAGATTCATCTTGTGGGTTGAATCTGTGACCTCAGCTCGGAGTTTGTTGCACCATTATGTGCTAACCCAATTTCCACCTGGTCAACCTTCAAGGCGATCACAATCTGTCAGGCTTGCCACCTCTCCGGCCACTCATGGGCTGCATCAGCAGTCATTTTTTGCACGTTGGCAAGGTGGACCACCTGGAGTCTAACACACCTGCTGAAGGCTACAGCCCAGCTTGGGGTCACATGTGGGCAGAAGTGTCCACCCACCTCAACGCACTGATAAGACAACACAAGCATCGGGTATGTGTTCAGTATAAAGCACAGCATATTACAGCGGGGGATACATGCGCCCGCTTACTTTTTTCAAAAATTATTCACACCACGCCAGAGTTTGTCCTGCATACAGGTGAAAAGGCCAGACCACTCCATCGCGGATACACCTACTGAAGTGGCGATCAAAATACAAAATAACTCTGAATTTTATTGATCTGATCCAATTCTGCCAGCTGAAATGGAATATTTTCTCAAAAGTGCACACATCTGCACTTTTTCTCAATTCCTGAAGTTGATAAATTTGATTAGCTGGTATTAACTCTGGTCCGCCGTTCATGGTGCACCTTATAGAAAATCCCCAGGCCCAGATGGCATCCCTTATGAGTTCTATAAAAAGTATTTCAAAGATCTTTCCTCCTTGCTGCTTGCCTCTCTGAACCAATGCCTTCTGTAAATGCGCCTCCTACCTGGATGGCAAGAGGCCTTCATGATTACGTTGTACAAGAAAGGTGATAAGCTGGACTTGGCCAACTGGCGCCTCATCTCACTCACTAACACAGACACATAAATATTTACTAAAATCATGGCTAACCGTCTAGGGGGTTGTTGTCTATTCGCTCAATTCCCCTGAACAATTTGGTTTCATCCCCAAAAGGTCGATTTGGGACAATATGAACACCGTAGCCAATTTCTGTCAATCCACAGCTTCTGGAGCACTTGTGTTTTTAGAACAGCAGAAGGCCTATGATAGAGTCAACTGGGAACACCTCAGAGCCTCCCTCCACAAGTTCCGCCACCCCCTTCACTTCATTAATTCTGTGATGTTGCTAACTGAATCCACCACATTGGCTTTGCGTGACCCTGGCTTCCTCACGGATGTTGTCCGCCCTCAAAGGGGCCTACGCCAAGGGGACCCTCTTAGCCCACTCTTGTATAACTTCAGCCTTGACTCATTTATTCGAAATGTGAATGCTCGCCTTACTGGGGTCCATGTGCAAGGCTAAGCCCCTGTCAAAATTTTGACATTTTCAGATGATTGTGTGGTTGGGATGTCTAACAATCATGATGCACGCGCGCTTGAAGATACAATCTAGGTTTACTCCAGGGTAAGTAATGCAGCACTCAACGCCTCCAACACCGAAATTGGTCTCCTTGGTTGGTATCAAGACCTCTGGGCCCCAGCGCCCCATTTCCTCCCTTCCTCGTCAACTAGCACAGGGGATCGCTTACCCTGACCACCCCACTCCGCCCTGCTCATACTCCCCTTTGTGCCACGCCCCACCGTTGGCCCTGTCCGCCATTTGGAGGTGTGGCTGGAGTCAGGAGGGTACGCCTCAACGATGATGAAAAGCCATATCCTGGACAACGTTACAAAACGCATAGCTTTCCTCAAAGCCCATCACACCTCCCTTACAGGCATGGTATTGCTAGCCAACTCTATGCTCCTCTCTAAAGTTTGGTTTGGGGACCACGCCATCGCTTTTTCCCCTTGCTTCTTACTGTCATTATACGCCATTCTACAATGGTGGCTTTGGTTAGGCCGCCCACCGCTGGTGTGCCTGGATGTCATGTTTGGCCCTCGCCATAGTGGTGGTATGGGCCTGCTCAACTTTGAGGCCTATGCTGCCAAAATCCTTTGCACCTAGATTTCTGCTGTCACTAACCCTACAATCTCAGTTAAGAACTGGTCCCACGCGGCCTGCTCCAACTTCTCCCGTGCCCTAGGCCTCAGAAATCCTACCCACCCCCACTCTCTATTGAAATATCTCGCCTCACATTCTTCTGCTGCGGGCCCACATGGGACGTCACCCCACTTCAAAAGGATCCTCTTCTCCATGCGGAGCTCTGAGTGGAGAATTTTCATCTTTGGGCACACCGCCTAGAGGGGTGCCCATCTCCTCGGTTCAACAGGAGGTACAAGGACTTCCCATTCTGAATGTAGTGTTACCCATGCGACCCCCTACCATGACCAGGGTGGACTACCTGGTAATGATGGACAACATCAACCCCCTAGATACCCAGAAAGCCATTTGGAAGTACGCCCACCAGCCTCTAATTAAGCTGCATATTTGTTCCCATTTGTGGCACTGCTTGAGACGGGTATACCATACTGCCAAACGCTCTAACGCTTTACACTCATCTTGTGTCATGTGTGGCCAGTATGGAACGCTGGTTCACCTCCTGGAAGAGTGCCCTCCATCAAAAGCAATATGGCGTGAGGTACAACGTCTGTTACTCCAGGATCAGGCAAAGCCCTTCAGCCTGTCTAAGGACATGTTTGCTTTATTCATGGCATCCCCTCTTCCACCCTCCCTCCATGCCTTGGTTGTTGTAATCGCTATGTAGGCTGTTCATACGATTGTCTTAGATGCTATCTCAGGCTCCACTACACCCTCCAGGAAGCTCTACGCCGGTTCCAGTCGCACCTAGTGTACCACTTTCAAGCGTGGATGTTTTGGTACCTCCCACCCCGTCACCACCAGTTAGTCTCATCCTGGTTCCTGGTTTGGTTCATAGTTTTAGACCCCAGCCTACATACATGCTCAATAGTGGCACCTGCCCTTATACACGTGACCCCCCTCCCAGTCTTAGTGTTCCCGCTGGCAACAGGAGGTAGAGTCTGCTTCTCTGGGTTTCCCTCCTCTCGCTGAAGTTTGTTTAGTTGTTTAGTATCTTATCAGAAGTGTCCATCCCCTGGTAGGCCTTCCCCAAATAAAATTAAATACAATGACATCCCTCTTGATATGCATTTCTAAAACCACTATCATTATTATTGCAATTATTTGATAACTAACTAGCATTGGTGAATTGCATATCAAATTCATAATAATTGGAAAGACATGGGCACTAAATCAATGGTATAAGATAATTTACATAATAAAAAGCATTCATCCTATTATAGATGAGTCAATGAGGAATAGCTAAAGAGGGTAATTATAAGTCCTACTAATGATAAATTTATGCAACGTGGGGCAAAGTAGTAAAGAATAATGGTAAAGTAATAAAATATGTTATATGACAACAGGACTTTTATCAAGGTAATCAAAATATCAGGGGTTAGAGAGTTGCACCACTGGAGTTAAGAATTTGATCATCATGTGATATTTATAATTAGCTGGGGGTACCAAGGCGAGGTAAACAGTAGTAATTTAGTATGGTCAATTGGCAACTCTATAGAAAAATTTAGACTCAAGGTGAGTTAATCCATATCAAATCAATCAAATAAATTAACATTAATGTAGCATAAGAAAATTGAAACTCTGTCTACCTATTAGATAATAATAAAATTAGAAATATTATATCAAATTGATGGTTGGTCAGACAAAACCATACCATTTTCCTCCACCTGACCAAACATCATGGAATAAAGATGAGTAGGGGTTAATTGAGTTATTGAGAGGCCATGACTAGTTGTCCTGAGCTTCTTCTTGTACTTTTTAAGAACTTAGCATGTGCACAATTAAAGTGATAGCCCTTAATAGATCTTTCACATTGTAGGCAGGAATGGAGGTCTTTTGATGATCCTAAAGGGCCCTTTCTACAAGTGCTCCAGTTTGCTAGTCCATATAAACTCATGATTTTCATAGTAAAGGACCAATTCCCCTATGAAATGAGTAGTAAGTTTTGAAACTATTCATTATTGCACTTCAGAGACTTGATTTACCAAGTCAGCGCACAAAAGTAAGCGTCACTTTGCAGCCGTATTAAAGTCTGCACTAGTTTTCCAGGTTTTATTAAAAAACATATTTTCTTGCTGACACATTAATATAAAACTGTGGTAGCGCAGGATGCTTATAATATAACAATTGGAAGGATGAGTGATCTTTTGCTGAGTGATAGGCTATTATATGCAAAAAATAGCAGATAGTTGGAAAAGGTTACAGCAAGACGTCTTGTCAGTGATTATCTTTTGTAATAAGAAAATGAGAGTAACAAATACTCTTTCCTTAGTGCATTTAGACTTATATTAATAGTGTGGTCAATACCTATCCAATCCCCATTGAATCATTATTATATGGAATAATATGAGACGTAAATTTAGTACCTTAATTTGTTATGATAAAATGCGGGCAGTGGTGCTGATAAAATTATGTTCTCTAGAATAGACTTAGCCATTGTCATAGCACCCAGGTCATTAACTTCTTTGGCGTCCACTCATTTAGAAAAGTGGTCAAAGGCCACGATTGTATACTTGAAATGCCCAAAACTGTTGGGCAATGAGCCCGCAAAGTCGGTTGTGATGGTATATCATACAAAATTTATTTTCCTATTTTATAAGAGGTGGCCTTTCAGTAAAGGTATTAAGCCTGAAACTACCTACAACAGTCGAGGGCCTCATGGATACCAAAAGGCATTGTTTCCTGATAGTAGTTGTTTCAGCAGTTTAAGTGTCTTTTATTTTAGTTAACTGAGGTAAGACGACCAGGGGAAGGACATTAATGAAATAAAAAAGCAAACTAAAAAGTAATGTAACTAATTAATTCAAACAAAATGCCCAAAAGAGCGATTGAATGAAACACACTAAACAAAAAAAACCAACCAGGTGGGCAGTAGAGACTGTTTTTCCCTCCATGGCGGAAGGGGAGGCGGGTTCAGGGGGCTCATCTTCAGCAGCAGCTATCTCTTCTCAGAGTAGGGTGCATGTCAAGGCAGATAGTAAGGGCGTCAGGGCATTGGCGGTATGTGGTTCAATAACTTTGATTTATTGGTACTTCTGGGCAATTGCCAACCATAAAAATGGCATTAATATATTCAGCTAAAGCTTTCTCAGCTTTAATGCGAGCAATTGGTTGTTTAACAAATGTGGCAATATTGGTTCAGGTAATCTTAGCTTTCATATTCCAGCTACAGTTACCATGTTCTGGATAGCGTCAGTGACATTTTTTATAGTTGTTCCATATTAATCTTACTTTTTTGGAGTAAGATTTTTGGGGATAACAGGAGGTCTAATTCCTCCTGTGAGTGCCGCCACTGCTTTGGCGGTGGCTTTGTGGAGGGGACGGCAATCTGCTGTGGCAGCTGCTTCTACTACAAGCTGGTGGTCGCTGTGGAATGGTTCATCATTTGGCGATGGAGCATATAAATGAGGGGGGAATTCTGAATCCCATTTTTGCATTATAGAACTGGTCGACTTGTAGCGATGGTTCTTCAATGATATTGCCTGGTTCATTGATTTCATCCAAAAATTCCCATGGGTTCTGGCAAAATTGAATTGGGTAATTGGCATATGGTTGAGGATTGGTTGATTCGTTGGAGGTTGCATGGGATCAAACTGGGGTCCAATCCTGCACTTTATTGGAAGAATCATGTGTGGCACTGGGCAAGGTGGAGGCTGATTGATGGCTGCAGGTGCAGGTGCAGCTGCAGCAACAGGCTTTGGGGGAGGGGGAGGTAGGATCATACCCCATGCCAGAATTGCTGTGGGGTGGGCGGCGGATTGGTGGCTGTCAGATGAACTATCAGTGCCATTGGAAGCAGCTAGATATGGGCACTTGCATCTTGAGTGGTCTAACTTGAAACAGAAAGGACAAATCGTCCATCTGCCATTGACGCAAGCCCAGAATGGATGGTTGGGGGCAGAGGGGATAGCAGAATAGGGAAAATCAATGGGGCAATTTTGTTCATTTCAGGGCTGATCGCGGCATACGCCCAAGGCCCAGCCAGGCGTGTGGCCCCATTTGGGAAAAATTTCAAGATGGGGTTGGAGCCATAGGCTGCCAAACCTTCCATCAGCTCCTGGTGGAGCACTTCGGGGGGTAGGTGGGTAGGCAAACCAGCGAACTGAATCACCAAAGTGGTGTCTTCTGGGATCCAGGTCTGAGTTGTTGGGAGAGGAGTAACCTGGAATATCAGGGGCACCATTGTCACAGTGGCAGCATCAGCTTCACGGGTGAAGCAGAGATTGAAATACCCCTTATAGGGGTGGAAGTTGATAAACAGGCGGGATGCATCACCACCTGAGCCATTTCTATAATGGCTTGTTCATTATAGGGAAAACGTTTCCCATATTCAACCCTAAGGCTGAATTGCATGTTGCCCTGGGGGAGCACCAGGAGCAATGGGCATAGCTTGGGTTTGAGTGAGGTGGGCATCGAGATCCTTGGGAGGAATGAATTGTCTCAGGGATTTGGTGTGAATGGGAGCCAGTCTGAGCCCGTTTTCCTGTCAGACAGAAAATGGCATGGGGGTTTTTGCCGCTGCCCCACAATGGGGCAGCTAGTGGGGAATCTGATGACATTGGAGTAAAACTATGGTGGGCAATTAGGTTTTAATTTTATTAACTGTAAAAATTGCTTGGAAAGTTATGCTGAGCAGAAAAAGTTCAAGTGAATTTTAATCTCCCTTGTCCCATCACCTTTATGAACGCTATAATAAGGTACAATTATTCTGTTAAATTTAGTGATTAATAGTGTTGCTCATTTACTATCTTATAAAGTTGACCATTCTTAACAAGGTATTTACACTTAGTTTCTTTTTAGTAGGTTGAACCAACTTTTCTTGTTACCATATTAGTAAGTTACATTTTACAAACAGGTCTTCTGCTATATAAACTGCTAAGGCCACAGTGGAAAATGAGAGAGACCATCAGACTTTGGCGTTTAACACCAGGCTGATGCTAGATTTTAAAGTAATAGGCTTGCTTTTACAATTATCATCAGCCCACTCGTCCTTTTTAGCTACTTGAGATTTTGTAAACAGCGAAGTGAAGCATGATTGGTCACTACTGTGAAGTGCAACCTATGGACATATACCTGGACTTGATTACAAGCATCGATGAAAGCACATCATTCCTTTTCAGTTACTTTATAAGATAGTTTAAAACATTCTAAATTTTGTTTACTGTAAGACACAAAGTGCTTGATTCCGCATCATTAACTTTTATAATAAAACTCCCCTCAATGGTAGTAATGGATGCATCCATTTCAATAATTAATTAGTTAATATAAATTATGATACATAAATTGGTGCTATGGTGAAGCAAAGCCAGAACTTATTAGAAATACCTGGCAGTATGATATCCAAAAATTGTACTCCATCTTTAAGGAGATGGGATAAAGACTCATTTATATCTAAAAATTCTTGATAAAATAACAAATATAGCTGATCATTAAAAAGAAGACCTGAACGTCATGCTTACTTGTCAGACACATCACTTTTTTGATCTCTATGATTTTTGCCAGATGGGACTGTAAGACATGTATACTAATAATGAACCCCAGATAATATAATTGTTTATAGAAGTTGCACTTCTTTGGATAAATTTTAAGTCCACTTGGGTGAGATTGTAAAAGAATTCCTCCAAGTGTGTTAATTACTCATTAAACAATATGAAATATTTATATATTTCATTCAGACAAAGTAACATGTAGGATTCTTTATAATTAGCCTAAAATATTATACATGCCTGTTTGAAGGTCCCAGGGGAGTTGCACAACCGTTGTAGCATATGAGTAGAATTTTACAGGCCCTAAGTCAATATCATGGCGCAATTTTTTTGTTTTAACTTAAGCATCTAATTCTTCCAATAACCTGAAATTAAAACATGACCAAAACATATTTTGCACCACCTAAGAGTATAGTTCATCATCAATGTGAGGCAAAATATAGGAAATCTATTTATGGTAACACTGATATGTTTGCTATAGTTGATTACCATGCTATTTGAGCTATTGTCCATTTTGATCACTAATACAAAGGATACCCACGAATTCTTAGAGGGCACTAGAATCTCCAGTTGTAACAGCTAATTAACTTTTATATTAACATCTTTATCAGACACCTGTGAACGTCTAATAGTATTATTTTTTAATTTCTTTATGCTTGCAGGTGCGTTTTTTACCTATATCCAACAATTACTTTCAGGAAAAGTTGGCTCTAACTGCGGGATAAAAATAGGTAGTTATTGACCACTTTATTATTAAAAAAAAGTTAAAAACCCCAACTAAGATAAATGATTGATTTTTATAGGTTTTTATTATTTGAGAATAGAGGACAAAGAAGCAAAACCTCTCAATATTGAGATGCTTAGTATTTAAATTGTCTTGAGGTTCAAAGTGTTTCAGATAAGAGATTCAGTATAAGAAATGTGCATCTGATTTGGATAATATGGCCACTCAACATATCAGATCATTTGAGACTCACCTTTCTTTAATGCAAGGGCCATTGTTTAGTGAACGCCGGGAAGATACAGCTAGGAGGCAAGGACATAAATTAGACCAATCAGAAGCAGTATTATATTTTTAAATGGCTGAACCCCCCTACTGAAACTTTAAAAGGGGCCGGTCTCCATGGAATAGATTGTACTAAATTAGATGTGGCCTGAGTAGCTCCAATGGACTCCCATGAATTTGCCGCGTAGTTGGCACAATTTGACTACCCAAAATGGTGGTATTTGCCCAGGAAGTACTAGTAAAAGTGTTGCTTCAATTAGAGGGGTTCCACCGGGAATTGACAAGGCTCATTTGGCTGATCTTTTCATCATTTACCTCCCACTACTCTTTTAATACACCAGACTTGTAATTGTCCAAAATCACCCCTTTAATAGTGTTTGAGGGGAATAAGGCTGCATGAATTATTCATGAGCTCAGTATATAGTAACTCTTGCAGCAAGGGAATTGATGGAGTACTCCTCCCCTCGCTTGTTTGTGACTATAAAGGGTCATTCCCAATAGACCCGAGTTTCTCCCTTCTAGGGGTGATACAATTGTGGTAGTAAAGCACCAAGTCAGATACTTAAAAGTAAGGAAGAGTGGCCAGAACTCATTAGTGGCTTAACCCTCTTTTGTGACAGTTTTAACCAAATTAGTAAAGCCTCTGATTATAACTGAATGATTTTATGGGCCAACTTCTTCATGGCTTTCTCATGGTCAGCTTTATCAGTGGAAATGTCTTTGTCTAATAATTCTGATACCCCAGGTTCCAGTCCATTCAACACTAAAAGGAGACATCTTAATGATTCTATGGTAACTGATATGGTAGGCCATGAGGGCACTTGGTAAGTACTGATCCCAGTGAAGGGGGTCTGAAGTGGCAATCTTGTAATACAGAAACCAGGGCCCCTTTTTCTCAGTCCACTGTATTATTGGTTGAGTGGTTATAGGGGGGTGAAAAGAGCTGCTGCATGCCCATGGTAGTAGCGATGATCTTTATCATCTGAAGGTGAAGTTTTTTCCATTATCACAGAGAAGAACCTGGGAGCAACCATGTTAATTAAAATTATTCTGCTGGAGGAAAGTGGCCAAGACCTTGGCCATTTGATCAGGGGAGCAACAATTTAAACTAATTGATGAAATGATCAATTATGATCAAGAAATATCGATTTTCCTCTATCGTCTGGGGTAGAGTTCCAACCACATCTAAACTTATGGTGTGGAAAGGTTGTCGAGGCGTAGTGGGTTGGTATTGATAACAGGTCTTAAACTTGGATTGTTTTTTGCAGGTCATACAGGCATCCAGGACCTCAGTAATGGTATCCATGATACCCTTCCAGTAAAGGCGCTCTTTAACCCTCTCATATTTATTCTGTACCCCACTATGCCCTAAAATAAAATGGACTCCAAAATGACCAGCACTTGCTTGGATGGCCGGAGATAGGGCAACCAGTTTACCTACTTTATTGTATAACTTCCCACTTTTCACCTTGGTGTTGCGGGAGTGCCAAGTTAGCTTTTTTGCACAGGTTCATCCTCATCCCCCCAAGCATCAGGAGTCATCAGGAGGTCATGTAACATCTCGGCTTCACTATTATACAAATGAAGGGCAGGTAGCTGCGTCTACCCAACACGGTCATTTGGCTAGTTCCCGCCCAATTTAATCAATTTCCATGTCATAATTCTGGAGTTTCAAAGCCCAGAGAGCCAACAGTCCCATGGGGTCCTTCATATTCTACAACCACTTTAAGGATGCATGATCAGTAATCACTTTGAAAGAAGTTCCATATAAGGAGGGCCAATAGTGTTTCACAGTGAGTAGGAAATTCAGGCACTCATTCTCAGTGACACTGTAGTTGCGTTCAGCTTTTGAGAGCATCTTGCTGTAATAGGAAAAAGGATGATCGACCCCATGATTATCCAGCTGAGCCAAGATAACTTCAACGGAATAACAAAGGCATCTGTGAACAGCATAAAGGGCTTGCCATAGTCAGGGTGGCGGAGGACTGGCTGCTGTTGCAATAGCTTCATTAAGGGTCCCAAACGCGGTTTTTTATTCCTCACATCAATGAAATGCAGTGTTCTTAGCCAAGAGGTAGACAAGGCTCACTGAGCTGGGTGAACTTGGGGATGAATTTATGATAATACCCCATCATGCCCAAGAATAACTGGATGTTGCAGAGGGTTTTGGGAGATGGTATCTTGCATATAGCTCTGACATTATCTTTTAGAGGTTAAATGCCATCTTAAGAGATGACGTGTCCAAGGAAATTCAACTTTTTCTGGAAAAACGTACATTTCGCTGGCTTCAATTTTATGTTTGAAGCCTGCACCTACTGAAAAACTTCTTTAAAATGGGTAAGATGATCACTAAAAGTCTTGTTAAACACTTTGATATCATCAAGTTAGACGATGACGCAGCTTAATTTAAGATCCCTCAAGATATGATCCATTTCTCACTGGAAAGTAACGAGCGCATTGCACAACCCTTGTGGTAGGTGGGTAGGTTGGAAGAGACCCTTACTACAAATAAGAGCACAATCCTCCTTACCTTGGGAAGAAAGGTACATTTTTAATAACTGCTTGCCAAGTCCATAGCGGAAAAGTAATAAGAACTGGAGAGTTGGGTTAAGGCGTCATCAATGTTGGGGATAGGAAAGCCATCCTTCTTTGTGAGGCTGTTCAATTTATGGTAGTCCATAACTACCCAAATTCCTCCAATTTTCTTATTTATCAGTAGATGATGGGACGTCCAAGGGCTTTGAGAATGCATCAGCAGCCTCGCATCCAGAAACCGTTTCAGGTCCATCCTCATTTGGAGCTCCTCAACCTTAGATTTCCAATAAGGCTTGGATCAAATAGGCGAGCATCACCAACATCAATGGTATGAGACCAACCCTTCATATGTCCATAATCTTTATCAAGTTTGCAGAATATATCATTATAAGACTCCAGTAACGAATGAAATTTATTAAGCTCGGTGGGGGTTAGATCCTCAGAAATTTGAACATGGGGAAGAGCACATATCAATTGATCCATAGGTAGTCCCATATCTAACATAGACCCAATATAATGGACTTGTCAAATGTTTTCAATTGGAATCAGCAGGGCTTTTCCAACCTCCTGATGCTTCTTTACGACCAAGTCCTTGTTAGTAAGATTCTCCAGAAGAAGATTGATTGGTCACTGGTAAGCAGGATCTAGGATACCCAGTAACAACTGAGATTTTAAAGGATTTATCCCATCAATGCTTGTTAAGTGCAGTAGGCAGTTGCGAGGGATTTGCACAGTAATCTTGGTGTCTATCACCTTTTGTTCACCCGCTTTTACTATTTCTCCCTCTGACTCATACAATGGAAGGCCCTCTGAAGCATCCACGGAGTCAGGCATCTTCTTTGTGTTTTTGCTCGATGTGGTATAAGTAAGGGTAAGGGCGGAAAAGAGGTACTCAACTACGCATGAGTATTCATTCTTCTTAGGCTCATCATTGTAAATACAAGGAGAAATTCGTAACTTAAAAGGGGAGAACTCCCTGCTTCATGTTGATAATTTCGTCATACTCAATAATGAATTGCATGCCAATGAGCATGTCTTATCTATTATTTTCCAATGCCACAGCGGGGGCATACAGGAGGATATTCCCAATAGGTATGGGTAGAGAAGAGTAGGCTCTAATAGATCGCATGTTGTTTGGTCTCAAAGTTCCAAACTTGTGGGAATAATTCAGTTCAAGCGCCAGCTTAAATTTTATTGATGAGCTTTGAAGAGATTACGTTCACTGGTGCACCCATATCAATGATGACTAGAACTCGCACCTTATTTATGACAACCTTTATTTTGGTTATCATGCTACCAAAAGTAGGGGGAATGGCGAGAACTTCCTTCAAAAGAAGAGTAAAGTAAAGGCATTGAGCCATTGCAGTATATTTATCTTACATAAATTGGAGGGTATGAAATTGCTGTGTAAACCGAATCACTGTCCCAATAAGCTGGTCATCATCACTGGCTGTATCGATATCCTCTAAAAACCTCAGCAACTGTTGGAGATAGGTTCATTGTGGTATCATGGCTATCTTAATTCTTTAAGGCCTCAACCTGTCCGGAATCTGCACTTCCATTGGGGCTCCCAAGAAATAATAGCCGGCAGCTTCACCACCCCCTTCAGACTCATCATCTGAGGGATTGTCAATGCACCTCAATGGGTTGCTGAGAGGGGGATGAGAAACTGGTTTGATATCCTCCCAGGAGAGGGCCTTTTGGCGCTTATCTACCCAGTTGGCTTTTGGAGTGAGCATCGTAGCTGCACCAACTTTTGAGACACCTTAAAGAGAAGAGTTCTTTTGACGCAAGGTCAGAGGCAAGGCCATAGTTGTCATAGAAGATGGTTCAGGGTGATGTGAGGGTGGAGCCATTGTGATAAACCCTTTAGAAGAGAGTGCGGAGTGTGATGAGAACTCAACTGGATTCATAGGGCTACTTGAGGTGCAACTGAAGAGAGAAATCCCGACCTTATCACCCCTGATACCTTCTGACCAATCTCTAATAAATGAGGGCAGTCTGAATTAGAACGCCCTGCGGGAACTGGCTTTGGAAGGGTAGTCAGTACTGGAGGGGTCAGTATGACTTTCTGGGATGGCATAGCTTCTTGTAGTTCAGCAACCTCTAATTATTCCTCTTTTATATCCTGGTCATTCCTTAGGGAACGCTTCACTAAGACAATATATCATGATAAGGAAGGGTAAGAGGCTAATCCAGATAGAATGTCAGCAATCACATCTATCATACATTTGCCCTTGCAGCTCCAAGTTAATAATGTTAGTGGTTGAAATGGGCCAATGCAGGAAATGTCGGACATTTACAAGTTTTTGATGATAAAGGTGATTTTGACAATATTAATGATCTTCTTGGCCAAAAGACCCTGGCCAATTCTCAATGAAACCTAGCAAATTGGGTAACACTATTTCAAATACTTCTAGGGAAAATATTGCTCGTATAAGCAGTCAGATTACTCCAACTTTGTTGCAGACTTTAGGGCGTCCATCAGATGGATCTCCCCCAGCCCCCACCGGTTTCATTCAAGCACCTATGTGAGAAACGCCCCCTTTTATAGGCGTGGCAGAAGTCCCCATTAAGTTGCAATAATTCTCACAGAAGGAACTTTGGCTAAAATGTATTAATTCATTACCCCATAGTTACGCCATGCCCCAAACCAATCCACCATTTATTGTTCAGCCTAAATGAAGTGAACTTTCAGAGTTTCATTAGGCCATTTCTTCATATTACAAAATTTGGACCAATTAAAGCCATTATGAAACTATCGTTGCATTTCCTCGCCCCTCAATACAGAGAAATACTAAATGGTCCAATCTTGAGAGGGTACGTTTTGATTCTTATCCCCCATGGGGCTCACTAAACATATTAAAAACCTCAACTTTATAAGTTTAAGTAGATTATTTTAAATTAGATTCTGTGATACTTCCCCCATTTGTTGTACTTTAGGCCTCATTAGCACAAGCGAGCTTATACAGAATTTAAACTCCAACAAGTAGTGCTCACTACAGGGGAGTGCACCACAAAAAATTATCAAAATGGAGGGTGTTGGGGTAAGTAAACCTAGCAACTTCCCCTCTTCTTCCAAACCCCGGCTAGTTGCCCTTGAACAACAACTAGCAAGCGCTTTATCTAGACTTAAAAAAGCTTTAACAGCGCCCATTCAAGTGTCCCTTGAAGGATAAATTCACCCCTGGCTAGGGTAGTATTGATTCATTTCTATACGTTTATGAAGCAGCTAAGGAAGGGGCGACGGACCACCAGAATGTCAAGAACATCCTTCCTCGTTTAAGTCGCCTGGCCCAGGAAATGAAGGTCCCTTATATGGAAACTCTACACACCTGGGCCGAGGTTAAAGAAACTCTTATATCGAATTTGGATCCAAAAAGAGTTTAACTATGGATTAACTGGCCTTTATGCGTTTTCGTATGTATGAAGGTGAATGGATCAATGCCTTCTCTGAGAGATTCTATCTTGCTGCTCAGAGATTATCAGCATCTAACATGCTAAACCTGTATGATGCCATCGCACCTATGTTATCTGGATTAGCTTCCCAACCTTTTTTAGCTCAGCATATCATTTCCCTAAAGCGAACTTTTAAAACCATCATGATATAAAGGAGACCTTGTTAGATGTGGCTGATTTGTATACCTGTGCAATAACCAACGAAGCTGGGATGAGCCCCCAGGTTTTTACTAATGAGGAGTGCTTTACTGAAGCCCCAATGGAAGAAGCTATGTTGACCCCTATGTGGATTACTACTATGAGCCCAGCACCTGTGGTGCAGCTAAAACTGATCTTCCTCTGCCCAGCCAGCCTGAGGTTCTCAAGCCTGTAAATCAAAATGCATCCTCAACCCTGGGGCAATGCAACGAGCCCTCACCTAGCCTCCAAGATCAGCTTGTGCGATCTAACAAACCTCTAGAAGTGTTTCAAAAGCTTGCGCCTAAGACTAAACTCCTATCTCAGGTAACATTCACTCCCACCAACAAAGGGTTTAAGGAACAGATTGATAGAGCTAAACCACCTGTTTCCACTAGGTTCACAGTCGCTGATCAAGCAAAAGCTGCGGAGTTAAAGCATCAACCTCTATGATGCCATCTCCTTCAGACACCTCTATTCCAAAACCTGTAGCTATGAGGAAACCCCAACCTCTCACTTCGGTGACAGTTGCTTCCTTCAACCATAGGTTCACTAAGAATGCTGCTCAAGCTAAGCCGCTTGCTCCTCCAGTGACCATCGCTATGGATGGACCCTCAGCTACTAAATTTATGACTTCCACCCCCGACTGCTCTTCTAGCATTCATCCAATGTTTGTGGACAATCCTTTGGATGATGAGTCTGAAGGGGGTTATGAGGAAGTTGGATATTATGTTTTAGGAGCCCCTGTTAAAGTAGGTATACTGGATTTGCTGAGCCCTGAAGGATTAGATAAAGAACTGATCCCTCAAAAACCTACCTTAATCAAGTGCTGATGTTCCCTGAAGTTATTGTGATTTTCTAGCTATTCTGACATGGTTATTGCTTCGCTGATTTGTAAATTCATCATGTTTACAACATACAGTCCATAGAAGATAACTACCCTGAGACCGCGAAAAAACTTGCCTCTACTCTCCGTTTTAAATAAGTATTAGCTCTTCTCCCTAACTTTGGCGGGACCATTACTAAGGTAGAAGTTGTTATTCAAAAAGTCTGGTTTAGGCTATCTTGGACATTGGAGCTCCTGTGAACGTTCTTTCTTCTAAGCTGAGCAAGAAAAATAAACTGGCTATTGATCTTGGATGTACGCAGGAGTTTGAAACAGTGGATCCCAACAATACCCGTGCTATTGGCGCTTACTCTTCTCTGCCTATTAAGATGGAAAGCTCATTTTGTATTCTCCCGCTGTGTCCTTGGATAATAATGCTTATGATATGCTTATTGGCTCACAGTTTATATTTGAGTATGACGATATAATCAACAAACAGGGGTACCTCTCTCATTGGTTATGGAGTTCCTCTACTTTTTATCAATAGAGAACCCAGTAAAAAAGAAAACACCTGTATTACATCGATGAATCCCCCCTATGGGTTTGGACCATCTAGTACTAAAAAAAGAAAACACCTGTATTAGAGAATTACCCGTCCTCTGCTTTACATACGAATATATAAGACCTCTGGACGTAAGACAAAAAATTGCCTGAATCAGTTGATGCTTCAAAAGGCATTCCCTTTTATGCTTTAGAGGAAACAGTAATTAAGGCTGGTGAACAACAGGTTGTCGCTACCAATATTACTTTTTAGAACACCCAAGCCTGCCTGCTGCACATAATAAACATTGATGGAGTAAGCTCTTTAGAACCTCAGGTATTGCTGGGTATACTAGATCCCGCCTATCAACACCCCATTAACATCCTATTGGGGAATCTTACTAATAAACCCATCACTGTCAAAAAACATCATGAGATAGGGAAAGGGTTGCTAATTTTTCTTAATGAGATTCATAGTGTCCATTTATTGGGTCGATGTTGGATAGGTTTTTACACACTGACCAGATGGTGTGTATTTTGCCTAAAGTCCATGTCTCAGATTTTTTAACCCCAGGTGAGCTAAAAAATGTCATTCTTTACTAGAAACATATGATTATACTTTCCTAGACTTACATGAATTATGGGAATATGAAGGGTTTGAGTCACTCCATTGATGTTGGTGATGCCAAACTTATTTGATCTAAACCTTATCGTAGGTCCAAGGTTGAAGAGCAACAAATGAGGGTCGAACTCAAGCAGTTATTAGACGCTGGGTTATCAGTACCATCCTAAAGCCCTTGGGCGTTTCCTCTCTTTTTTTAATAAAAAAGAATAATGGAGGTCATCAGGTAGTGATGAATTACCATAAACTAAAAACCTCACCAAAAAAGACAGTTATCCTATCCTCACATAAACGATGCATTTTCACAATTCTCTTGCTCAAAATACTCCTAGACATGGACTTGGCCAGCGGAAATTGGCAAATGGACCTCTCTCCCAAGATCAGGAAGAACCTGCTCTTATTTTCAGTGAAGGTTTATTTCAGCCTACCCGCTTACCCCAAAGGCTGTGCAATGTGCAAGCATCCTTCCAACGTGCAATGGATAACATTCTGTGGGACCTCAAACTAAGTTGTGTGATCGTCTATCCCAATGACATTACTGTCTTTTCAGCAGCGCTCACTGATCATTTCGCTCATTTGAAAGAAGTCTTTCAACACCTGCGGGCTTCTAAGGTCAAGTAAAAATTTAAAAATGCTCCTTCTTCCAAAAGAAGCCATATCTCCTCGGACATGCTATCTCTTCAAGAAGGGATTCAGCCTTTACAAGATTAGGTCGAAGTTAGCTAAAATGCCTGCCCTTACAAACCTTCAGAACATTCAGGTCTTTCTGGCTATGATGGGGTATTACTATCAGTTCACCCCAAGTTCGCTCAGATCAGTGAACCTCTCGTTCCACTATTAGCTAAAAATACCCCTTTTTATTGGTGTCTAGAACAAGCAGCTGTTTTTAAAACGCTGAAGCAAATGTTAAAACAAAGTCTATCCTTTGGCATCTGGATTATAATGAGCCTTTTATCTTGTTTATCAATGCCTCAGACAATGCCGTTGGGGTCATCTTGGCACAACTAGATGTTGATGGTGTGGATAATCCTGTATCCTATTTCAGTAAGATGCTGTCAAAGGGAGAACGCAACTACAGCGTCACAGAAAATGTGTGCCTTGCTGATTTGTTAGCTGTTAACATTACTGACTTTTCTTATATGGCACTACATTCACGGTAGTTACTGACCACGCTTCCCTGAAATGGTTACAGAATATGAAGGATCCTACTGGGAGGTTAGCACGATGGGCTTTAAAGCTCCAGCCTTATAATATGAAGATTGAACATCATGCTGGAACATGTCACATTAATGATGATGGGTTAACTCATCGGCCATTCTGTACTTGAATAATAAGGAGGCAGAGAGGCTACTCAGTTTCTTAATGACCCCCAATGACTGGGCGGATGAGGATGAGCCTGTCCAGAAGATGTCAGCCCAAAGCTCCCACAACACCAAAGTGGAGAACGGGAAGTTGTATAAACAGGTGGGGGCAAAGTGGCTGCCTTATCTACGGCCTTCAGAATGTATACCTGTTAATATGAAGGTCCACTTTACCCTAGGTCATGTGAGAGTGAAGAAAACCTATGAGTGGATTAGGGAGCGATCCTATTGGGAAGAGTACCATGGAAGCTATCTTTGAAGTTCTGGATGCCTTCCTCGCGTGTAAGAAGCAGTATAGTTTCAAGATTAAATACCAATATCAACCCACTACCCGGCAACAACCATTCCACACCATCAGTCTAGATGTAGTAGGTCCCCTCCCACAGACTACTAGTGGGAATAAATTTATCCTAGTAGGTATTGATCAATTTACTAAGTGGGTGAAGCTGTGGACTTCCCTTCCCAAATGGCCAAGCCCACCGCAACATTCTTACATCAAAATGTTTTTACTCGCCATGAATGTCCTCAATTACTACTCTGTGATAATGGTGAGAACTTCATATCCAGAGTAGTCAAGATGCTAACTACGTCAATGGTGTTCCAACATCTCTTCTTGGCCCCATATAATCCCTCTACTAATGGGACTGTGGATAGATTCATTAGAACCTTGGTTTCCATTCTGCGTTATTTGGCCTCCTCTGATCCACTTCACTGGGATCAATTCATACCCATTGCTCTTATTGCATACATGATTCTTATCACCAGATCCTAAAGATGTCCCCATTCCATTTACTGTAAGAGCGTGAACCAGGAATACCCGCCCTTTTAGGTAAAGAGTTTTTCTCCTCTACAGTTGACGAACCTGAAAAAGCCATGAATATAGGATCAACATATTATTCAGTTTCAATTTGAGGCTATGACAAACTAAAGGTAAAATGGCTTTAAAAGGGGGACAAGTGGCAAATGAGTTTACCCCCTGCCTTCCTTCAACGTGTCTGACTTGGTCCTATATTACCATACCTGAATCACCTCCAGAAGTAGCAATCTTGGATCTGATTTGGAAGGGTCCCTTGATTGTCGCCTACAAGAGAGGTGATGAGTATTTCATAAAATTGTTGGCTACCAGTATCACCATAAATTGGGTACATGGCCACTTCCTACGGTTCTATTCTCCCCCCAACATTCTTGAGGGGGTGATGTAGGACATATGCCCTCATGACTACAAGATAAGAATGTTGTGGGTTGAACTAGTCAATGAAGGTAAATGGTGGACTTTAACAAGTTTCTGATGATAAAGGTGCTTTTGACAATACTAATGATTTTCTCAGCCAAAGACCCTTACTAATTCTCAGTAGAACCCCATAGATTGGTGTTACACTATTTCGAATACTTTGCGGGAAAATAATGCTGGTTTAAGCAGTTAGATTACTCCAACTTCATGGCGGACTTTGGGGCGTCCATTGGATGGATCTCCCCATCCCCTACCAGTTTCATACAAGCACCTACGCGGGAACCACCCCTTTTATAGGCATGGCAGAGGTCCCCCAAGGTGCAATAATTTTTACAGAAGGTTATTGGATAAAATATATTAAGTCTTTAGCCCATGGAGACGTCACGCCCAAACTAATACCCCATTTATTGTTCAGCCTAAATGAAGCAAATTTTCTGATCTTTGATAAGCTATATCTTCATATTACAAAATTAAGACCAGTCTAAGCTATTCTGAAACTATTGTTGCATTTCCCTCACCCCTCAATACAGTTAAAGACTAAATGGTCTGATATCAGAGGTTATGTTTTGATTCTTATCCCCGCGGGACTCAATAAACATATTAAAAACCTCAACTTTTAAGTTTAAGTTTATTATTTTAAATTATCTTATTATAGGATATTCCCCATTTGTTGGAGTTTAGGCCTCATTAGCACTAACGAGCCTATACAGATCCTAAAATCCAACAGCATCATCCAAAGGTAGAATATTAGCAAGCAGGAGAGGCTGGACCGCAATTTAAAGCTTGTCAACGAAGGTGGCAACTGATTCCCCTCAAGTAGACTTATGCGCATAAACGCAAGCTTTTTCCTAAGCAAGCTCTGCATGGACCCAAATTCCTTAATAAGCGCAGTTTTTACCTCTGTCCAAGTTTCAAGGGTGGCCATATAAGGTACCATCACCTCTTGGGCGGAGCAGCTGAGGCAGGGGAGGATATGCTTTATCTTTTGTATATAAGTTGTCCCATCCATAGCCGTCTCATAGACAAAGAGGAACAACGTAATTATACCCTCAACTGGGGGAAATTTGTCTCTGAACGGGGGTTTAGAGATAATTTTGGGCAGCCTCATGAGAGTCATGGAAAACGCGCAGTTTTTAGAGTTAAAAGTCAATACAGTGCGCTGGCTTGCTGCTGGGCTAAAGCATCTATCCAGGGATATGAAACCGTGGGGAGGTTGTGAGGGTTATTCACCCCTACACCCTCCATTTTAACAGTGCTTTGTTGTTTACTACCCCCTGTAGTGAGCACCACTTGTTGAATTTTTGGCTTTTGTTTATGCTCAAAGGTGTTTTTTCACCTAAATCCAACAATTAATTTCAGGACAAGTTGGTACTCAACTGTGGGATAAAAAATAGGGGGTTATTGACCACTTTATTATTAAAGATATATAAACTTCAACTAAGATAAAAGATTGATTTTTATAGGTTTTATTAGTTGTAATAAGTGGGTCAAGGAGCAAACCCTCTTAATATTGGGATGCTTTGTATTTAAATCATCCTGAGGCTTGAAGTGAGTTGGACATATTTTCAGTATAAGCTATG
Organism: Massospora cicadina; assembly: GCA_022478985.1. Taxonomy (NCBI): domain Eukaryota; kingdom Fungi; phylum Entomophthoromycota; class Entomophthoromycetes; order Entomophthorales; family Entomophthoraceae; genus Massospora; species Massospora cicadina. The sequence continues at coordinate 121,995 of JAKSZP010000008.1, forward strand.
TGCATCTAAATTGGGTAATATTGCTAGTTGACCTATTGGATCATTCAAGACTTTCCTCACTATAATGCAAGGGTCAATGGTGAAGTGACCGTCGGGAAGATGAACCTGTGAGCAGGGATTTTATAAATTTAGACCAATCAGAAGGCGGAAAAATATTTTCACCTTGCTGAGCCCTCTCCAACCCTATAAAAGGGGCTGGTCTCCACGGGGTGGATTGTACTAAATTAGATGTGGCCTGGGGAGGAGCCTCCGATGGAATCTCCTGAATTCGCCACATAGTCAGCGCAATTCAACTACCTAAACTCGTGGTATCTGCCCAAGAAGTACTAGTAAAAGTGTCACCTCGATTAGAGGCTCCACTAGGTCCAGGGCCTTTTAGCTAATCTTTTATCAAAACCTCTGAACCACTTTTTTTATACTGGACTTGTAATTGTCCAACAAATTGAATGCAGGCAAATAGGTGAAAGTTTACAAGTAATATTAAGATGTAGACATCTTGATTAACACTAGTGGTGCCCAACCCAAAAGGGGAGCTGCCACGCATCTTTATTTGAAATGGGCCAAAAAATGGATTATTAGAAATAAAAATTCATAATATGCCAACTCAGCTAAAATCCTGGGAAGCCATATCAGAAAGGTGTGAAAGCTTTAGGAAACTTTTTTCTGAGGCCCGCTTTAGCTGGTGGACCATGGCAGACAACATAGGGGTTGGGGCATGAGTAGCATGCGGCATAAGGAGGTATAGTTGTGTGTTTTCTTCGTTTATGAGGCCAGCGGTGTCCATCGCCTTAACATATTGAGCAAGTTGATGCTCAGCAAAAGTGATGAGAGCAGGCACACAGATGAATGACTTGATGCAGAGCAGGTATTGGGATAATTAGGGGTTAAAAAGAGAAGTTTGATCACGTCAATGCAAGCACAGCTCGCATAAAAAGTGAGCCCTTCAATTTCATAATTAGCATCCTCCTCAAAATCATGGGGGAAATTTAGGATAGGGATGCCCTCAACAAGGGGCTCCATCACCCCTAAAGTTGCTGGCAAAGTAGGGTGTTGGCAGGGGCAGCTGCAGCATTAACTTCCAGATATAGACGTCTTTTTTTAGTACTAGATGGTCCAGATATAGACGTCTTGTGTGCCACCAAAATCAAAATTATCTTTGTCAAAATTAGCTGATGTACTTATAAAATTGGCTTGTGCTTGATCTTTTTTGGCATCTGTTAATCCAGAGAGATTTAAATTAAGGAACAGCCATTAAACTGATTGAGACTCCATGACATAAAGACCAAGTTTATCTAAATTACCAAATTAATGAATATCAAGTATTTGACACTTTTTTGCTTGGCGCCATTTTCTGAGCAATGTCATTAAAGTAAAATTAGACTACCTCTTATAAATCCTGCTACCCATTTCAACCCCAATGTCCACAGATCCCCCGCTGGCTGCTTCAGTGTAGGAAAGTAGTGTAACCCACATATAATTTTCTGTCCAATGGAAAAAACGCGTTTTGGACTGTGTCATACAGTCCTCCTAAATCAATGGGATGAAGCATTACTCCCAAAAATCTCAATTTTCATCTTGCTTGTGCCCAGGAGGTTCCTCAAAGACCCTTGTGCTCCCCAGAGAAACATGAAATTCATCCTTTAGGTTAAATATTGGAAATTATTCCCATATGATGACAAAGCCATTTACAATCTATCATAGGTGGTGATGTAACCCGACAGCTACATCAATTGTTTCCCCTGAATCGGTATTTTGATCTGTACTTCACTTATGAAGCTGATGCCTCAGCTACGGCAGTGATTGTGCCTATGATATTCCATGGCACCTCTCTCCACACAACTTACACCTGGCTACTAACGGACACCACTATAGCGGTTCAGTTTGCCAGTTTGTCCACCCACCTTCCCTAAGTTCTGCTCCATAAGGAGATGTGGTTGGTTTGGTGGCCTATAGCTACAACCCCATCCTACTGTATATGGTCCCTAATGTGGTCACACATCTAGAAGAGCTTTTTTCATTTGCTACCATACGCCTTAGTACTAATGAATCTTTTTACTAATTCCTAATTGAACCACTATTCCAGCTGCCCTAGACCATCGTTCTGGGCCTGTTTCAAGAGCAGAAGACGATCTGTCCATCCTGTTTTGAGCATAGATCACTCAAAATGCAAATGCCCCTCCCTTGCAGCTTCTTCAAGATATGAGCCCATAATACTAGTACACAACCTGACGCTAACTAAAACATCTATCTATCTTGAGTACAATCCTACTCCCCTCCCCGAAAGCCTGCTGCTGCAGAGTTCCTGCGCCAGCCAATCATGTCCCTCCTCAGCTTAGAAATTAAACATCCTCAGTTTTTCGAAGGAGCTTGTACTCTAGTTTGATACCAAGCTTCCTCCCATTCAAATTCTCAGCCTCAAGCTTATGATGATGCCCAAATCAGTTTATACAGAATTCTTAGGAATTTTGGATTAAGTTATTGAATCATTCAATTTCAATGGGCCATCCAATATTCACTGAGCATTTACTAATTTTTATTTTGACGCTCAATTCAACCCTCCTTTCTATGACCCCCAGACAAACGTCGCTCATTTCCAAAGTGACCAACAGCTTGTTGTTGAAGCGGGTGCCAATTCCCCTTGTTTTCCTCTCTTCAAAGCTGTCATTAAGTCAGATGTGATGCTTTCAGGAGGTATCTCTCTTAATTTTATTATAGCAACCATCATCCCACTGGGCAAGCGTGGCATATTTAAGTAATATAAAACTACCATTGATTAAAATTTAGGACATTGCAGTGGTACACAGAAAACCAAATCATAAATTTACCTGCACCAATATTGCAACTTTCATCACGCTCCTCAATGCCCACATATAATCCAAAGAGGTCTTACCAAACTATATCAGTAGTATTCTTGCCGGGGGCAATTCTTAGGTAATTCCAATCTTAGGGAGTATCTAATCACATACCACCAATGCCTTTATGCCCTTACTCTCAACCTTGTCACACGCTTTGGTCTGGTATGAGGAGTATGCCACAAGGCTAAGGTACCCCAATCCCCCTCCTCCTTTCATCATGGTCAGATAAGCAGGTCATAATTACTACCTAAGTATTTGTGATTCATTTAGTTTTTTAAAATGTTTAAAAATGTAAGTTTCATTTTTTAGTTTGTTTTTTAGCTCTTTGAGAAGCCAATAATGTCTAGCTCATGGTAAGATTATCTCAAATAAACATGTTAATCTGCACTTCCACATTTGGTAAAATATTACTGAAAACAACAACTGAGCTTTTCAATTCAAGTAAGAGAATAATAAAAATTTGCTAATAGTACTTGAATTTTTTATAACCTGAACGATAAACCTAGGAGCGACGACAGATAACAAGTTAGATTGGCCAACTAGCGAACATCACACCATATAAACCTTGGCAAAAGTAAAAGTAAAATTTCAGCCCCAATATAAGTTGTTGGCCTACCAGAATGGTTATATTTCAATTAAAACCTCAGCAGAATGCTTTGCATTCCATAATTTGCGAAGGCAATAGCCAAGTGTTGCCTCACATCTGTTAATACCTAATTAGTAATAAGCCATATTTGGCGAGGTTTACACACCCTTGATTATGAGGAACAGGGTCATCATTCTCTGATTATAGTAAAGCGTAAGGTTTTGACCAGGTATTTTGAGTAAATATTCTTCAAATTCCTCTTTTTTCCCAGAAGTTATCATAGAAGAGGTTCCATTGAGAAAGTTGTAATTTGATTTGGTAAAGTTATAGCGGGAGCTGATATTCCTAGTGAACCAAACTGCAGTGGCAACGCACTATATGCTCCTAAAGAGGTCGCCATTGGAAGCCCCTTGTACCAAGTATTTTGGTGGACAATATCTGCCAGAAGTCCAAGTTTCTTTACTAATTTAGTGGACTTAATTTTAATCAGTGCCCCACTATCCACATTAGCTCTTAATTTGAGCTTATAAAGGTGATATCATTATATGTACATTCAGCATAATCAGCATCAGCCACGTTGACCAAGTTGGCATCAGAGTGTTATCTTGACCTAAATAAGATAGTAGGTCATCACATAGTATAGCCTGATTCTTTTTTAGCCCCAATAGGTATGTCCACTTGGACCCTGTTATGAATTGGCGATATGGTTAATGTTTTCATATAGGTTGCACAGGGTTGAGCCCACTAAGACCATGAAAAATGATAGGTATATTGTTGGTCCACGAAATGAACTTAATAAAATTTATATAATATGAAGCAATCGCTTTGACCACACTATTTTATTTGAATTAATATATCTAGCAGAATTTTTTTCTCACAATTCCTTCTTCCTACTATCCACTCTCTTCATCTTCTTCCAAAAGACCTCCTTTTCTTGTCTTCCCATCCCACTAATATCTTCATCGCTTTGGTCATATTTGACCCTTTGGCTTACTATCTAATCATTCGCCAGAAATTTTCTTGTTCCACCTCATCATTGAGGTTTCAGCTGAATTTAATCTTTTTGCTGAACTATTATCACCTCTAACAACTCGCCTTGGTTTAACATAAATGACTACCCAAATCATAAAAGCTCATAAAGCAATTAAAAGATAAAAACTGAACTAAATAGGGCTTATCAACCTGTTGTACAAATTTCTCAACATTACCCCCCTTGATTGGATGATAAGTCCCTTTTTGTTTATAAAGCCGCGACTTAATGTGTACTTAAGTGATAATCCAGCCACACGTGGATTCCTTGATGGTGTAGGCATCGATTCCAGTCCTTTAAATTATCTCAAATGGTCCAGTCCATATGTTGGCAAGCTTGTTCTTCCTTACAAATCTTTGTTTGTCATGTAACAAGACATAATCTCCTATGAAAAACTGTTGGAATCACTATGTCTACTTTGGTCAGCCGCCTGATCATGAATCTTCTTGGCTAAACTGATGGTATAAGCTTAAATTTTGAATTTTATTATTGTGTCCATTAAGTTAGTCAGATAGCGCTGTAGCTCTACTCCATAAGTGTCCTCCACAGAGGAATAAAGCAATTCTGGTAAATCTCAATGTCTTCTATAAAGCAATTGTAAGGGACTTTAACATTAGACAAATGATAGCTAATATTATAAGAAAAGATAAACTTTTCTTTCTCGTTGCAATCACTTTTGCAACCTATTCAATTCAAGTCTGAATCTAGTTTGATAATCTCATAGAGGAGATTATTCTGCGCCCATGTCAGGGAGCAGTTGGGCAAGTAAGGTAAGAGGAGCAGGTGGAAGGCCCGCGGCCACAAACATTCAAAAACGCCCCGGAGAAACTGGTGGAATAGACAAAAAATTTTAAAGAACTGGTGGTCACTATTTCCCCAGAAATTCTCGCATGGCAAGCACAATGCAACCAGTAAATCAACACGCCACACTCCCAGCCACTTTCATTGTTGGAATATGGAGTCCGCGTGTTTCTGAACATCCAAAAAATGGCTTTATGGGAAAGATTTTGTGAAGATGTGCACACCTTTTTCCCAACCACGGTGTACGTCGCACCTCAATCCATGTCACGCGGGTGGCTGGACCTAGGTTTCAAAAACAAAGAGGCAGCAGATGAGGCTGCTGCGGTGCGCATAGTGGTTGACCTCCCTGAAGGGCAACAGGTCATCAAAACCAAATGCACCAGATGGACAAAATCAAAACCAAATTTTCCTCACGTTTGATTTTTTGTCTACTACAGTAAAACGTGACATTTTGGAACAACACCTGGAAGATGGTCTCGCCGTATATGGCGAGATACAATCTTTCAAAATGCAATGCTTCACGCTGATGACACACCTGTGCACTGGCAAAGCCATTGCAGTTCTGACCCTGACCAAGGAGATCACAAAGTACCTAACCCAGATCCTGCACTCCACTTTTATTGATATTGCAGGGCATACCACCCACACATTCTGGGTGACCGTGGACAGCGCCCCCCATCTGCACCCACTGTGATGTTTAGCCATAAGGCGTATGCATGCCCCACCAAGGAGGGCATCACATTCCAAGAGCACCCCTTGGTGGCCATGGCCAGCGGAGAGGCGCACTATGAACCAACCGCAAGCACCAAAGAGGTTTTCCCATGGGGAGCAAAAGGCTGCTACCTACTGGTAAAGCCTATCTCCCCACAAGAGCGGAAGAAGGCCAAGCAGGCCTGCAGGGCCGCGGCCAAGGAAGCGGCCAAAGCCACCACCACTATCCCACACTCCCAATTCCAGGAGGACTCTGAAACCTTTGCAGCAGAAGCAACTCAGGAATCCATCAACTAATCAGATTGGGAAGCCCATGCCGATTGGGCCACTCAATCTGAGGATCTGATGGGGGACTCAATCTCACCCAATTGTTGCACCCAAGCTCCGGAGGAGACTGACTTGGGGCCCTTCCAACTGAAATTTTTTTCAACCCGCTCAACGGTGCACCAAAATTATCCGCACCACAAAAAATTTGTCCGACATCAGGAAACAAAAAATGAAGGCTAAAGCCAATGCAACTCTTTCCGCAAAAATTAACAAAATCCTGATAGTGTTGCTGCTAACACCCACGCTGCTGTGAAGGCCCGTGGGGATCTAGAGGAGGCTAGTGGGCCTGGGTGCCCACCCCCTCGCACCTAAGGTGTGATGGGGGAAACCTTCACTTTAGGGATGTTGAATATCGCCAGACCCAAGGCCTCGGCGTCCTGGGCTAGGAAACTGAGTTTTTTACAACAAAATTTACCCATGGATATCCTGGCCATCCAGAAGTCCCACTGTCCATGAGGTTCTGAGGAGGCTTGGAAAACAATGCTCCTCCCATCCCTATCCTTTTGGTTGAAGCACTGTGGGGTGTTAATTTAGAAAAATAATTTTTTCAAATTTTTATTGTCAGAACCTTCCTCAATGGCTGAGTCCTCATTGTCACTTATTCGTGGGCCAACATGGTACACGCTATTGTCAACATCTATGCCCCAAACAGTGCACAAGAGTTTCAGGAATTTTTCTCATTGGTCAAATCCCTCTCGCTACCCTCAGACCCTTTCATAGTCAGTGACATGAACTGCTGGCTAAACACTCCAATGGACCGGTGGCCTTCCTCCTCCCACGCCCCAGGGCCACGTTGAAATTCACGTTCTAAAGGCCACCCTCAGGCTAATGGATGCACTGCCACAGCAAGCCTCACTGCTCAAGAACATGATGCGCCCCCACATCCACAACAGCCAATTAAGGTCCATGTCCCACATCAACCTTATCCTTACACTGGCAAAATTCCAACCCCACATATCCCACTTTAAAACAACAAAAATGGAATTTTCTGACCAATGACTGGTCTCAATAACCTACCACCTACCTGTCACAGCTGCTAAGGCCCCACATTGGTGCAAAATCCACCCCTTTGAGCTCGCGTCGCCAGGTTTTTCATGTTGGTGGAATCAGCAACTTTGGCAAAAGAGTTTGTTGCACCATTTTGCATGGACCCCATTTCCACATGGGCAACTTTCAAAGATGATACCATCCGCCACTCTCGCCACCTCTCCTCCAGATGCTCACAAGCCACATTGGCTGTCATTTTGCATGCTCTGGCAGAGTTTGCACACCTGGAGTCCAATATCCCAGCTACATGATACAGCTCTGCATAGGGCCGGAAGTGGGCGGAGGCAGCCGCCCCCCTCAACGTGCATGAAAGGCAACACAAACATCAGGTTTATGTTAAGTACAGGGCCAAACGCATCACAAAAAGCGACAAATGTACCTCACATTTTTTTAAAAAAAAATTCACACCACGCCAGAGTGAGGCCTGCACACATGTGTGAAGATTGGATGATTCCATTGCGAATATGCCAGCTGAAGTGGCAATTGAAACACAAAAGTATTACTCCAAGTTGTACCAATCCCATCCAATTCAGCCAGCTGAAGTGGTGGAATTTCTCAACTGAGCCCAAATCTGCACCATTTTACGATACCCAGAAATAATGATTTTGATTACTCTAAACGAATTCTGGACAGCCATTTGTGGTGCACCAAACCAAAAATGCCCAGGCCCAGATGGCATTCCATATGAATTCTATAAAAGTACTTCAAATATATATCCCCACTACTGTTGGCCTCACTTAACCAGAGCCTTTTGGAAACGCACCTCCTGCCAGGAGGACAAGAGGCCTTCACCGTCACACTCTTCAGGAAAGGGGACAAGCTAGACTTAGCCAACTGGCGCCCCATTTCTTTAACTAACACGGATACAAAAATTTTACCAAAAATCATGGCTAACCGTTTAGGGATTGTAGCATCTGCCACCATCTCCCTAGAACAATTCAGTTTCATACCCAGAAGGTCAATTTGGGACAACGTGCACTCTGTGGCCAACGCGTGCCAGTCCACAGCCTCTGGGGCACCTGCATTCTTGGACCAACAGAAGGCCTATGATAGAGTAAACTGGGAATACCTCAGGGCCTGCCTCCATCAATTCCGCTTACCCCCTCACTTCATCAACTGGGTGATGCTGCTCACGGAATCTGCAACTATGGCAGTACGTGGCCCTGGCTTCCTAACGGAAGTATTCCACCCTCAAAGGGACTTGCGACAAGGAGACCCCCTTAGCCCACTCTTATACAACTTCAGCCTTGACCCATTACTTCGAAATGCGAATGCCCAACTCACCAGGGTCCATGTGCCAGGCCAAGCCCCAGTCAAGAAGATGGCGTTTGCAGACGACTGTGTGGTTGTGGTGTCTAATAATAAAGATGCACGCACACTTGAAGCCCTTATCCAGGAGTATTCCCGGGTAAGTAATGCGACACTGAATGCCTCCAAAACTGAAATCATCCTCCTTGGTTAGTATCATAACTGCTGGGCCCCTGCAATCAGCATTCAGCCCGGCCCATCTGCTCACACATGCGCTCGCCCTCCCAGCTCAATCCACACCGCCCCACTGGTGCTCCCCTTTGTGCCACGCCCTACCATAGGGCCAGTACGCCATCTGGGCGTGTGGGTGGAGGCAGGCGGATACGCATCAGCAGTAATGAAGAGTCATATTCTAGACAACGTGATGAAGCGCATGGCCTCCCTCAGAGCCCACCCTACTTCCCTTACTGGCAGGGTCGTTTTGGCCAACTCTATGCTCCTCTCCAAAGTCTGGTTTGGAGCCCACGCCATCCCCTTCTCCCCAAGCTTCTTCAAATCCTTGCATGCCCTGCTGAAAGGATGGCTATGGTCAGGTCGCCCTCCACCATTACGGTTAGATGTCATGTTTGGCCCTCATCAGCATGGTGGCATGAGCCTGCTTGACTTCAGAGCCCATGCGGCCAAGGTCTTGGGTACCTGGATTGTGGCCATCACCGCCCCTACGCTCCCCTCCCAACATTGGTCCCGCGCGGCCTGCTCCAACTTCTCCCGCGCCTTGGGCCTCAACAATCCATCAAGCCCCCACTCCCTTATGAAATACCTGGCTTCACACCCATCGGCCACAGGCCCTCACGGTACTAAAACCCACTACAAACGAATCCTCCTCTCCATGTGGAGCGCTGAGTGGAGAATTTGTATTAGCGGACATACAACCTGAAGAGGCCACCCCTCACCCCAGTTCACACAAGAGGTACAGGGGCTACCCATCCATGATGGCGTGATCCCCACACGGCCCCATGTCCTATCCAGGGTGGACTACCTGGACATGATGGACATCCCTTACTCCATTGAGACCCATAAAACTATCTGGAAATATGCACACCATCCTCTGTTGCAGCCTCAAATCCGTTCCCATGTGTGGCGCTGCCTGAGGCGGGTGTACCATACAGCTAAGCGCTCAACGCTTTACACTCATCCTGCGTCGTGTGTGGCCAGTATGGAACGCTGTCCCACCGCCTGGAGAAGTGTCCTACCCCCAAAGTGATATGGCGCGAAGTCCAACGTCTTCTTGGCCAGGATCAAACACATCCCTTCAGCCTGTCAAGAGATATATTTGCTTTATGAATGGCCTCCCCCCTTCCACCCTCCCTCCGTGCTCTGGTGGTTGCAATAGCCATGTGGACTATCCACACGATTGTCTTGGATGCCATCTCAGGCTCCACTCCCACCCTCCCAGAAGCTGTTCACAGATTTCGGTCTCATTTGGTGGACCACTTTCAGGCGCGGATGTTTGGATACCTCCCACCACATCGCTGACAGCTGGTCTCCTCCTGGTTCCCAGTTTGGTTCATCAAATCAGACCCTTTCCTCCACACGTGTTCAATTGTGGCTACGGCCCATTCACACGTTCCCTCCCCCTCCTCATAAGTGGCGTTTCCGCTGGCAACAATAGATAGCATCGCTTCTCTGGGGTGCCTTCCATTTTACTAAGTTTTGTCTCTTTCAGGTTGACATTTGGAAGTGTCCATCCCCTAGTCGGCCTTCCTCGCAATAAATTAAAAAATAATAAAAGATGACGGTGTATAATAGAGTACTCCATTCTGAAGGGCGAACTTTTACAAGTTTGTGTAAAATGTTCACCAGGGTTCTGTTGACACATTCACCCATCCCATTGGATTCAGGGTGGTATGGAGTAAATTAGAGCCCCGTGCAATGCCATTAATTCATTGAGACTGGGAAGGACATTCAACTTGAAATTTGTCTCTTTGTCCAGGAGAATAAACTGAGGACAGCCATGATGCTGTATGACACGCTTTATAATGAACTTGACGACGATAATAGCCCCTAGAACTCTTATTGCTCTTGCTTTCACCCACCTGGTCAAGTGATCTATCACTGCTAGTATATACTTTGAGCAGCTCGCCCAAGTTGGCAGAGGCCCCACCACATCAAGAGAAACAGTGTGCCATGCAAACCGGGGCTTAATCAGCCAGTAGGTAGTTTTCTTGTGGAAAGGTTTCTCAATTGACATTAGTAACAACAAGAATTTCTCTTGAGCACATCATAGTGCATGCTCTCCCAGTAGTAACGTGGTCGCAAAAAACCCAAAATTTTTCACAACCCTCATGACCTACCGCCTTATGTACATCTTAAATAGTTGCTGGCCTTGCAGAAGGTTTTGGAAAACTCAGTATCAATTCTCCAATATGTTTATATAGTACCCTGGCGCAAGAAGATGTTCCATTTAAGTCCATTCAGCGCTTAATCACCTGTTGTGGTTTGTCTTGGTATTACCCAATAATAATCTTCTTGTGCGCCATGTCTGCCAAATCTTCCATAATGGCAACTATAGGTAATTGTGAAAGATAGATCCACATTCTAGTGTTTAGCCACCAACCGGTCTACTATCTCAAAGTTATAAGCTTGGAGCTTCAGTGACCATTGCACCAGCGTCTTTTATGATCCTGAAGATTCTGCAACCAACGCAAGGATGCATGATCCATTACTACTTTGAATTTTAATCCTTATAGGTATACCCAAAACTGTATATATGAAGATATCACCACTAAACACTCCATCTTGGTAACAGGGTAAATTCTTTATGGCAATTTAAGCTTTGTCTACAAAACACAACGGAGTGCTCAACACCATCAGTTTCCTTCTAGAATAATAATGCCCCTATGCGGAAAGTGAATCTTCCATTTGCACAATAAATTTCTTTTTAAAGTTAGGGTGTTACAAAACTGATGCACTAGCCAAAGCAGTCCATAAGACATCAAAAGCGTTTTGACAACGTTCATCTCAGTCAAAGGTAGCGTTCTTATTTAATAGCTTAAAGAGCAGAGCCCCAATATAGCTAAAGTTAGGAATGAACTGCCAATAGTATCTGATATCCCAAAAACACCTGGATACCCCACTTATTATCTGGCGAGTCATCTTGCATAAAACTTTTCACCTTTGCCATCTGAGTTCTTAACCCTTTGAAGTCTAACACAAACCTGAGGAACTCAATTGCTCCTTTAAAAGTGGCACTTTAAAGCTTGATTTTATGTTAGCTTCTGCAAGTTGGTGAAACACTTGTTCCAAGTCGTTGAGATGCTTCATAAATTTCCGCAATAACACATTGATATTTGGTGAGGTAAACTAGAATGCAGTGAAACTTCAAGCTATCTAAGATAATTTCCATAGACCGCTGAACATGCTGGGAAATAATATAACCCTTGGGGCATATGTGTAGGCTGGAACAACCCTTTAGAGGTAATTATGGCTCATCTCTCCTGTTCCACCACAGGCAGCTCGATTTGCCAGTATCCTGATATCAAGTCCATAGCAGAAAAATTTTGTCACCTCCCAGCCAATAAAAAGCGTCATCAATTCATGAAAGCGGATAAAAATCTTTTTTGTGATGTTGTTAAGCTTTTGGTGGTCAATTATTTCTAAATTTTTGCTATCCTTCTTCTTAATAATTAGCACTAGTTACGCCCGGGAACTCTTCAATGGCTCAAACATTCTCTATTCAATCAATTTATATACCTCCTTTTTTTAGTACTAGATGGTCCCAACCCAAGGGGGGATTCATCGATGTTAATTTATATACCTCCTCACATAAAACTACTTCCATAGCTTTTAATTAAAAAATAGGCTGTGACCATATTGGAGGTGATCAACTATATAACAAAAATTAACCAGATAGATTCCTCTAAATAATATCAGAATTAGGGGTATCAGTTAGTTGGTCGTTATTGCTGGCTAATTGCCTAGTTTGATATTAATAAATGTTATAAAAATAATAATTGTTTAGGTTCAGCGGATTCCTAGTTTGGAACTGACTCTGAAATTGTGAGTGATTGTATGAATTTCCGGCAGAAAGCCGATGTGTTTGTATCAAATATCTGATAATTATTTCATTGACTTAAATTTGAGTTTGGCAGAATCTTATCCCTGTGCCAACTGCCATAAAAAATGATTGTGAAATTTTCTGGAGGAAAGCTGAAGTATCATTATCAAATGTCTTATTATGAATTTGCTCCATTTGTAGTAACGGTGATTTATGCCTAGAGTGCTCAATGTATTTATTTTAACCCCTTGGGTACAGATTCCTTCTAATAAATTCTTGCATTTGGAAAGGATCTAATTAGCTAATGTACATAACAGTATATAAAGGCAGTAGATTTTGTGTGAGTATTCATTTATTTGAGTGATTTATTGTACACAGTAATTAATATTAGCATTGTAAATTGAATCTAAATTAATAAAAGAAACAATATGACAAAAAATATTCAGGTATTCACAAAAAGAAAATTATCAATATTTTTGAGAGTGTGATATTTTTCAAAGAAAGTGCATGACACAACGCAGTCATCAAATGTACTCAAGGGGTTAGTAGAAAATTATATATGGCTGACTTGCAACTTGTGCTGAGGATGAGTTGACCTAACAAATGGAGAATGGGATGAGCTGAATGGGAGGGAATCGCTACCACAAATGACAGCTATTAATTGAGGTTCTGGCTTGGATGGCTGAGGGGTTTTCATAGGTGCAGTAGCCTAGAGTATAAATAGTCATTCTTCTCTCCAAATATTGATCTCTCTTTGCCTATTTTATTTTAAATGTTAATAGTTAGTCTGCTAAATTAGTGAAGATGGGACTGGAGATCCCTAAAGTAGGGATGTGGTGATGCGCCTGGAGTGGCTGATGCTGGCAGCTCCCATACTCCTCCCAATGAGGAACCCTCAGGAACCTGTCCAACCAGCCACCCAGGATGGGGGATAGACCGCCAGGGCACACCAAGGACCTTGGAGCTAAGGCGAAGTCATTGGTATGCTGTGTTGGTGGGTTTGACATGGAATTATAGGGGGTTTGTATGCCAATGTAGACAGACAGCAAAGGTCAGAAAGTCTCCATACTGGTTGGCCTGGCACACTAATGAAGCCCAATGTTTGGGAAAGCAATTTTCACACCATTGTTTACACCCAATGCTCATTTCCATGTGTGCATCCCAAATTATAGTCTACAGAAGCAAAAATGTCTTGGTATTTTTTGAACAGGGCCATCACCCTATCTTTCTTTTCATATGAAAGCCCAGTTAGAGCCTCCCATAGAACCACGATCATTACACCAGATGAGGTTTTTACTGGTAGTCCAAAGTCCTCCCAAGAACTAAAGTCATTAATATTGTGAACCTCATTTTATAGAAGTTAAATGTGGATAAGCCACCACCTAGTGCCTTTGGACCATCATTGACTCCTTCTGTAGGTTTGCTATCAATACCTTCACTTATCCTTGCCCTGGTAATAGTAATTAAGGAGCTGCATGGGTTTCAAACTGAGATTGTTGATAGGGTAACATAATTTCCCCATATAGCCCTTCCAGAATGTCTATTTCAAGCTCCATCTCAGGTATGAACTGATACTCAGAAGGTACACTTAAAGCATTTGCAGCCCATAGTAGAATTCGTTATAATCATGAATCCTGTTAGGCAGAGCTAATGTCCTTTGCTTCATCCACCAATATTAAACAGTAATCATGCCATTGCTATACACAAGATTAGATTACCTGGAGCGGATGGGGTCCTTTAGGACTTCGTTGGAGGTGAAATAGATGGGGATGCTTGCCCCAGAATACTAGATGTTTCTTCTGCCAAATCAACCATCGCCCCAAATTGCCACATGAACATGGCCCTAATCAACATGTCGTGATTATTATTAGGCAAAACACCTCTGGGGTGGATGCACTGACCAAACTGAACCTCAGAGGCAACATGCTGTAAGTGCCCTCTAATGCAGTGCTCTGCGCCCCCTCAGTACTTTAAACTACTCAAGATCTACATCAGGTTTCAGTAGAAGCTTAGATACAAGATTGGTGGATATGAAATTAACTGGAGCACCAGCTTCTATAATTTCTCAGAATTTGTATTTTCTAAAAAAATATCACAGTATGTACACTCAGAGACAAAAATCCATTGTTGTAGAACACATGCAAATCCAAGGGCTTTTTGTTATCAAGAAAAGTGATAATACTGGCTTCAACATGATAATACTTACTGAAAGATTTTCTCTACTGCAAAGTCTACGTTCACACCCTCTATTGCGGCAACACCTATTGAGGGTCTGACTTTGCCTGAGACATTACGCTCAAGGATCTGACAGGCATATGGTTTTTGTATATCTCGTTGAAACTCAGAGTCTGTATCCGTCCTGTCTCACTCCAGGGGGAAGTCTGGGGCTTCGCTGGTGTTTGTTGGTATAAAAATTGATGTAGTAACTACTAGGGCCAACACAAAGGGTCTTGTTATAATTATTAGGGACAAATAGATTTTGATCAGCAGAGGTAAAGTGTCCCATCTCTATTTTGCTTGAACCCTTCCATGTTCAGTCAGGGATGGTGGTAATGGATAAGCATGCGGTTTGTCTAGGCAGTTAGCCGCATAATGATCTCTTTGGCCTCAAGATAAGAAGGAGTTTGTATATGGCTCACGTCTTTGCATCACTTTCAAAAACCCAGGTTGAAAATTAGCCTTGGGATTGTAAATCACCTGAGGATGAGCTGGGTGACCATATGGATGAGGTAAAGGGCCCGCCAAAGTAATGAGTGACCTAGTATTATCAACGGATTATAGCCAAATCATTGTTGTCCATTTCCCAAAGAGGATATGATAATGGTCACAGGGTCTTTTTGTTCCTCGTTGGGAGCACTAAAAGTGATGAATAACAGCCATAAATTGTTAACAATTTGCAATATAACCGCATCTTCTTGAAGGTTAGAGGACATAACATTAAACAGCTCCCAATATGGCTTAACAGCCGCCATCATCGCAATGCCTCATCATTATTGGTCAAAATCTCTGCTCCCACTAGTAGGTGGGCCTCAGAAGTGATTTGCTCTGCAAACTCCACCAAAGATTCGTTTTGTTAAAATTGTAATGTTAAAAATCAGTCTTTCACTGCGCCATCTTTTCCAGACACCCAAACAGGCGGATCACTAATTCATTCACCTCCTGGTATTTAATGATGCTATTCTTAAGGTAACATATAACCTAGTATGCACTCTTGACATCCAGTGCAGACAACAATTTAACTTTATGCCGATCTTAAGCCCCCTCCACTGAAAATTTTAAACCACTTAAAAATCCGTGCATGGTTCTGCTGCAGTTAAACAGGAGCAACTTGTAACTACAGACCTCTCACTCTCTAACAACACTATTTAATTTATGCTATGCACAGTGTAGCCACTCTGTAGTATCATTTAAGTGGTTGGCAAGTTGGATTGCTTGGCAACCAGCCAGGTGCAGTAAGTTGAAAGTCTTGTTAAGCTGATCCATTATACCCTTTTTCCTACAAAAGGATTTTCTGAGTCTGGAGTAGAGTATAAGACAAGTCTTAGTTCCGCGTATTAGGATAAATCAATAAACTGGGGTAGTACCCTGTCAAGTTGAGCCTGCTACGCCATTGTATGGCGAATATGGAGCTTTCAGGATGTCAACCTATGGTTAACATTTAGTAAGCACCACAGTTATAAAAAGGCGATATGGTTAATATTATCCATAAGAGTTGCACATGGTTGAGACCACTGAGCAATGGACGAATGATATGGATATCGTTGGTCCTCAAAATGAACTAAATAAAATTTATATAATATGAAGCAATCGCTCAACAACACTGAATATTTAAATTAATATACCTAGAAAATTCTTTCTGCTCGCAATTTCTTCTTCCTAATATCCAATCTCTTCTTTCTTCTTCCAAAAAACTCCCATTATTGTCTTCCCATCCCACTAATATCTTTGTCGTTTTTATCAGTTTTACCCTTTAGCTTAGCTATTAATAATTTGATGGAACTCATTTGGTTCCGCCTCATTATTGAGGCTCTGGCGAAATCCACTTTGTTTCCAAACTAATATCTTACTCTTGACTCGCTTCAAGATGACATATTATCTACCCAAATCTCAAAGCTCCCTTCAGCAATTATGATAAAATCAGTCTAACTAAATAGGGCTTATTGGCTAGTAATACCAAATTCTTGACAGACCTCAACTCATATAGGGCGTTGACAGAGTTGGCTATGAGTCCAGTTTTTCCAGTATTGTGCGTAATTCTTTGCTTTCTTTCTTTATATATAAATACACTTTTTTAATGATGATGGAGTGGTAACATCAACCAAGGCACCAGATATTACAATATTAGAAGCCAGAGGTGAGAATGAACCATGGTTTATCAGGTGCCCTTATTTTATGATTGAAGGGAAGTTGTAATTATTCCTCATTGGATTATACTTGAGTATGTGGAAATAGATTACCTATATTCTATCCCGCCTATCTTTTTCCTGAATCCTCATCAGTATCAGAGTACACAACATGTAGTTTAAGCTCATCTTTAATAGTAAAAAGTTCTTTGCATAGTTCCCTAACTTTTTGCATAAGCAACAAGTGATAAGGCTATAATTTTATACATTGAATCAAGGCCTATAAGGCTGGTTTGAGCATTGTTTAAAAAACATGAGCCTATTGTCTACTCTGCTCAGTGCAGGTTGACTTGGGTTAGGCGCCTCAAAAATGATGGCAGTTTTCTGAAGGTAGTTAACCATTTTTTTAATATTTTGTTCTTTTTTGAGCACTGGTAACAACTATATAGCATATCTCCCTATATGGCTCACATGCATAATGAAGAGAAATCTATGAGTCAAAGCTGTTTAACGCGTTGACTCCATATAAACCTGAGATTCATGGTAAAATTGTTTGCCAAAGGCTGTATCAATCTCATATTTGTTAAAGGAGAAATTAAAAAAATACATCTTCCACATTACATTCATTATCTCCGTCAAATCAATTATACTGAGTTTGGTGAGTTGCAGTAGGTCACGCCAACTTCAGTGAGATAGGCATTACCAAGTCCTGAAAATCAAATTCAAGAAATAATTCATGTTTGCAAGCTGAGCCATCTCAAGCGCACCCTCTATGCTTATCTCAGATAGGGTAACAAAGGTATGTTCATTTCCGTTTTTGTTAAACTTTATAAGTTGATCAGGTTAACCAAAAAATAAATTTTTACAGTGCAGTGAAGAACACTATATATCTGATCAAACTTCTAGGTTTTATGAACACAGAGCATAAACAAAACATCCTTTTGGCTGCTGCACCAGCCTGATTTGAGGTACCTAATTATGGCAAGCATACATCACTGCTATAACTGGGATTGGCGGGAAGGTGGTGAAGTATCAATACATCTGAGAACATTACAATAGGAGTGATCTTGATAATTACCAGTAGTTGAGATAGTAGTAAAATTATAGCAATTAGACTTTCAAGCGATTTTAATCTTAAAAGCTAAATAAAACTTTTATTGACTTGCTGCAACATCAATTCCAAGCAATGACCTTAGCTCTACCGCCTGCACCTCATATGTGGTGCAGCGGTTCTCCTTCCACTAGCGTTTACCGCCTGGCAGGTAAGCGCATGCAGACTGGCTCATTCAGTCTGCCAAATACATTTGGATGCTATATCCCTCCAAGGGACTTAACACTCCACCTCACACGAGTCCACCCAACCTGCCCTCATCCCTTAGCCCTTCCTCAATCCACTATCCTCTTTTGCCTCCACGTTGAGTACTGACAATTCTCCCCATATACTGACAAAACAATAACTGAGCTGGCAACTACCAACTTTGCACCGGCAGGATTTATCAACTTCTGCTCTAAAAAGGGCTATTTTGATATATGCTTCCCCACAGAAGAGAATGTGGCTGATGCAGCGGCTACGCCCTTTATACAAAAACACCTCCATTACCACCATCCAAACACGTCTCCCAGGTGATACCACACTTGTGGTGACCTTTGAAAACCTCCCCTCACACCTTCTCCCTCAAACATTATATGATGAGTTGATGTCAAAGCTGGCAACTTATGGCAAAGATCCCATCCCCCAATTCATTGTCCCAAGTGGTGCTGAGCGCCTCATGGAACCTTCGGCAATGGCCACCATTACCCCTCGCCAGCTAAACATGGCCCAGCACATTCCACCGCGTTCCTACATCCTATCTGCACCTGACCATTTCTTTTGGGCTCACATTGACAACGGCCAAACAGTTTGCCCCTTTTCCATGAGCTGGACCATACTAAATAAGCATGTTAATACAATTCAAATGATGCAAATACTTCCAACTTCACCCAGGAGGCCACACTAACAGCGTTTGAGTGGGGACTTTGGCTGCTCCCACCCTCCCAGGTTGTGCGCTTGATGAACCAGCAGCAAATTCTAGCAACTCAAATACAAGCTGGTCAATTTCCACCCATGCCAACCAATATGGAGCATGTCTGGACCTTTATTTAATCCAAAAAATTCCAGCCCTAAAACCTACATAATGAAAGTTACCTATCACTGAATTAATACAAGTCAACCAAAATCCCTGGGACTTATTGGATGAAGTGACCATATCTGGTGAAATTGTCCCACCTTTGGCTAAACTAATCGATTTAGAACCTTTTATGAATTATGACTTTGATGCCTCACTCCCGCCCAAGCAATATATCCCCAAACCTAATGTTATCCCATACCAAAGCAACCACCAGCTTTCCAAGGCCGCGGTGGCCTTGCCCAAAAATTGGCATCAATGCGAAGCCATGTAAAAATCTGTCACTGAATTTAAGGTTGGGCTGCACATCACCCTGTCCCTCCTATATTTCCATGATATTGCAAAGATTAAATCAAAAACCTCAATAAAACTGCCACAACTGCTGTCAAACATGTCGCTGAACTACGATTTTTTCTCATCCAAGCATATCACCAGAGACAACATTAAGAAACTAGCCCAGCTTCCTGACGCCCAATCCAAGCTGAACAACTTGATGCTGAACTCATAGAGGCTATGCTTTAGGCCCAAATTGCCAATTTCAACCATTATCTATTTCAACTCAATTTCTCATCCAACAGATGCCCCAACCCCCTTGCTATCATATTGATCCGCTTCATCAATGCTTAACCTGATGATACGCCTGATATCCACTTACCCTCTGCAATGGTAGGTTAGCAGTATTTCACTCCCGCCTGGTTGGATGTTTTGTTTTAGTTTTATAGTTCCATTCATCTGTTCGTTTGGTTCTTTTGCTCATCAAGTATTGGTAATATCCGTCCACTGGTTGGAGTGCCTCAAATAAGATTTTAAATTTTAAAAATTTAGATTTATAGATTATAGACAACTGGCACTTACAAGCGCCTATTTGCCGTCAGCTTAATCTTCTAACAAGTCACTATATTAATTGTCACCATGTATATTTGCATATTGATTAATGACAAAACCTTAGGTATTAGTAATGCAGCCATCATTGATCTCCTGGTGAAGTTTAATTAAAAAACTAGGAAATTGGCAGCACTAACCATTATTCATTGTTAAACCTGCTCTAGTTCCTGTTTGAAAGACAAGAGTAGAACTCTTGAAAAAATTCCTGCTTTAATCTGAAATAATTTTATGCAAGGAGTTGATCTCTGCTCCCAGTCATTATTAAACTTAACTACTTAATCAAAGCTTTATCAATGCTGGTAAGGCGGCTGTGAAATTTATTTATAATTCTTATATATAATAGAAACGCTGTGATTTTAGGTCAACAGGACCCAGAAAGATGATCGATGTGGACCATCAATTTTACAACGGGTGATAGTGAGGTTGTACATAAGAAGGTTGGGCTATGTGGTCAGGTTCCAGAAATAATCAAAAACTCGGGATCAGCACAGCTTAAACGCATTAGGTGATTCATTAAAAAAATAGTTTAATGTATGAGGCGCAAAAAGTGCCCCCCAGTAGTGAGCACAAAATGTTAAAGCTGGTGCTTAGGCGTTGAGTTCCACTGGCACAGTTGAGTCTGCACTTAAATTAATAAGGTACTGTATGAAGACAGTGACCTTAGAAAACGCACAAAATAAAACCTAAAATATAAAAATAGGCTATATAAATTGAAATATAAGAGCTCACTGTATTAATAAATACTGACAAGTGGCTCTGAGGCTCATGGTGGATAGTATTGTAGTCATAGGCTTCAGCAAGCTATTAAAAACAATCTACCCCTTAAAATGACAGCCCCTTTTGATATGCTTACCTAGATCCCTCATTAAAATTAGTGCAATTATTTGGAAATTACTAGTACTGAGAAAGTTCAGGTCAATTGCATAATAATTGGAAAAGACAAGAGCATAAGGCATTAGTCTTGAAATAATTTAAATCATAACAGCATTAATCCTATACAAACTGAGACACTGGTGAATGTCTAAATAAAATAATTATTAACTATCAATGACAAGTTTACGCCATCATGAGGGAATATAGTTGATAGTATAATCTTAATAATAAAGAAATAGGTGCTATAAAAACCAGACTGGCAGGCAAGGTAATCAAAGTGTAGGGAATTGGGAATTTCTCCAGTGGAGATTAAAGATTAATAGTAATTATCAAAAACTAGAGGCACCAAGGCGAGGTAACTAATGATAACTTATTAAAAACAATTGGCAACTACATATAAAACTGTGGGGGAGCTGGGCAAGGTAATCTATAATAACTTAATTATATTTTATAGCACTATAGTAGTGAGAATTAATCAAGACCTCAGACTATATTAGCTTATTTATAGATTAAATAGGTAAATTTCTTGTTCAATAGTTGGTCAGACCAAAGCATAACACAATGATAAACATAAATACATCTAAGCATTAGTTCAATATCTCTTGGCAAGACAAAGCTTGTATAAACTAGCAAGCCCTTTACAAGGATTACTGAAGCTCAAATATAATTTATCTATTAATTTGCTTATTAAAAATTACACTCAGAGTGTATCTATAAGAGCTGGAGATAGCAGGGCTTTTAATTTAAATTATGGGTTTGTCAATATACAAGTTGAAACTTTCTCTGGCATGTAATTCCAGTTGAACTCCCTGTACTTAACTTTGACATAATCTAAACTAAATAAAATAAAACTAAGCATGTGATAGAAATTACTACTTAGGGGCTTGTTATAACTAACCATATATCAATATCTCCTTAGAGTTAACTGTTGTCTGCCCATAAAAAATTTTAAATCCCTGCCAATTGATTGTACTAAAAACTAAGACCCAAGTTTTAAAAGAACATTCAATTTAAGTTCAAATGTGCCAAGAGTTTTGATTTCAACAATAAATAAAGATAAGAAAATTGCCTTTAAACAGAATAATTCAAATTTTCATCATAATCAATAAGAATTTTCGGAATTTGACTCAGCTGTGGATATAAACTCAAATTCCAGTATTTTTAAATAGCTTCAAGAAGATAAATAATTCACTCTTTTGATGGAATCAATAATTTTATACTATATATGTTGTTATATCAGTTATTCTGAGTGACAAGTAATAAAGCACTGAGGATGTTTTAGTCTAATTGCTATGTATAACTGGTTTTAACATCGTGGGTTAATATTAGGATGGTTTCCAGTCATTATCATGATTTTTATTTCTGCTTTAATATTTCATTTAAGTTTAACCCTTTTTTGATTAAAATATTTTCATAACTTTTTTAACTGTGAGGTATATTATACTTAAAGTTAGCCATTCTAGGATAATAAAGGACTATTCTCAAGATTGATTCTCTCAGCCATGCACTATATATGGAAACAAAAAAATGAAAAATTATTGTTATAAAGAGACTATTCTTATATAATTTAAATATAAATGGCAAAATAAAAAGTAACAATAAAAATGAAAATAGAACATGAAATCTTCTATACGCCAGATTAATTTGCATATTGAATCTTAGTTTTTTAGATTCTTCTTCAAAAAAAAACTCTATTAAAATTTTGACTTGCTAATGGCAAGTTATTAGGCATACCAGGAAAGTCAGCTATGCACTTATGCACAATAATGGAACTCTAGGTCAATTTATTAATATAAATTCCTCTTTAATATAGATTTATTCAAAGAATACTGCAAGTAATATGCTTCACATTTTGAATTATGCCATCTTATGTTTAAAGGCTATTATAACCATACTACATCTATTATATGTGTGGGAAAGTGAAAGGGACACACATGTATTCCCTAATATTCTGGATATTAGGGATTTTATATTTTTTGATGGTCACTTTCTGAGTTTCTTCAATTGAAACTAAGATAAAGTTAGGCTTTGAAATTTAGGCTCCCAACTTGCTAACTTATGCTGGAATTTTTTAAGCTTCAACGCCTATTTTATTTAGAAATTTTTAACTCACTATTTTTTAATAGGGCTAATAATTTCATCATTAACAGCTGGTCTAATTATGCCCACACTGATGATTTTAAATAAACGTACCAATTGCATACTTATATTATATTTCTTTAAGTTTCATTTGGTGAAGTTTATATAAGTGTTTAAATATAAACAAATAGAGCAACAACCTCCTGGGATCACCCTGGCATTGAAACAGGTGCCCAACAACCTGCTTATGGCGCATGTAAGGCTGCCACAGGTGATGATCAACCTGATGTTGATCCTTAAATAAATTATATTTTTAGAAGCTTAGGGTTAATCCATCAAGAAATTAAAGGCCAGATTTGAGTATAGGGAGATCGTTGCATCATGGACAGTGAGGCATCACCCGCCATCACTAAACACCCAGAAATGACACTTACCTTGTTGTTGAAAGCTTGATGTAATTCCTTTTTTGGCTGAAATTGTTACCACGCTGGCGATTAGGCCTTTTGTAGGCATGATTCTTACAATACACGTCACCTTATATAATTATATATGTTTTGCTTTAGATTTTATCAACAAGTAAAACTATGTGATATTCTAATTTGACAGTATCAAGCATAAAAAACTATAAACAAACCTCTTTTACACCTGAGCAAGTTTTTCTTAAATCAATGTTAAATTAGTACTAGGTCATCATATTAAGTTTAATTTAAACTTTTTTAGCCTCTTTAGTAACAATTACTAAAAATGAAGGAGCTTATCTCACACATTCCATAAAAAACTATAAAATGCTTTAAATAAATTATTCATATGCAACATACACTCTGCTTAGTCAAAGTAGAATTACTAATTTAGTTTATTCCTTCATTTAGTGACACTTATAAAGATTATAGATTTATCGGTTAGTAGGTCTAATAACACGAAAACCTTACCCATGATGTAACCAGAAAAATTTGAGTCCCAATCCAGAGGTGGAAAAACTTTCTTCGACAGAGTTGACCCTGTTCAGGTTTCATGTCGTTTCTTTCTTTCGGTAATGCTTGTCCTCTGGTCGGCTTGCCTCAGTTAAAAAAAATTAAAGATTTATTACATTTTTTAGTTTATGTTTTGAACAAAAATCCGCTATAATACCTTATAAGTTCTTTTTAAAGAATATATACTGATTAATAATTAACTTAATATTTATCATTGATGGCTTAGATTACAAAAAACCTTTTTAACTTGATAAGAATGGAATCTGCTTCTGGTGTTCTTCACTTAAACCGTATAAAAGCTGAGAAAATTACATTGTTATAAAGAATTGATTTTCCATTCGATTTTTAGTAATCAAATACAGGCCCTATATTGAATGTATTATAATGTGACTAATGATGCATTATAGCTGTAAAAACCTGAAAGACCTAAAAATGTAAATTGCACTTAAATTTTTCTCAAGATTTTTCAATACATAAGAAAAGTTTATCATTATAGAAATTCTAAATGAAGGCAACAGCCTTATAAGAATGTTACTTTTCCATATAGAAAGCAAAAGAGAGGGATGTATGAATGCCGAAATAGCCTTGAAAAGATGGGTATAGACAGTTAAGATACCACTACAAAGATATGTAAGGTTTATTGAGATTTTTTAGCAATAAGCTATAAAGGAAGGGTACTATAAGATAACAACTGAACTCAAACCATTAGACAAGGGCCTGTCAATATGGAATCACATACCATGTTAATACATAGAGGAGCATTCATAATTTATAAATGATCAAAAACATTTGCTCATTAGCTAATAGTCAAAGTATATTATAATATATATTGAAACTTGCCTACCATTTTGACAGAAGCTACCTTAAGGTAATTGAAATTATAAAATTTTCAGGGAGGTGCTAATAAAAAGAATGTGCTTTCAGTGTGGGTGGGTTGACCCAGTGGGGGCGTTAAGCCATGGGTAAAGTCATTCATTTAATGTTTAGATGGTGGATCCTATAAATTTGTTTTGTGGTAAATAGTTTTCAATAATTATCCAAAGGCTCTCACAATGAGCTACCGGTCTGTGATGGGGCAATCATATGCTTTTCTGTAGCAATTCTAAGGGTGGGAGAGGCGAGAAGACCAACAACGCCTCAGGAGTCCACAGTTGCATGCTTTTGGTGAAATTTATAGAGAGGTAGTTTTGGTGGCAGATTGCATTAGTGGAACTATATCGAAGGGTTAGTCAAAAATGTCATCATTCCAGCATTTATGACTAACGGATTCAAGATTCCAGTACATTCTGGTGGGCATAATAGTCATTAGGAAGCACTTGCTGCTCAGTTATTTCTCATGATAGAAAAAGGCTTAAACAGAAGTGTTGACTACTTCAGTAACTGGAAGAGAAGTGATGGTAAACTAATTTTCATATATAAAAGTGAGTTATAGTAAAAAATGTACCGGTGGCTATCCCTATTATGGCAGCCATCTTTTAGAAGCGGAGGATGGGAAACAGGTAGGTGGTTTAAAAATCCAAGATGTGCCAAGTAAGTGTTTTTGGTAAGTCAGCCTCAGTTTCACAATATTTTTTTGCTTCTTATAATATGAATGAATTTTTGTTTAACTTGATATATTGTAGTGTGATCCAATCAAGTATAATCAATAGTGGATTGATCTAAAGGATAAAAGCTAATTTAAGCTTTTAGTATTATAAGTTTGAACATATACGGCGTCCTGGATAAATTTTTTGTAAGGTAAGTGTTATAAGACTTTTTGGAGGTTTAAATGTATCTGAATTAATTTACAGATTAGTATGGGTGATTTAAGGGTTACAGATTGCAATTTGGTTGGTCATATCAAAACTGACCTATTATGAATTTCATATTTGTGGACTGTTTAAAGTCTTGTTTCTTGTGTGAGGGCTATTGGATGAAAGGTTTTTGGATACAGATAAAGCCTCTAGTATGGATCCCTACTTAAATATCTCATTTATCTTCCTAAGAGAGTAGAGATAAAGGTAGAATGATATAAGACTTTTATGGGGGGAAGGCAGCAAATCAACGCTTATTCACCACATGGGCAAAGGTATCCTTTTTGCAAGGGAACTAACTTGAGGTTTTTAGGACCCTTCAAACTGATAGATATTGGCATAGTTTAATTTTAGGTGCGATCCTTGGAGATTGCATAAACTAATATGGAGAATTATTGGCATTAGATAAATAACTTATATTCCTTTATTCTAGATCAACTTAAGGTTCTAAAAGATCTTGTTTATCAATTTTCTAAATCAGAACAGGCTTTTAAATAAATATTCTTTAAATTTAAGCATAATTTATCAAGACAAAACTGTTTCTAAGCACTAAAACATATAAGACTTTATAGTATAAGACTTTAACTTGTGGCTTCTTTCTTTCCACTTGAAATCATTTTTAAAAAATTTGAAAAAACAAGTCGATTTTCCACCACCACTTCACCACATAAATTTCCCAATTCATGAACTTATCTCCACAGCCTGCCACTACAATGTTTGTCAGCGGCGCTCCACTTGCTAGCATTTACCACCCAGCAGGTAAACGCATGCATACTGGTTCATCCAGTCTGCCAAATACATCTGGCTGCTATATCCCTCCAAGGGACTAAGCACTCCACCTCACATGAGTCTACCCAACCCGCCCTCATTCCTTAGTCTTTTCTCAATCCACTATCCTCTTTTGCCTCCACGTTGAGTACTGATATCTCTTCCCATATACTGACAAAGTGATGTTTGGGCTGGCAACTGCCACCTTTGCACTGGAAGGATCTATAGACTTCTGCCCTTACAAGAGCTGTTTTAATATAGGCTTCCCCACCAAAAATGATGTGGCCACTGCAGCAGCTACGCCCTTAATATACAAAAAATCCCCATTAACACCACCCAAACACGTCTCCCAGGTGATACCACACTTTTGGTAACCTTTGAAAACCTCCCCTCAAACACTATATGAGGAGTTGATGACAGGGATGGCAATTTATGGCAAAGACCCAATCTCCCAATTCACTGTCCCAAGCTGTGCTGAGCGCCTCGTGGCACCTTTGGCAATGGCCACCATTACCTCCCATCAGCTGAACATAGCCCAGCACATCCCAACGTGTTCCTACATCCTATCTGCACCTGACCATCTCTTTTGGGCTCACATTGACAATGGCCGCACAGTTTGACCCTCTGCCATGAGCTGGACCATACTAAAAAGTAGGTCAATACAATCCAAGTGCTGCAGATACTTCCAGCTTCACCCAGGAGGCCACACCAACAGCTTTTGAGAGGGTACTTTGGCTGCTCTCACCCCCCAGGTTGTGCGCTTGATGAACCAGCAGCGAAATCTAGCAACTTAAATCAAGCTGGCTAATTTCCACCCATTCCAACCAACCTGGAGCATGTCTGGACCTTTATTCAATCCAAAAATTTTCCCTCCCCAAATCCTACACAACCACAGCCACCTATCACTTAATCAATCCAAGTCACCAAAATCCCTGGGATTTATTGGATGAAGTGATCGAATCTGGTGATATTGTCTCACCTTTGGCTAAACCAATCGATTTAGAACCTTTTATGAATTATGACTTTGATGCCTCACACCCGCCCAAGCAATATATCCCCAAACCTAATGTTATCCCATACCAAAGCAACCAACAGCTTTCCAAGGCCGCGGTGGCCTTGCCAAAAAATTGGCATCAATGTGCGTCCATGGCAAAATCTGTCACTGAGTTTAAATAAGGGCTGCACATCATCAGTATATCCACAATTTCCCTGTAGTTGCAAAAAAGGAAATCAAACGCATAGCTGAAACTGCCATCAATGCTGCCAAATAAGTCGCTGAACTGGCAGAATTTTTCACACATGTAACCAGAGCCAACATTGCAAAATTCACCCACTTTCCCAATGTTCTCATCCAGGCCAAACACTACATGGCCAAAATTATGGAAGCTATTATTCAGGCCAAAATTCTCAGGTTCAACGAATATTCACTCTGCCTCAACCCTCATCTCACAAATGCCCCAACCCCTTTGCTATCAGCATTGATCCACCTCTTCATTACTGGATTTGAAATTGATAATACGTTTGATCCCCCTCCCCCTCCCCCATGGTGGGATAAGCGGCTCACCACTGTGCCACCTGGTATGTTGTTTTCTCATTTTTTTGCATTTCCACTGCTCGTTTAGGGCGGTTGGTTCATGTTTTTGTTAGTTTAGTTTTGGAGTTTCTGTTTTGGTATAGTCCACCCCCTAGTCGGCTTGCCTTAGTTAAATATAAGATTCAAATTTGTGCTAAATTTTTACAAAATTTCTAGTTAAATTAGTATTACCAGATCAAGCTCTAATGTATACTAGCAAGAAATAATATTATATTGTAATGATTTACATTTTATAAACAAGTAAAGAAAAAGGAACTTCACTTAGTTTTAAATCTTCCATACATAAAACTCAAACATATATATTTGTCATACATAATAACTGTACATTTAAAAACTTTTTAAGTTTACCTGCTAAGCAATTATTAACTCTACAAAATTACAGTCAATTCATTTGTACATTATAATTCTAATTTATAAGGTTTTACAAGCAAAAAATTAATAAACAATCTTTTATAAAACTTAGGTCAATTTACTTGGATTTGTTATTCAGCTTTCTTAGTTTATTTTAATGAAAGTTGTAAGAGATGTAATCTTATTATGCATATTGTAAAAGTACTGATAATATAGCTAATACCTAAACCTATTTTTAGCTCTGATTAGACATGAGTAAAAATCTTATTTAGTTTAATTAAAACTGCCTTAAGACATGGGACCATCTAGTACTAAAAAAACTGCCTTAAGGCATTACATTTTAGTATACTTAGTCATGGTTTTTCATAGATAAAAAAACTACTAAAAGATAATCTATAAAAAGTATAGAGTTAATTTCTTATTAGGTATACAGTCCAATATCTAGTGTAAGGAGTATTTTAAAAATATAGTGGGGACATATCATTACCTTACTTACTTCTGCTAAAGCATATAGGTAAATTAAAGTAACATGAAATCAGTTGATAACATAGTTGGTTAAGCATCTGATACCACTAAGAGGACAAAAGTTTGATTTACATTTTTTACATAATTGAAGTGGTAAGCTTAGGAAGTATATAATTGCAAGGAGATAATTTTTGTAGCTGAAACACTATGGCTTCAGATACTTAAAATATTAAATACTGAAAATTTTAACTTGAAGAGAAAAGTTTTGTTTAGAATAGTAAAACACTTTGTGTTCTAGTATGACCTTATTTCGCTATATCATTCTGATTAGTAATTATTTGTCCCAAGTGTCAGGAGAGTTTCTCTACCTCTCCGCAAATAGCCAATAATAAAACCATCTTGACACCGCTGAGTATGGTGTCAACAACTTCATAATAGTTAAAGAACCTGAAAATTACCAAGAGAAGGTAACTGTGAGGTCCACAAATAATAGCATGGAATAAAAAGAATATATAAATTTTTGCCTTTATTTTACATTGAAAGAAATGATCAACAAGGAAGGTTGGTCTTAAGAATCACATTCTGACAATTAAGAGGAATCATCCTCCATTGGGCAAGGCACAGCACCCAATCTGACAATAAATGCAGCTTCTCATCCATTGTCATACTGTAGCTCAAGTAAGTATGCACTCAGGTGATTGACTATAGCTAAATTCTGCCGGATTAAACAATATTGTAAGCTGAACAAGAAAAAGCCCCTTTCCAATTAAATGTAAAGATCTGTCATAATTTTTAAATATAACTGAAACATTTTAATGCTACGAATGTAACACTAATCTGACCATCATGCGCATCACCAGAACCAACTTGGACATATTTTCCTTTACAGAGCGTGGGTCAAGGGTATGCTTCATGTCAGGCAGGCCTGCCAACTTAGCCCTCTTGGACGCATCATGCCAGCCGTAACTCTACAATATGCCCTCTCAATTATGTCTTTTAACTATAAAATTACCCTTCAGTCTTTTGGGGCTCCACCCTTCCCCAGGGGATTCAACTAGAGAAAGGTTCTTATTGGCAGGGGCCAGATTAATGGCGGTGATAGCTGGTTTAGGATTGGGCCATGCTGCCTCTGGTAAACGCTCATGAAATGCATTGACCAGGCCTTGGGAATGGAAGCAATTGCTTTCAGGTACCCAACTGTTCTAAGCAGCGTCAAATCCTTTCATGACACTAGGTACTAAAGCCTTATTAATACTTGGCGAAAGGCTAAAGTATCCTCTAATTCTAACTCTTATGTTACATCCATAAGGTATGCATCTGGGGTTTTTGGTGTAGGAACCTAAAAAAAATTCAGCTTGCTTTCATAAAACAAGGTAAAGATCTGAAACAATGAGAAAGATAGAACTGGTATAAGACATAACCCACCTTTCTGACAATGTGGTAAGGTACTATCCTTTTTGACCCCAGTCTTTTGCATGGCTACTTGAAAGAATATTTTTAGCATAGGCATAAAGAGATCCCCTAACTTTTATGGTGACCCACAAGTCTCTTACCATCAGCATATTTCTATAAATCTTCATAGATGCATCCAAATTCGTGTTGACCCTTTTGCATAATTTCTTGATTGACTTGACGAAGTCCACCACCGCTTCTACCTTAAACCCACAGATGAGCTTTATAATAAAGGAGGGGTAAACCCATAGTTGGCGAAGAATAGAGAAACCTTATTGAAGCATGCTGGGCGTTGTTATAACTAAATTGAGCCATGGAAAGTTATAAAGACCAATATGAATATACCAATGCAGCGCAACTCCAAAAAACTGTTCAATGCACCAATTAACTCGCTCTGGCTGCCCATCTAATTAGAGGCGGTAGGCAGTAGAGAGGCTGGGACGATTCTGAAGAGTTTTACACAACTCTATCTAAAATACGGATGTGAACTGGGGTCCACAGTCGCTAATAAAGTCCTGGGGCACCCCATGGAGGGAGAACTTGTGTGAAACAAATAACTTAGGCCTTTGCGCAACTATTACTAGGTGTTACATGGAATGAAATGGACAAACTTAGTAAACCGGTCCACAACTACCATGATAGAATCATAGCCCTCAGAAGCAGGTTTCTCCACAATAAAGAGATTGAGAGGGTAGTCCAGGGTCTTGCTGCTTTTTGGACTGGTAACGACAACCCTGAAGAAATCTGACGATCTGGCTTCATCCTATTGCAAACCAAGCACTCCTTTTAGTACCTTGCCACTTGCAAAGTCAGGCCTTTCCAGTTATAAGTCCTTTTGATCAGCTTTAAAGTTTTTTTCTTTCCAGGGTTCCCTAGAGTTAAGCCACCATGGTGTAATTGATCATTTCCAGATGGGCTGGGCCTGCGGAAACCCATAGATGACCCTATAAAAATATCTTATTATTTATATGATACCCCTTTTTTGATCCTCCTGATTCAGCTTGCATTTGGCCAGTACAATGGTATATTCTGGTAATAGTGACTGGGAAAGGGTGAAATTTCTGAACATACTATACTCCTCCTGTTCTCCAATGTAGCATGAAATGGCACATATGTCATAATGGAGAGTTGTCTGGATACCTTTTTACCAGGAGAAATCACAAAATGAATTTTGTGCATTGCCACCTTTTTGGGATCGCTGTTAATACAGGGTTTTAACTCAGAGCGTCAGTCTAACCCATTCTCCTTGTCCTTTGTAACCTCAAAGGTGAATACAAATTTTTGGTAAGTGTCTCATGCTACCTGGTTTGCCATGGGTTAAGAAATGAGGAGCTGGGTAGTATAATAAGACGTGATGATCTGTAAGAACGCGGAATGGCTTAGAAAGAACAATTTAGATGATGATGCCAATAGGTCAGCGCATCCTCAAACTGACAATGGTTCCTAGTCATAAATAGCGTAGGCAACTCAGGTGTCAAGAAATTGATATGACTGGATGTTAAGTCGCCTATCCAGCGGATTTGAATTTATGAGTTGAGGTGAGCCTTGAGAGTAAGCAATATATTATGTCAATGCAAAGTGAATCAATCTAAGTAATTATGGTTTAGTAAATTAAGGAATTACGCTGAAGCCTCAATAATAGAATGAAATCTCTAGATTGGTAGCTAATAGGAAATCACTAAGCAGAAGTGGTGAAACTGACTAGAAATACAAAGGACTAAGAGTTGGCGTGAGAACGGGAAGAGGGAGGTTTTTAAAAAAGTAAGAGTGTAGGGAAGGGTGGAAAGAGTTGGATGTTAGTAGATATATTAATAAAATGGTATTGTCAAGGCAATAGATCCTTATTTTTAGTACTTGTCTATTTTTTATTGAGGATCAGTGATCTTCATATTACTCATCCATTGCTCAGTGGGTTTTCACCTGTGCAATTAGATCGGCGGAATTGTCCTAACCACCAAAAGTTAACAGTGGTGCTCTCTGCAGTGGGCCCATTGATCAACACTTAAAAACTTTTATTTGCCAAAGCCATGGTGCAACCAGCTTACCTTGAAGGGGTAACCCAGTTTATTGAGTTATCACCATATTTAGAACTCAAGATTACCTTGAATACTCTAGTCCAAGCTCAAAACATTCTTTTCTGAGAGAATAAAAGTATAACAGATCAGCTCACCCAAAGCCTTTCACCAACTGCACCTGGTGGGTGGTCAAACCACCCAACTTGCTGACCGCTAGGTGACACTACAGAGCGGCTATACTGTGCAGAGCATAAATGGAATAAATTTGTTGGTGAGTAAAAGGTCTGCATTTACAAGTTTCCCCCCTTAACCGTGATGGTTATATACCCAGATTTTTTAAGCGGTTTGAATTTACAGTGAAGGGGATTCCAATTGGAGGAAGACTAAACTGTTATTATCCGCTTTAGACGTTGCAAGCACTGACCAGGTCATATGTTACCTTGAGGGTAGTACCATAACCTATCAAGACATGAAGGAGACTGTGATTCGCCTGTTTGGGGGTGTGGCGAAAACGGTTTAGCACATGGCAGAGTTTATGACATTGTCTTTTCAAATAAATGAGTCCTTGGTGGAGTTTGCAGAGCGGTTATGGCTGAGGCTCATGTGTTGTTAGGAGCGAAATCTTAACTAATGAGAAAGTGGTTATAGCAATGACAGCGGCTATTAAGCCATATTGGGACCAGTATAATGGTATGTCTTACATTCTCCAAGATGACGCGGAGCTATCAAAATTTTTAGTCATTTACGCCATCTATCTGTCACCTTTAGGGATCCCAATGTGGAGCGGAAAGACATTGCAACTGCTACCAAATCCCTGTCAGGAAATGGACAACAACAACTTGGTTATAATCCATTGGGTAATAAACGTTCACTTAAAGCGTTGGTGGTTCCTTTTTTGTCCTTGCTATTATCAACAAGTTCCTCTTCAGCCAAATAATTATACATCATTTAATTTTTGTCCCAGACCTTCAAGTGTGATACAGAGATGAGGTCCTGTAAAAACTTACTAGTTTAGGTTATTATCAGTTTATAACCCCAGTAATCATTTTACTGCACAGATTCAATTTCCTTGTGCACTTCGCGTTGTATGAAATATGTTATCTGATAATAGTATGAAGACTATTAAAAGTAGTTGAGTTTGAACTATTATTTGGCCCAGCGCTTCGGCCAGTACTTCCAAAATAAATACTCTTAGTTGTACTTGTAAAGATTCGTTCCCTATATCACTGTCCACCCAATCCTCATCAAGATCTTCTGATGACAGTCTCTTTTGGCCCAACACACAGTCAGCAGCTATCCCTTAAAGTGGTTCCCTTCATCTCTAGATCCCTGCTTAGATCTCTACTCTTCTCTCTGAGAGTCTTCCAATTATTGCCTTCTGCAATAATATCCTTGAGATGGAACTTCACACTGGATGCTGATAGTCTAACTATAAACCAAATAGACAATATTATTAATACTTATAATACTAATAATAATGTTTTACTAAATGATGGTTTAAATGCTGGTTTTTTATTATAGTGAATCCTAGTGAATTATATAGCAGGGGATTTGGCTGTTTAACCCTTAGTTGACACCTCTTTGATGAAGCGACAGCTGTTGCTGTTGAATCATCCTTCTTCTCAGCAGCGATGGCCTTCCCCATCCTGGCTAGGATTTCATCATTGGACATCCTCAAGACCTCAAACATTAAGAGTTGGAAAACGTGCCCTAATGTTTTCCTCTCAATCCAAGTGAGCCAACCATAATTGGCTAGCGACCTGCTTAGGTAATGGGACTTTTTACCCATTATGGCAGGTCACTTCAACAACCAATTGGTTCGTTAGTTTCAGGTGGCATCACTCACCTTGCAGCTCACTATTCATTCCCAATCAGTCGGTGATGAGATCTGACCAATCTCAATTGGTACACCTGATAGTTAATCACTATCAGATGCCCCTATTTTGTTGGCCACTCCACCCGATGAGATTTTAGGTATTCATCTGGATCGATCCCTGATGGATATGACCAGGCGAATATCCCAAAATCCCCCAAATGTAGTTCCTCCAAAATTTGGGCCAACCAATTTCCAATTCACTTCGCCTTAGGGAATTTTCCCCTAGAGACACCAGGTAATCTAGCAGGCTGAGAAATATGGGCAAAAATCCCAACACATCCCCCCTCTTGCCTAGATTTCCAGTGAGAAAAGGACTGGGGCATGAGAAAATCCCTTTGGACACCTGGTCAAATACTTAATTTGGTTCAAGAGGAGTACACTCGTCATTACTCAACACTGCTTAGGACAACCTTCAGCATACAGCGTTCCTCCTCTTTCTCCTCACTACTGCCTACTCAGAGCGTGGTCATCATGACCTTCTGTCATGCCGGGCTGATTAATTTACTTGTGATAATATTAGTCCCAATATCTAGTTTTATCCCCATCAGGGCATATGACCCTCTGTAATATTCAGGATTCTTGGTCCGGCGTCCTTGTATTCCTGATTCTCTCCTCATCCTAGACAGGAGACTCTTGACATCGATGTTCATTTAGTGGCTTTATTAAGAATACTTATTTCTATTCACCCTCTTTATGTCACTCATAACCTCTTGGCTGTAAGTCAGTCTTATTTCTTCCTCAGAAAGCTTATATTATCAATCTTGAGATTAATCTCCATAAAATTGGAGCCTGATGGATTATAGAGTTCATAATTTCAACTTCTATATAAGTTTAGCATCCCCCTCTAGTCCTGCTCATATGTTAAATTCAGAATCCCACTAGCAGCTCCTTAACAGTCAATCAGATCTGGACCTCCGCCTCTTCCAGCAGATGAATTGGGATGCTCAACGAAACCTCTTCTATGGTCCTTCCAGGACTCATATGCCTAGTCTAGCGCAAGCGGCTAGTCCTTCTTTCAAATTACCTGAAATGGTAACCAATCCCTCTAAAACCAGGCTGGCCATCATTTTGAACAAATCTCAGCCAACTCTTCCTTTGCAGTCAATTCCTGAGCTAGACTTCAAAACCCTCCTGGATTCAGCTCCTTTCTCTGATGCTCCAAAAATCATCATCAATGCTCTGGAGATCATGCCAGTCACTCTGGATCATTCGTCCTTGGATGGGTCAGACTTGCTCCCTGAGTTCCTCTTTTTGACTTGGTCAACTCTACAAACCCGCAGTACTGGTTTCTTAGTTTTCAATTGGGAACAGCATATACTTCGAGCTCCCCTACGCTGAACTCTGGGCCCAAGTCACTGAGGTGTTGACATTAGCACTGAATCCCTTTGATCTGGACAACCTTCTGGATCGGGACACTGCTGCTTATGCTCTCCACTATGCTGGCCAAGCTCTTCAAAGTTGGTCGACAAAGCTTCCAGCCTCACCTGACTTCCATTGGTCATTCAGCTTTAGCATCTGTGAAGCCCATAGTCGTCATTTGCAGTATGCAATACGCTCTCTGCACAACTACCTCTTCTCTGGAGCTTCTCATTGCTATCTTTCATCGATGGCGTTAATTGGGGGCATGATTTAACAACCCCCATCGAGTATGCCTTCTTTGCTGCTGGTCACATGTTCAGTATCCTTGATGAAGCCCATTGGTAGGTGCTCAAGACAAATCTTCTGGCTTCAGTGCCTTATTGGGATTACTGAGGTTATTCAACAATTGCCTCTTTCTCTATTGCTATTTTCCTCCTCACTCTGGGGTTTCACCATTGGCATCTTCTGACATATCAATTTCCCTTCCCCTAGTCGCGTTTTCTCAGGGCTCAGCATAAGCTCAATGAACATGGTTTTGTGTAGGTCTCGCCCTTTCAAGCGTCCAATAACATATCGATTTTGATGGGCTGTTTCTTCCTACCGCGATCCATCCTTTCTCCCCCAAGAGGCGACATAGGCGGAATCATCCGCATACTGAGGATGACCAATTAAAATAAAAATTATAAAAATATCCGCTTTTTTCTAAGCATTTTAGAATCTTTTTCCCCAATATCTTTTATTGATTTTTTATTTTTATTCTTCTTCTTTTTTTTCTATGGGACTTGACCTTATTTTTGGTTCAGAGGTCCATCTTTTCCCCCAAACTGGGTCCTGGGCACTTAAACCTACCAGTTTTCTATGGTTCAGAGGTCCTTTTGTCAGACTTGACCATCTAGATTGATTCAGAGGTCCTTTTTTTGGACTTGACCTAATCATCAGAACATGACCAACTAAATGGTTCATCATTTTTTGGGAATTCTTTTATTTTTTTATCAATCCAATACTTTAGATACTTAACGTGGAATCAATTTACTACTCTTCCATCCAAGAAAACTCTTGATATAGTAAGCATCCGTCGCCACCTTGGCGATTACTTCAAACTTACCTGACCACAATGCATCCAATTTGTTTCTTTGTCCAAAACCATGCATATTGCAATAGGCGACTCTTTCTCCTATTCGATATTCTTCTAATGCCAGTCAGTTCTTTTCATCCGTCAATTTTTCTTGTATCCTTTTCTTCAAGGTTGTATCAAATGCTTGCAATTGCATATCAATCAGGATACTCATCAGTCAGTTCAGGTATTGTTCAGTACTCATCCCTGACATAGGTTCTACTACCATATAGTATCAGCGGCAACGTGGCCTTTCTCCTGTATAGTAATTCAAATGGCGTCTTTCCCATCGCCATATGATGAGTAATGTTGTAGGCAAACGTCACTGAACTCAGGTATGTTCCCCACGCGGAAGTTCTCCCTGTGACTAGCTCCCTTAGAGTCATGGCCAGCGTCCCATTGACCCATTCAACCAGTCCATTTGTCTCCGGCCAGTATGGTACTGACATGACTCCTCAGATTCCCATTATTTCATTTAGCCTTGGGATCACATGAGATGTAAAGTTGGTCCCATTGTCACTCAATAGAACTTGCAGACATCCATGCTGATATAAAACTTGATCCAGGGTGAATCTCTCAGCACTGGTAGCATCAACTCTTGCTAGGGCTTTTTTTTCAACCCATCTCATCAGATGGTCGATGGCTACTTTGATGTACTTGACTCCTCCTGTGCTTATCACCAGCGGTCCCATCACATCAATGGACACCATATGCCATTCAAGTCCAGGTTGGACCAGTTGGTATCCAGTTGTATTCTTGTATGGTTTATGCAGCTGGCATTCAATGCAACAAGCCAGAAGATCTGTGACATCATAGTTAATTAATTCCTAGTAATAATACTGGTAAATATGGTCAATTGTTTTTCTAAGGCCCCCATGCCCAACACACTTGTAAGCTGCTTGAACTATTGCTGCTCTTTCTGACAGTTTCAGGAATAATAGCTGCTTCCCATTAATTGTCTTGAATTCTTGTCCATCCATAGTATTGGTGTTTTTCATCACTTTTCGAAGTACACCTTGGATTTCTCAAGGCTCATCCTTGATTCTTCCTTCGACCGTTCTCTGGAATAGCTCATCTGCCAGCGGGTATACCAACTGGACCATTGGTAACTTCAATAAGCCATCCGTATTCTGGTGAGAAGCCCCCTCTCAGTGGACTATCTCATAATCATAATCCTGAAGAATAAAGTGCCCATCAGGCCAGTCATCCTTCCAGTTCCCGTAGATTGTGCAGCCAATGAAGTGAAGAGTGGTCTGTCACCACCTTAAAGTGCGTTCCGTGGACATACACCCGAACTGCTTACAGGTGTAACTGACTGTAATACATTCACGCTCAGTCATGGAGTAGTTCCTCTCAGCGGCTGAGAGTGTCTCGATCAATACGCCACCGGATGCTCATCCCCAAGTTCATCTACTTGGTTCAGTATGGCGCCAAGTGCCATCTACAAAGCATCATTTTGAATGATAAACTCCCGATCAAAATTTGGATATTTAAGAATTGGCGAATCTATAAAATACCAGCATAACTCATCAAAGGAGTCCTGGGCCTCTTCATTCCAGATGAACCCTTTTTTTGGATCCTTTAATTAATGAAACAAAGGCTCAGCTATTCGGGCAAAATCCTGAATAAATCTTCCGTAGTATCTGACCATCCCAAGGAATACTTGGATGTCTCAGACACTCTTTGGCATAGCCATGCGCTCTATAGCTGCTATCTTCTGGGTTTGTGGCTGCAATCCTTTTGTGTTAACCACAAATTCCAGGTATTCTAGCTCTTTCAGGAAGAATTGGCACTTCCTTGGCTCAATCTTCAGATTAGCTGCGGAAAGTCTCTTAAAAACTTCTTCCATGTGATGGAGGTGATCAGTAAACTTACTACTGAACACATTGATATCGTCCAGATATACCTGGATTTATGACAACTTCAAGTCACTTAATATCGCGTCCATGGCCCTCTGGAACGTCGCGGGTGCATTGCAAAGACCCTGGGGCATCCTTGTTGGCTGGTATAACACCTGCGCGGTTATAATCGCACATTTCTCTTGGTCTTCTTCTGGAAAGTCAATCTGCCAGTATCCCAAGATTAGGTCCATCGTGGAGAAATACTTTTCTTCTCCTAATTGATCCAGCGCATCGTCAATCCTTGGTAGGGGATATGAATCCTTCTTCATAATTTTGTTCAGCCTCAAATATTTAATCACCACCTGATTTGATCCATCCTTATTCTTCACAATTAAAATTGGACTTGCCCAGGGACTTGACGACGGAACTAGAAGCCCATGCTTCAATAGTTCGCTGATCTCATCTTCCACTACCACTTTGGTGGCTTTCAATCTAGGATCTGTCTCATCCTTATTGATAGATTTTCCCCAGTTTTAAACCTTGTGAATTACATCTCATGCGCATCCCAAATTGTGGTCATCCTGAGCGAACACTTCCTGATATTTCTCAAATAATTTGAGCACCTCCTCCTTCTGCCCTTCTGGCAGATCTGCGAGCTGCTTCCTATTAACCAATAGTTGATGCTTTTGGCCGCCCTAACCAGTAATCCCATTTCCTTGAGAGACCCAAAACCATGGAATTGTCTCAATTCTGCCATTGGGATCAAATGAATAAACGCGATGATTTGATTCCTCTTAATCTTCATCAGTTTTCCGCTCAAATTCGCCAAGAGAACTCATATTTCTCCATGGCCCGGTATTATTATCCCAGGAGCCACTCATGGCTCCACTCTGGATTTTTTCCAGGGGCTTCTGACTTCTCCATACAACAGATCTGGAATCTCTAAAGTCAACCCTGTGTTGACTATCATCTGCAATCCGGCCAGTATGGTCCTTTCCTTCAGATCCTTAAGGGAAAAACTTGGTTTTCTAGGATTTCCGCTGGCATCTCTCATTGCTTCCTGCCAACTAATTGGTATTGAATAGGTACAATGCCATCATTGTATATCAGATTAATGAAGTTGTTTCTCCAATTCAACGGAACTTCACCATCTTTCTGGTATACCAATGGTAACATATGACCCAGGGTGGTCAATATATTGTCATCGAAGTTACATTAAACTCCTTACTTCCACAGTAACTCCATTCTGATCAGGATATCATAGCTATGGTTCGCCAAAACTATCGCTGGCGCAAATACCACCAACGACCTGAATCATAGTGGCAGTGCACTATACGCTCCACAGGAAATGGTGTTGTTTGGCCCAGCTGTTCTGTATTCTTTCTTGTGTTCCAAGTCCAGAGAGATCTTCATCCTCTTCACCAGCTTGGTCAACAAAATATTGATGGGCACTCCGCTGTTGACTATTGCCCTCACCCTTACTCGATTCACTTGAATATCTATATATGTACACTCAGAGTATTGTAATATAGTATTTACTGAGTGAATTGCGGCGTTATTAGCTGAATCTAGGGTATGAATAATCTTTTCCCATAATTCAGGAAATGATTCCTTTATTGCGCCAAGGGTGATTGACAGATTGGCATTATCTAAACAAACATCTGCTAACTCATCAGGATTCTTGGCGGTCCAAATCTTCTCTGCCAGTTGTCAGGCATATGGCCAGGAAACTTCCTGAACTATCTCAGGGTCATTCTTCTTTGCCCCGGCTCTGGTCACAGCATTTACGTCCAAGTTGACTACTTGGTATGGCTGATCCTGCTCATCATCTATGAACAGATCGCTAATGTCTATCTCTTTGTTCATGATATTGGGAGGAACAGGTTTCTCCGCCACTCTAGACTGTTCCCTGTTTAGGCAGTGGGACCTTTTCCCAAATCTTTGGCTACTGTTGTCTCTTTAGCCTGGACCACATTAATTTGATCCTTCAGCTTTTTGCAGTGTGCGGCGAAATGTCCTTTCCTGCCAAACTGAAAGTAGACCTTCTCTTTCTTATTTAACCATCTGAATTCTTCAAGCTTATTTCCCAGCATAGTTCAGTTAGTGGCCTCTTTTGCTCCTTTGCTTCCCTCGTGGGATTCGGATTTCAGACTGGATTAGACTTGAAGATTCTATTCAGGGCATTGAACGTCGCTCCCAAAATCTTCATTTTATCTACCATTTGCGAGGTAGTTGTCTCAGTCGCGAATATAGTAGACATCATTTGATGCAAATCATGATAGGGCTGAAGGGATGCTTGCAAAGCAATTCTCGCATCAAAGTTGTCTAACACTTTTGCTCCAGCCAGGATCTGTGACTCCTGGTAAAATTGATCCGCGATGCTAGCAAGAGACTCATCTTTATGGAATTAATTCCCATAAATTCTTACTTGCGTTTCAACATGCAGGTTGGACTCCAGAACTCCTTCATTATGGACGCCTTAGCCTCACGCACGACCAGCTGTCCCCCTCCAAGTGGGGTATAACTAGGTTCTGGCAGTCTGTGTCCAAACAGTTCATTATTGTCAACGCCTTTTGACAATCCCCATATCTGTTCATGGTCATGTCAAATAGTCAGAAAAACTCTGGGGCATTATCCTAATGGTATGTTGGCAATTTTGGTTTTGCTCTGAATTCCTTCAAGTCATTTTGGGCCTATTCTCTCAGTTTGGATACTCGGCTCACTTGTGAAGTGACTTTGGGCGTCATCTTCAAAATAGCATTAAAGGCGGGCGGCATATTTCTCAGGGTATTTGTCTTCCCAAGTATTGTATGAGGACTTCTCTCTGGCATCACTGGCCATCTCAGGCTCATATGCACATCCGTGGGCTTTCAAGTCCTCTACTTTTTTTATCAAGTTCACAATATCCGCACTGAACTTTCTCAGTGAACGCGATCTACCATTCGCTCCATTTTCAGAAATAGAACCTCTCAAACGAGGTCTCCTTCTTTCTTATTTAACAAGTTTACTTTGGCGATTAACTCGTTCCTGAAGTTGGCTAAATTTTCTACTCCTTCCTCCACCTTGGTGACTCACTCTTCCAAGGCTGCGAACTCCTGATGGTCCACTGTTTTTAAGGCATTCTGATTCACTGAGGCGATCTCAATCCACAACATGTGCATCTCTTCTTTATATAACATTATTTATAGATTCTTCACTCAACTGCCCCTGTAGTAAGCACCAACTTGTAAAAATTTACTAGTTTGGGTTATTATCAGTTTATAACCCTAGTAATCTTTTTACTGCACAGGTTCAATTTCCTTGTGCACTTCGCGTTGTATAGAATATGTTATCTGATAATAGTATGAAGACTATTATCTGTAGTTGAGTTTGAACTATTATTTGGCCCAACGCTTCAGACAGTACTTCCAATTAAATACTCTTTATCATACTCATAGAGATTTATTCCCTATATCACTGTCCACCCAATCCTCGTCAAGATCTCCTGATGACAGTCTCTTTCAGCCCAACACACAGTTAGCAGCTATCCCTTATTGTGGTTCCCTTCATCTTTAGAACCATGCTCAGATCTTTACTCTTCTCTCTGAGAGTCTTCAATTATTGCCTTCTGCAATAATATCCTTGAGATAGAACTTCACACTGGATGCTGATAGTCTAACTATACACCAAATTGATAATATTATTAATACTAATAATACTACTAATAATGTTTTACTAAATGATGGTTTTATGCTGGTTTTTTTTATTATATTGAATCCTAGGGAATTATATAGTAGGGGATTCAGCCGTCTAACCCTCAGTTGACACCTTTTCGATGAAATGGCAGCTGTTGCTGTTGAATCACCCTTCCTCATATCAGCAGTGATGGTCCTCCCCATCCTGGCTAGGATTCCGTCATTGGACATCCTTGAGAACTCAAATGGAAAGAGTCAGAAAACGTGTCTAACGTTTTCCTCACGATCCAAGCAAACCAACCATATTTGGCTAGCGACCTGCTTAGGTAATGGGACTTTTTATCAATTATAGCAGGTCAATTTACCAACCAATCAATTCACTAGTTTC
Source organism: Massospora cicadina (assembly GCA_022478985.1). Classification (NCBI taxonomy): domain Eukaryota; kingdom Fungi; phylum Entomophthoromycota; class Entomophthoromycetes; order Entomophthorales; family Entomophthoraceae; genus Massospora; species Massospora cicadina. The sequence continues at coordinate 164,663 of JAKSZP010000008.1, forward strand.
AGGCAGCATCACTCGCCTCGCAACTCACTATTCATTCCCAATCAGTTGGTGATGAAACCTGACCAATCCCAATCTGGTACACCTGATAGTTAATCCCTATCGTATGCTTCTATTTTGTTGGCCACTCTGCCTAATGAGATCTTAGGTATTCATCCGGATTGATCCCTGATGGATATGACCAGGCGAATATCCCAAAATCTTCCAAATGTAGTTCCTCCAAAATTTGGGCCAACCAATTTCTGATTCACTTCGCCTTAAGAATTTTCCCCTAGCAACACCAGGTAATCTAGCTGGCTGGGATTATGGGCAAAAATCCCAACAGGGCCATTTATGAATTTTTTTTCTCATGCGGCCAAAGAGGCCATTAAGTGGCTAGATGTCCTGGCAGACTTAATTCTCATGCAGTACTGGCTGCCTCAATCAAACAGGGAAAATGTTGAATTGAGTAGATATGGGAGATATACTTCCACTAATCAAAATCTACTTGTCCCTGAGGATTCCCCGAAGCTATTTTGTGTTATCCTGGTGATCTCCCTGATGATTTATTAGATCAAAAAATTACCTACAATATCTTGGCCTCCAACTGAGGGAGAGACCCGACAAGTGCAGACTCAGAGTTCCGTCAAGAGGTGCAGAAACTGTGCTTCTGGAAAATAGTTGAGCAGAATGGTATAGCCAAAGTTGGACCTTCAATGAATGTCACAACCCTAGCGAGGGGTGAGTGTGGCTATTCCAGTAGAGATTATTGCCCATGAGCATCCTCATGTGGGCGCCTGTTATTACTTTTTTTGGACAACAAGAAGCCCTTAAATGTGCATATAATAAACAATGATAGTTCATCTTATTCAGTTTGTACATACTGTGAAATTTATATTCCAGATACAAAAAACTGGGCAATTATAGATACTGGCGCTCCAGTCAATATAAAATCACCAAGCTAGTGGCTAAGCTTCCGCTTAAGCCTGATGTGAAACATCAAGTATATATGGGACCGCGGGGGCACAGAGCACTGTGTTAAGGGCGCATACAGCGCGTTGCCTTTGAGGTTTAGGTTGGTTGGCACATCCACTATATTGGTGGTTTTGCCTTATAGTAACTCTGACATTTTAATCAGTGATGCAATCATGCGCCAATTTGGGGCCATAGTCAATATGGCGGAAGAAACCATTAGTATCCTTGGACAACATATCCCCACTTACTTTACCTCCAGAGGAGTCCTAAGATTCAAACCAGCTCCAGTCAGATAAATCTAGCATATATCAATGGAGCAATTCCTGTTTGATATGGTCGGATGAAGAGGAGGACCAGAGCCCTTCCTAGATAGAATTGTGAGTACAATGGTATTCCACTAAGGGCGGCGAGCACTTTAAGCATACCTTCTGGGCATCAGGTCATAATAGGGACCAAGCTCTAAATAGACATCCCTGAAAGACAATATGAGGAAATTGTGGGCCCTACCAGCAATCATGGCTCAACCCCCATGTGGATCCAGGGCTACTGTTATCGAAACATGGGGAAATGAAGGTATTGCTAGCGTACTACAGAAGGAGTATATGTTAGTCCAAAGGCACCAAGTGTTGACTTATTTACACATACTCCTATTGATGAAGTCCAACATGTTCATGATTTTGGGTTTTGGGAAGACCCCAGCCTAATGGTAAAAACCTCATCTGGTGTAATGACCGTGGTTCCACGGGAGGCTCTAACTGGGCTATCAGAGGAACAGAAAGATAGGGCAACGGCCCTGTGTAAAAAATACTAGGATATTTTTGAATCAAATGATCACGATTTGGGATGCGCATGTAGGAAGGTACATCAGGTAGAAATGGGGGACCATCCTCCCATTTGGTCATGGACCATCCGGCTCTAAGGCTGCAGAGGAAGTATTCTCCAATGAGGTAGACAAATTGATTAAACAAGGAATGTTAGAGCTGTCAAAGAGTCCCTGGTCATCCCTGGTGCTCATTGTTAAGAAAAATATGGCACAAACCGAGTGGACATTGACTACTGGAAGCTTAACAGCATCACAAAAAATTTTTATCCGCTTTCATGAATTGACGACGCTTTTGATTGGCTGGGAGGCGCTAAATACTTCTCTTCCAAGTACTTGATATCAGGGTACTGACAGATTGAGTTGCAAGTGGTAGAACATGAGAAATGCGCTATAATCATCTTGAAGGGGTTGTTCCAGCCTATACATATGCCACAGGGTTTGTGCAACGCCCCGGCTATGTTACAGCATGCTATGGATGAAATCTTGGGTGACCATAAGCTGTCCTGCGTTCTAGTATACCTTGACAGTATCAACGTGTTCTTGCAGATGTTCACAAAGCATCTTGACCACTTGGAACAAATGTTCTTCTTTTGAAGCCAATATAAAAATTAAGCCTCAAAAGTGCCACTTTTTTAAAGAGCAATTGGAATATCTCAGTTTTGTAATAGACTCAAAGGGCTTAAAATTCAGCTGGCAAAAGTGAAAGTTATATGAGAGATAAATCAGTCAGGTAATAAGTGGTATACTCAGGTGTTTTTGGGATGGTCGGTTACTACTGGCAGTTCAAACCTAACTTCAGCTGTATTGGGGAGCTGCTCTTCGAATTATTATAAAAGTTTGCCACCTTTGACTGGAATGAACGTTGTCAAAACGCTTTTGATGTCTTGTGACCACGTTGGCGAGCGCACAAGCTCTGCAATATCATAATTTCAAAGAAGAATTCCTAGTACAAATGGACGCATCTCTTGCCACTGTAGGGACGGTGTTATCCCATAAAGATGATGATGGTGTGGAGCATCCTATCACTTATTGTAGCCAAAGCTTAACATGCCCTAAATAAAATTACACTGTGACCGAGCAGGAGTGCTTAGAAGTAATGTATAAATATAGAAAAGTTGTGGGGCTACCTCCAAAAGGTTATATTCAAAGTGGTCATGAATCATGCATCCTTGTGGTGGCTGCAGAATCTGCGGGAACCTGCATAGCAGCTTGCGTGATGGGCCCTGAATTTACAAGCATATGACTTTGAGAATGTACACTGGCCATGGAAAAAACAACATAATGCAGACTGTCTCTCACGCTTACCAACAGTTGCCATTATGGTGGATTTAATGTACACAAAATATGAGAAGATGATCGTGGGAAAATATCACACTTAGCCACCCCAGGTGGTAAAAGTGCTGGATGGGCCGTGACGGGATACCTTTTTGCGCAATTGGGATCTATATAAGCAAATTAGAGAATTGATGCTGAGCTTCCCAAAACCTAGCGCTAGACCAGCAGATATTATGGATGCTCATATAACAGTAGGTCATGGAGCGTTGCAGAAAACGCTGGAATTCTTAAGACCCTGTAACTACTGGGAGAGTATGCACAATGATGTGTTGAGACGGTTGCTTGTTGTCACCAGTGCCAAGTGTAGAAACCATTCCACAAGAAAACCACCTACCTGCTGGTTAAGCCTCGTTTTGCAAGTCATACTGTTTCTCTGGACGTGGTGGGGCATCTGCTGACTTTCGCAAACCGCTCTAAGTATGTAATAGTAACTTATGATTATTTTGACAAGATGGGTGGAAGCACGAGTGATTAGTAATTTAGGGGCTAGCACCACCCTTCAAGTTCATCATGGAGTGTTTTATACCTCGACATGGCTGTCCAAAATTGAACTTCATGGACAACGGAACCAATTTCACTTTGCATATCCTGCTCAAGTTGAACAAACTAATAGCAATCCGCGGGGTCTAGACTACACCCTACCCCCTAAATCTAGAGGAATTGTGGAATGGGTCAACGAAACATTGGTAAATATTCTCCGCAAGATTATAAAACATCAGCCCTCTGAATGAAGTACCTTCTATCCATTACCATCTTCACATATAATATTAGCTATTATTCATTGACGGGAAAAGTCCCTTTTAATCACTTTATGTAAGACATCCAGTTTTTCTGGCATTGCTTTATTCCTGTGTGAAGGATACCAGTGGAGTAAATCCCCAACGCTATTTGACTACCTTAACTAACACACTTACTAAATTCCAAATTGAAGCATATTCCACTAGTTTAGTCAAGAAAATTGAGATCAAACGGCAGACCAATGTAGATGCAGCAGACTCCCACAGTTTGGGATAGGAGATTTAGTCCTGTTCCATGAACAACATGGGTTTGGGAGAAGGAACAAGCTTGCCAGCATATGGATCAGACAATTCGATATAATTGAGAAGACTGATGTTGACACCTACACTATTAAGGAACCTGCAGGTGGTCAGGCTATCAACTGAATACATGAGAATTTCCTTTACCATACAAGCAATAGGAGTCTATCATCCAGCAAGGGGGGTAATGACGAGAAATTGATATGACTGTATGATAAGTCACCTATATGGAAGAGAGTATTTATGACTCGTGGTTAGCCTTGAAATTGAGCAATATATTATGTCAGGAAAAGTAAATTAATCAAAGTAATTATGGTTTGGCAAATTAAGGGAATTCTACTGAATCTTAAATGATAGAATAAAACCCCTAATTTGGTAGAAAATAGGGAATTACTAAGCAGAAGTGGTGAAACCAACTAGTAATACCACAGATTAAGAGTCAAGTGTGACAACGGGAAGAGGAAATTCTTTAGAAGAGTAAGAGTCTAGGAAAAGGTTAATGGATATGACCTTTAATTGATATATTAATAAATTGTATTGTCAAGGCAATAGCTCCTTATTTTGAGTAATCAATTATTATTACTATTATTATTTGTTGAGGATCAGCAGTTGTCATATCGCTCATCCATTTCTCAGTGGGTTTTCTCATGAGCAACTAGCTTAGAGGAATCAGCCATAACTGCCAAAAGTTAATATCAGGTAAGGACGTTTTCTGAGAAAAATATCCAACTGTTTGATCAGCTCTATCTTTAAACTCTTGTAAGAGCGCAGCAGCTTTTTCAAAGTTGGAAGCATCTGTAGCCACCATAAACTCCCTCACAGGGTCCACATGGTGGAGAACTGACGTGGAAAGCAGGGTGAACTTCACATGCATAAATTAAATCCTCCGGTGCAAAGGACCACAGAAGAACTTTGGCACCACTAGCCTTATATAAATGCGCCGATAACTCAAAAAGACTTGGAGTAAGCTGTTTAAGGAAGGTTCAAGAACCCAAAAGGTTCCTTAACTCCTTAACCTAGGTTGGTGTGGGCCAGTTGCGAATTTCATTCCCCTTGTCTAGAGTAATCATGTGGACTTTGGAGAACATCATGTTGCTAAAATATGTGACCTGGGACGTGAAAAACTCTCACTTACTTATTTTCAGAGTCAGATTTATCGCACTAAAATGTTCAACCACTTGCCACAGGTGAATTCATGAGATTCTTGATTAGGGAAAAGCCAGAATGTCATCCATATAGAGTACTGCGCATGAACCTAACAACTCCCCAAGGCTGCATCAATATGAAGTTGTAAAAATGCAGGCGCATTTTTGAGCCTAAAAGGCATAACATGGAATTGGAAAATCCCTTCCTGGTACAGAATGCAGTGAGTCATTCCTGCCCTTTTTTATATAATTCTGTTAAAAGGCGTTTAAGAAATTCAGCTTGGAGAGGACTGTGGCCTTCTCAACAACGCGGGCAATTTGTTCCAACAGTGGATTAGGATGCAGATCAGGTATGGTCAAATTATATAAGTTCTCATATTTCACGCAAGGGTTTAGTGTATCATCTGCTTTTTCCATAAAGAGTAGAAGTGAGCATACCAGAGAGGTATTCTGAAAAATGGCCCCTTGGCGAATTGTTCCATAACCCAAACTATATAATGCCGCTTTTCTACAGAGTTAAAGAGTATTGCGTGAGAGGAAATGCGAACTATGTTTACAATGAGATTAAAATCACAATATTACTCTGAGTGATCCAGTAAGGCATTGGCTGACGCCGCATCAAATGAAGACTTCAACCCCTCCAAATGTATCATAGGGGTGCTTCATAGTCAGTTTCAGCAGAGGCGCAAAACTAACCTCATGTACATTGGGCCACTGAGGCAAGTCGTTCCAGGCACTATCATCTGACATGGAAATTTTAAATACTTGACTACTCCCAAGGACAAAGTTAAGGTATTGGATTTCATATCAGTTTTGACATCAAATTAATGTCACCAATAACTCACAAGATTATTGGTTACAGCAAGATTTTGACTATCAATAAGTGGTAAACCAAGTGGAACATACCAAGTAGATAATCAACCAGACCCTAACCTTTAAGATGCAAAGCCCTGGAAGTCCCCTGCCTTAAACAATTCACCAGTTAAGTAGTGCAAATCAAGGTAGTCAGTTAGTTCCAGATCAATAAATTCTCTGAGGCACCATTATCCACTAAAATTGTTGTCCTAAACCTCCCTGAAGGGGAAGAAAGAGTAGCTGAATGTAACAAATATCCAGAACATTCATTATTTATTGCAGATAATGCTGCCAAACCCCAGGTGGGTTCAATTTCAGGCACAATACGCCTTCAGGATATGTCTCCCTGTCAAAAAATGGGGTGGAATATTTCGCCATTCTGATAAATTATGGGACATACCCAGCATAATTTTCTGTAGATGAATACATGTTGCCATAGTCTTTTAACAAAAATTTTACCTCCTGAGTGTGGAAAATCATGGTGGGGTTCAGCTGAGGATTCTAAAGGGTGATATGGTATACTGATTTGGCCTCAAAACAGCTTCCACAAGAGAGTATAAATGGCCATTTGTATATATAAATTTTTCGTTAAAAATGGCGTTTTTAAGTTGCAAAAGCATCATAACTGACGCTATAACCGCCTGTTCTTCACTATCCATCACCAATACAATGAAACTCCCTTCCACTGAGGGTTCACTCTATTCTATTGAATGGAGTTTTGAAACAGGTCATTTTTAGATCTAAAACTAACATAACTGCCAGGGCTAGACCCCTGCCATCACTCAAATTCCCTTAAGAGCCTAAGTATGGCACTGGAAGATGCTATCTTATCAAAAATTAGGCCCTCTGTTATAACTTCGTCAGATCCATTGAGATATGCTAGGGAAACTTGCACAGGATTGAGCCACTGAGCAATCAGACAGACGATATGAAGATCATCAGTCTGCAGACACACACTTATAATATAATATAATATAATATAATCATATAAGCTACCGTTCCAAATGACACTTTATTTACTTTCTATTACTTCAGCAACTCTTCACTGTTCCGCTCTTTATTTACTAATCACTACTAACTACTGCCCCTTTCAATTGCCCATCTCACTTATATATCTGTGACCTTGGACGATACTGTTCTAAAAGCCTAAGCCATTTTATTCTGCCAATTCTCCTTAGTTTTTGACTTGTTATTCTTTAACTCTCTATAGCCCTAATTTGAGGCAATCTAACCTTATATTCGTCAGATGTCAAATTCGACTTATTGCCTTATTTGGAGGCAATCCTTTAACAACCTGTTATAACCCAATATCGCCTCAACTCAAGGCATCAAATAGTCATAACTAATATTTGGTCAGAAGATTCTTCCTAATCTGCCATAGCTATTTCAGGCTTATCATCCAGTCATATCAGAATATTGACATTACCCCTCACTTGACTGGATTATAAGGCTCCTATTGCTTATATAATCAAAGGAACTTCATATGCGCTCAGTTAATGATTTTACCACTTTCAGGGCCCTTGATGGTATAGGAGTCAAACCCAGTTTTCTCTATAACTTTGAATAACAAATTTAAATACTAAACAACTTGTGAATCCGCCTGAACCCATGTAGATCATTGAAGAGATCCATATTGCCTTCTTTGAACTGAGCCAAACTGATACTCTATACCTGATTGGCAGCCTGATTTTTGATCTTCTTGGCTAAGCTGAAGGAATATGTTTCAGTTTTTAATTTGATCAATGTGTTCGCAAGATTAGTCAAATAGCGGAGGGGTAACATTCTGCAACTGTCTTCTGCACACTAATAAAGCAATGCTGGAAGATCTGGGTGTTGCCAATATAATAGTTGAAAGGTGCTCTTCCCCATGGCGGAATGGTAGGTAATATTATAAGCAAACTTGGCGGTGAAAAGGAGGTAACTCCAATTGGAAGTCTAATCCGTTACTAATTTCCATAGTATGTTCACCAAGGTCCATTAACGCGTTCAACCTTACCATTGGACTCAGGGTGATATGGGGTAATCAGAACCCTATGGATGCCCAACAGCTCATTTAACATTGACAAGATGTGCGAGGTGAAGTTGGTTCTGTTATCAGTGATAATGAACTGGGGGCAGTCATGCCACTGGATATTACATTCCATGACAAACTTGGCCACTGTGACCTCCCTCAGATCCTGTATCATCCATGCTTCAACCCACCTGGTCAAGTGGTTGATAGCCACCAGAATTTACTTGGACTAGTTAGCTCCTGTTGGTAGAGGGCCAACGACATCTAGGGAAACCGTATGCCAAGCAATATATGGTTTCACTAAGCAGTATGAAATCTTACGGTGGAATGGCTTTTCCACTTGGCACTGGTGGCAGCAAGAAATAGTTTTATGCACATCGAAGTTCATGCACTCCCAATAGTACCGTGTTCAGCAGTTCCAGGGTCTTATGTATTCCACCATGTCCAACGGTTTGGTGTGCACTCAAAATGATACTAGACTGGGCGGAAGGCCTGGGGATATTTACAGTATTATCCCTTATTCGCTTATACAATTCATCATTTTTCTGGAACGTATTAGCCATTATTCCATCTAACACTTTGATGATTGAAGGCGCTTTATCGTCATACTTGCCGCTGAGCATTTTATCAAACATTATGTCACTCATATCCACCATAACTGCAATCGTGGGTAATCTCAATAAGCAATTGGCATTCTGGTGTTTTGCTCTGGGTCAGTGAAGAATTTTAAAGTCAAAAGCCTGTAGATTGAGTGCCCATTGGGCTAGGCGCCCTTCAGACTCCTTGAAATTCTGCAATTAGCGTAATGAAGCATGATCCGTTACAACTGTAAACTTCACTCTATGCAAGTAAACCCTTAATTGCTTATATACATATATTACTGCTAAGCACTCCCACTCGGTCACAGTGTAATTACATTCATGGCAATTGAGGTTTTGACTGCAGTACGCCACTGGGTGCTCCTCCCCTGCATCATCTTTTTGGAAAAGGACCACCCCAATGGCGGATGGGACGCATCCATCTGAACAATGAACCCTTTAATGAAATCAGGGCAACGCAACACTGGTGCACTGATTAGCGCCATTTGAAGTAAAGCAAATGAGCATTGGCGACGTTCCAATCATCCAAACAGGGCATCCTTCCTTAATAACTCAAACAACAGGCCTCCAATACAGCTGAAGTTGGGGATGAAGCGTCAGTAGTAACTGACCATCCCCAAAAATATATGTACAACACATTTTCCGAATAGCTCCACCTTGGCAGGTGGGGCCTAATCCAAGTCGCATCCAACACAAACCAAAGGTACTCTAGTTGCTCCTTGAAGAAGTGGCATTTATTACCATCTAGTACTAAAAAAAGAAGTGGCATTTATGGGGCTTAATTTTGATATTGGCTTCAACAAGTCAGTAGAAGGCCTCCTTCAGATGAGTAAGATGTTTGGAGAATGTACACAAAAAAACATCTATATCATTGAGGTAAACAAAAATGCATGACAACTTTGGGTCACCAAGATGATGTCCATGGCCTGCTGAAATGTAGCTGGGGCGCTACATAGCCCTTGAGGCATACAGGTTGGTTGGAAAAGCCCCTTGGACGTGGTAATGGCGTATTTCTGATCTGCCGCAGGCAACTCAATCTGCCAATAATCAGAAAATAAATCCAACGTTGAGAAGTAATAAGTTTTTCTCAACTGTTCCAAGCATCTTCAATTTGTGGCAATGGGTAAGAGTCCTTATTGATAATGCTTTTGAGCTTCCGGTAGTCTATTACTACCCAGTTGGTGCCATCATTCTTTTTGACAATCAAAATGGGTGAATCCCATGGATACTTTGATGACCAAGCATCCCTTGTTTGATCAACTTATCAATCTCTGGTTACTAACTCTTCCGTTGCCTTATACTGGTGGATCAGCTGAGATCTAATGAGGGGATGATTCCCAGTGTCCATTCGATGGACCACTCCTCACATGCACCCTAAATTGTGGTCATCTACAGCAAAGATCTCCTAATATATTGGAATAAATCTATTACCTGCTTTTTTTGTTCCTCTATTACCTTATTAAAATTTCAAGTGGTACCACCATCATTATGCCAAGTTGTGGTTTTGAAGGGTAATCCAAATTCATCCAGAAAATTGAACTTGTGAACTTGGAGCTTCTCCTCATCTGGGATCAGATGTAAAAATGCCATTATTTGGTGGCATATTTTTATCAGTTTGTAATGCAGATATATTAATAATACCTTGATCTCTCCATGACCCTGAAGAATAATGCCTGGAGCCATGTGGGGCTCAAACTGTGACTGCTGATAAGGGCCAAGGACTCCCCATAAAGCCCTGCTGGCACTTCCAACTCTAACTCTGTGTTTACTATTATTTGATGTCCAGAGGGAATGGATATAGTTCCTTAAGCTCTGAGCGGCTGCTCTGAAATTCATATATTTGCTGGGGAATGGCCCGGGTCTTACTCTTCAGCTGATGGTAATGAACTGGAATCACCCCATCACTATAGGCAAGGTTGATATGTCCCATGTACAAAAATTCTTTGTCACTCCGCTGGAGGTAAAGTAAATTGGGTTCCGCTGCCCAAATTTTGAAAGGTCTCTTCTGCCATATCAACGATAGCCTCATGTTTCATGAAAGCAGTTCCAATTAACAGATCATAATTACTGTTTGGTAACACTATCGCTGGGGCTACTATGACAATTGACACAAATTACAATGGAAATGAACTGTATGCTCCCTCAGGGAACATGTTTTCCGCTCCAGAAGTTCTGTACACCCTATGGTGGTTCACATCAGGTTTTAATGTCAACTTTGCCACCACTTGGTGGGAACCATGTTGACTGGAGCGCCCATATCTATGATAGCGCAAACATGGGTTTTTGCTACAACACTGTCTCAGTAGGCACATTCAGTGTAGGAGTAATAATGATTATTTACTACATGAAATATAGGCAATCTCATTTCTCAAGAAAGCTTGTAATCCCTTCACCAACATTGGGGTACTCTTTGACAATAGCATTTATTGGAAGGGCAACATTCACACCTATTAATGAAGGGCCATCAGCGGCGGAATTTAGATTGTCTAAAGAATCTTGATCAAACATCTGGCAGGCGTACAACTTTGGCTGCTCCTAAGGTCCTTCTTCTGCTACGTATTGGGCTTTTGCCCATGCCAGTATGTTTACTCTTTCAACTGGCTGAGGGTATAAAATTTTTATCGTCATAATAAGGGACATTGGCTTGAATTACTAAAATTGAAAAGTTGGTACGTCTGGGGTTGGAATAGCGGAGGTGGAGAGTCCCATCTCTACTCCTCTCCATCTTTTCCCTGGTAGTATTAGTCCTTCTGTACATAGTGGACATAATGGTTGGAACAACTTTGTGCAAGATGACGAGGGTGGCCGCATTCAAAAAATTTACCTTGTAGGATCCATGTCTGGGGATGTCAGAAGGAAATTCAAGCTGATAAATTTGTTGACGTTCACAATGATTACTGCCAGTTTGGTAGTTAGGTTGCTGCCAATTTTCATAAGCAGGACCAGAGCGGAAAGTAAACTGTTGGGGTAACTCAGCCTAGGGTTGGTGTGCGTGATTATAATAAGCTGGGGGTTACTAGGTGGAATTGGGAAAAATGGAAGAAATCCCCTGAATAAGATGGGCTGGTGACAGTAGCAGAAGGGTTCCAGAATGTATTGGGTGGAGGGAAATTGGCAGATATGGCACAAGAACTGAAAAATTTTAAACAGGGGTAAGTCTTCATCCAACATCAGATTTATGACGTTGTACAGCACGCATTATGGCTTCACGGTGGAGGTCATTGAAATGCACATGTCGGATTCAGATAAAATCCCTGCCCCAATTAACATGTGGGCTTCCATCATGAATCAATCAGCAAACGCGGTGAAAGTCTCATTACGCTGAAACCTGATGGTCAAGAATTTAGCTTTCAGCTGTGACATCTTTGCGGTACCCCCAAACAACTGCAAAACAGTACCCTTCACTTCTTGGTATAAAATGGAACTGTTTCGAAGATAACATGTGACTTGGTCTGCTATTCCAACATCCAAGGTGGATATTAATTTTTTCGCTTTATGTCAATCAGAAATTTCCTCCATTGTAAACTCAAATCGCTTAAAGAACCCATGAATGTTCCCATCGGATCATACAGAGGCAGATTATCACTACAAACCTCCTGAAAATGTTTATCCTTCCTTTTGAGCACAGCTTTAAGGAATGTTTGAGTTCTGCATATATAGACTGGTGAAGTATGTCGTGAAGATCCTTGTCCATGCATACCTGATATGTCATGGCCAGCGACTGAAGATCTAATTGTTTAAAAGATCAATGGGCCCCCTGTAGTGAGCACCACTGTTATAATTTTGGCGGAAATAAGTTTGTATATTAAACTACCAAACGATTATTGGACTTGTCAGATTATGTAATTGACTTGAAAGTAAACCCTTTGAATAAATTAAAGATTGGGACATTTTCCCTCCTAATGCTTAAGCTATAATCTAATTAAAAACTATTGCAATAACATGGCTCAGGCCAATCATTGTAAAGTGGATTTAATTATATTATTAGATGCTTGGGCTGAATATGCCCGCACATTTAGGCCAATCTTCTCTGCAACTACTTGGCCAGGCAAATAACTCAACATCAAATTTAATCTACTTATTCTATTGGTATCTTGAGCCAAATCCATTTTCACAGTTTGGCCAATTATTGCTGCCCCAAACCTCACCAAGTAGTCTCAATTAATTGGGACCAATTTTAAGAAATTGGTATACAAAATTGTTTGGGACTGACCCAAAGTTAACGTTTAAAAGTCCCATGGACAATCAGACGAACAAAAGACGTAATCAATTTACCACCTCAGGGCGAATTTTGTATGATGGTACGCTTAATCAGCATGATAACACTTGCACATGAAACTCCCAAATGGGAGTACCTAGCACTATTGAGAGGGCCAGTTGACATCCCAATTAGGGAGTCATTTTTGTCAGTTGTATGATGAAAACAAATTCGGAGCTGGTCCTAAAATAATTTTTGTATATTGATATGTGTAACCGCCTGATAGCACTTGCACATGGACCACCCATATGGGATTACCTAGTGCTATTGATAGGCCTGCTGATGGCCCAATTAAGGGTATGTCATTTATTTAGATTGCCCACAAAATCTCACAGAATTCATATTTTTTCAGCAGTATGACAAAACTCATTTTGAGACGATCCTGGACCATTTTGCACGCTCAATGTTGCAATTTTCATCCCTGAAATCCTCCAAAAATATGAAATTATTTTGCCACCAATAAACCTAGCAATATGTCTCATATATATCATTTTAAGGGCAGAACTGAGGTGGAAAATAATCTGAGATTACATGCTTGAATGTGGCCAGGAGATGCTCTAGAGGTATAAATACCGGTTCCTGGCCTAATGAATTACCATCAAATAAATTAATCTTAAATAAAAATTATTTTATTTAATATTCTTTCTGAATTATATCCTAAGTCACTTTTGGAGAGTGTCAGCAAGCTGGGATCTCAAGATCCACAGCTTGCAACTTTGCCCGCCTCAGTTGAATTTCCCAATTACAGAGTGAAAATCAAGCCCAACATCAGTCAGAAGAGTCAGGGCTATTTGAGGATGCCTAATTCTTTATGATTGGGTGAAATAATATAAGCCACTGGAAAAATTGAGGATTCATTGGCAGAACTTCAGCCCAATTAAGCGTGCAGAAATATAATTATCAAGTGAGAGATCCTCAAATTTTCACATAATAAAAGATATATTTAATTTCAAATATTAATAATATTTATAGGGTTTGATGTTACCCACATCTACACCCATTGCCCCACAACTTGAACCTCTTTTATCCAGCATTTTGCATTGCAAAAATTCAGATGCCTAAAATACATTTGGCCTCCTGCTGTAACCCAGATCATCCCCTTAGTCATCGTTGCAATGACACAATTATATCAGGTTAGCGTTTCTTCTGACACGTTCAAAAATAGCATGATCATCACTTTTCTTAAGCAACAGTATCACATACCAAGGCAGTTCATACAATAATTAGTAATCAATTCAATTGTAAACTTAGTTGGCATTAAGAAACTAGTTTTGAGATAGACCAACAAAGAAGCTGATCCCTGGTCATTAAGTTAACTATCATTAGGTTTAAAAAAGCCACAAAGACCCTGCGCCCAAGTTATTAAGTTAAATATATTTAACTGGAGATGTTAGGCCGCAAAACCCAAGTTTTAAATGTGCTTATGATATTTTCAGTACTTAATTGCTGATATGATTGATATGAGATATATTAACTTAATAAACTAATATTACTATTTCCCCTATCAAATTACTATAGAGATAAGTCCAGTCAACCAATTCAACAGGAGGCTTTAAAATATAGTAGAAGCCTTCAAAAAAGCCTGGGTAGCAGGATCTTAAATGGCCCATAACCACCATTTACTGAAAGGAGTGTAGGAACCCTCTGGGCTAGCACAAAATGACACACTGATCTGTGCTAGTGCCAAAGAAAATGATAACGCTGTGATAAGAAGGCTAGCGACCATGGCAACCAGCCAATGCACTAGAAACCGCATTTATCATATAATGCACAAAAATCCCCACAAGTAGCAAGAAAAGTTTAGTCGTCTAATGTAAGGAGAATGTCTCTAACTCTCACGCAACTAAGCCAACAATAAAGCCATTATAACACCACTGAGTATGGTGTCACCAACTCTATAATAGATAAATAAAGTCCAGGAAACCCCAAGAGAGAAGATAACCTGGTAGGGCCACAAATGGAAGCTTGGAATAGGTAGAATATATAAAACCCTATCTTTACCTTTACAATGAAAGAGATGACCAACAAGGTAGGCAGGTCTCAAATATACATTTAACCAATTGCAGGTATTATCCTCCATTGAGCAAGGCACTGGAACCAATCTGATAATAAATGCAGCTTCTCATCCATTGTCATGCAGTAGCTCGAGTAAGCATGCACTCAGTTGATTAAAGCTGATTTTTACCTGACGTGGCAATATTGTAAACTGAATTGGAATCAAAGCCATATTAATAACAAAACATAAAGATCTGTAATAATCAATATAACTACTGCCTTTTAACGCCGCAGATGTAATGCTAATATGATCATCACGTGCACCATCAGAACCAACTTGGGAATATATAGCCTTTTCCAGCGTTGCTCCAGTGTGTGCTTCAGGTCGGGCAGGCCTGCTGTAGAAATTTGGGAGCAATGTCCTCAATTTCTTAGTAATTAGTATCAACTGTAACTCTCTGGGATGCTAGCTTTGACTCCCACTTTTACGCCCAAGTTCTTGAAAGTTGCATTGATTGGTTTCTTCTTATTGACCAAATTAGGGCAGTAACAGTATAAAGACTATTACAAATGATAAAATTATATAAAACCACGTTGATTGTGAAGTCCAACGCTAAACTGGTGCACGCCCTTACTATATTTTAAAGTATCTCTGAAAAGGAAGGTAACTCTTCCCTCCTCTCTACTAGATAATAGTAGTGAACTCTTCCCCACTATCTTCACTCAGAGCCTGGCAGAGATCTTGATAGCCAATTACTTTGTACAAATTATATTCTATCCAAAGCTCTTATTATAAGAGCTAACTATACAAGTAATGGTTAAAAGCCTGAAATACAAAAATAATTGCAAAAGCATCTACTTAATTCTATGGAAAACAAGGGTATTTATAGAGAAAATGGCACTTTCACCGCCTTCTAGACCTGAAACCTTCTCCAGGTTATCAATAAATGCTACGCTGCGCTCATTGATTAAACTGGAAGCTGATTTAAAAGCGACAGAACTTTAACTTCACAAACTCCTCCTGTCAATTGGCAACAAACCCCAATTGACTCATATGAAATACTTAGATTATAAAAGACAACCTAGTTGCTTGCTTATTGTTGGGGATCATTCCTGATGAAAGATTAGCAATCAGGCATATCAATCTGTTGTATCAACATTGGAGAATTACCTAATACTTCTTTTTACAACTCTGCCAAACATTAGTTATCATCCAAAAAAAGATAGCTCTCATATCTACTAGTGGGATTAATCCCCTAAAGAACAAGGACCTATTATAATCTATGGAGCTAGGTAATATGGGCATAGCAAAATCCCACATATCCCCCGCTTGCCTTAATTACCTAGTGGAAAATAAAAACTTGTGGAAAAGACGCCGTCTCATGCCATGGTCTTCATACTTTATAATAACTTCAGCATAGCGCGACTCTATTCACACTCAATGCGGGTCTTGCCTACCTTCAGCAATGCAGTACCTCTTCTTTACTTATTACTTGCTGTTGCCTCTATTGAGCATGGTTCACATGGAATCTTGTCACGCCAGAACTATGTTGGCAATCCTTGATAAAAAATGAACTGGTCAGCTTGTACAAACCCCAGAATGTATTCCCAATGGTGCCTCGCCATTCAAACTGTACTAACCACATGATGGATTCCCAATGGCACCTTGTTACTCAACCTATACCAACCCCAGGATGGGTTCCCAATGAATCATCATAGTTCAAGCGCCCTGGTAAAACTCATGGCAGACTTAGTCTCAACCCAAGCTAGTTCTCCTGACAACTTATTCATAGGGACTCTATCTGCTGGATCTTGTTTCAGTCCGTTCTGATCCTGGCATTAAATTCTGAGGATTGCTCGCTTGATTATTTGATTCCTGCACGTGTAATTGGGAAGAAGTTTAACTGAATTATCCTCAATTCACCAGTGGCTTACAGTATTTTGACCGTTTAGAAAACTCACTAGGTGTATGTAAATAGCCCCAACTCTTATAGTCAACATTGGGCTTAAATTATCCCTTCATAATTGAGACTTTGTTCTGAGGCAGTCAAGGTTACAAGCTTTAAATTCTGAGTTTCCAGCTTGTAGACACTCTTTTTAAAAGGGACTTTAATTAAAAACAGAAAGATGGGACCATCTAGTACTAAAAAATTAAAAACAGAAAGAGACTGAATAAAAAATATATATTTTTTAAGAATATCGTTTGATGATTATTCATTAGGACAGACACCAGTATTTATATATCTAGGGCATTTCCTGGCCAAATTCACTCACCAATTTCAACAGATTATTTTCAACCTCAGTTTGGCCCTTGAACTGATGTGACCTAACTTATTGCTAGGTTTATTGGTGGCAAAACTACTCTCATATTTGGGAGGATTATAGGGGCAAAAATTTTAACAATGAGTGTGCAAAATTGTCCTAGGATCATTTGATAATGAGTTTTGTCACACTGCTGATGAAATATGAATTCTGGAAAATTTTGGCATCGATTAAAGTAAATGATGCACCCTTAATCAGGAACTTGGCAGGCCTTTTGAAAGCACTAGTTACTCACATTTGGGCGGTCCATGTGCAAGTGCTAAATGCAGATTATGAGGATCAACATACAAAATTTACCATAGGGCAAGAAATAATTATTCTTAGGATCACTCAATTATTGTTTTTCGTCATACAGCTGATGGAAATGACTCCCTAATCGGGATGTCAACTGCCCTACAAATAGCACTAGGTACTCCCATTCAGGAAGCTTATGTGAAAGTGCTATTCTGCAATTATAAGGATTGACATACAAAATTTGTCATAGGATGGGAAATTATATATCCTTAGGTCCCGCTCAATTAGTTTTTTTTGTCATACAGCTGACGGAAATGACTCCCTAATCAGGAAATCAACAGGATTCTCAATAGCACTTGGTACTCTCATTCAGACAATTCATGTGCAAGTGCTAACATGGTAATTATGAGATTGACATATAAATATTGCCCTAAAGTGGAAAATTAATTACATTTTTATGATTATTTGACCATGAGATTTTTAGACGTTATCTCTGGGTCAATTACAAACAATATTGTTATGATTAATAATTTAAATTGTTTTAATTAGTTGGGATTAATTGCTGAGTTTTGTTGCAGTGATAATCGGCCTGAATGTGAAAGTGTTAAGCCCAAGTTTTAGATAATATAATTGAATTGATATTGCAATAATTGGCCAAAGCCATGTTATTACAATAGGATTTAATTAGAGTATTAGCTCAAGCATTAGGATGATAATTGGCCCAATCTTTTGGTTGTCAATGGGTTTCTTTTTTGGGTCAACCACCAGAATCTAACATTTCCCTTACTTGACTTGAACATAAGCCCTAAGATTTCTGGTTAGCCTTCAAAGATCTTCGTCATTTGTTAATTTTGGCCTGAACTGCTAATGAGTCTGGAGTTGGATCCTCAGTTTGTTAATTTAATCCTGAACTGCCAACTAGTCTGTAGTTGGATCCTCTCCCCATCCTCAAGTGCAAACTAAACTATTAATTAGGTGTGATATATGTATTTTCCATTATTTTAGTTTATATGATTTTTTATTATTTTATTGTTTTATCTTTTCTTCTTTTATTCAATATCGTTTTTTATATTACAATACTATTATATATTTTTTTAATTGGCCTAGCTCTTGAACCTATTTATAAACTTTTATTAAATACCGTTGTATATACAATTGGCCTTAACATCTTTGTTACATATGTTGTCTTCTCCATGTTGGTCTAGTTATAAAAATCAGCCATTATAATAACATTTTTAAGGCTTATTAGGTCTTCAATGTTTTTGATCACAGTATCCAGCTCGGTTCATACATAATTTTTAAATTCATTGTGCCTTGAATTCAAGTCCAGGTAAGTTCTACAGCCCAAAGCGACATATATGTTGAGTTATTCTGTGTTTTCAGATGTAAGGTCAAAAAGACTTTTTGTATCAACATGAGCTTTCCCACTGTCTAAGATCCAGGGAGTAGGAGATACCCGCATCAGAGCCTTGGCAGTTGGGATTAAAATAATCTGAGATGTACTTGTCAATAGTTTTATAACATTGTTGCTTTCTCGTCTGGCTGAATCTTCCAAGAACTAGTTTTGTGATTCCATTTCAGAGAGTGTCACCAAATTTGAGTGAGAACTGTTGTTAAATTATGAGAGTCGCTTTATTGATAAACTGATTCCTACACATTTAATTGGAAAGAAGTTCAGCTGAATGATCCTAGTTTCTCCAGTGGCTTACGGTATTTTAACCAGTTGGAAACTCACTATGTGTATTTAAAAAGCCCAAACTCTTAGGTCCTTATTGGGCTTATTTTTCCCTTCATAATAGGGATTTTCTTCTGAGGCAGGCAAGGTTACAAGCTGTGGATTCTGAGAATCTAGCCTGTGGACACTCTTTAAAAGTAACTCAAATTAAGACCAGAAAGAGATTGAATAAAATAATCATTTATATTAAGAATTTTACTGATGATTATTCAATAGCCTAGGCACCAGATTTATACCTACTGAGCATCTCCTTGCCACATTCATGCACGTAATTTCAATCACTTTTTTACTTTAGTTCAGCCTTTCTACTAATATGACTATGACCTATTGCTATGTTTATTGGTGGCAGAAAAAAATCTCATATTCAGGTGGATTTAAGGGACAAAATTTGCAACTGCAAGCATGCAAAATTGTCCTAGGATCATTTGATAATGAGTTTTGTCATACTGCTGCTGAAATATGAATGTTGTGAAATTTTGGCATCAATTTAAGTAAATGATGCACCCTTAATCGGAATGTTGGCAGGCCTCTCAATAGCACTAGGTACTCCTATTTGTGCGGCCCATATGCAAGTGCTATTGTGCCAATTACAAGGATTAACATACAAAAATTTAGATAGGTTGGGAAATTCATACTTAAAACCAGCTCAATTTTGTGTTTCTATCATACAGAGCATAGAAACAACTCCCTAATTGGGATGTCAACTAACCCTCTCAAGAGCACTAGGTTTTCCAATTCAGACAATCCATGTGAAAGTGCTATAATGCCAACAATCAGATCAACATACAAATCTTGCCCTAAAGTGGGAAATTTATTATGTTTTTTATGTCTGTTTTTCCTTGGGATTTTTAGACGTTATCTTTGGGTCAATCACAAATAATTTATGATGAGTAATTGAAATTGTTCCCAATTAGTTGGGACCAATTGCCAAGTTTTTTCATTGATAATTGGCCTGGATATGTGATTGTATTTGGCCTGAGCTTTTGATAATATAATTATATTGACGTTTCAATAATCATCCTGAGCTGTGTTATTGCAATAGATTTAATTAGAGTATAGCTCAAGCATTAGAAGGATAATCATTCCAAAATGTTTGTTGTCAAAGGGTTTATTTTTGGGTCAACCACCAGAATCTAACACCTGCCAACAACTTATTCTTCTTAATCACCTTGGGTCTTCTTCCCAGCAGACCCAGTTGCAACCCAAGCTTATCCTGCCAAGCATCAGACTCTTTCCCGTCATAATTTCCCCATCCTCCTCAATTGGTAGTTGATAACACTTCTAGATGCTTCATTCTACAACAAAATATTAATAATTAATAATTTCTATTCATCTTTTTATTTTTTATCTTTTCTACATTTCTTATTCGTGTTTCTTATCATTTTAATATATTTTTCTTTTACTTATACTTATATTATTTTTTATCTTTTAAAAAAAAATTTTAGAATTGTTTGCTAACCCTAACATTTGGGCTAATTCTGATAATAGAACTGGAAAAAATTCCCAACTCACACGGATAAATTTGATAATTTAATCTCTAGCCCAATTTCATATGAGTTGGGTCATATTTATTGGAATTTCTTTCCTCTCTCATTACTTGACTAAAATAAGATTGAGCGACTTCAACCACCATCTTTAGATTAAAACACCTTCCATTTTGATCTTTTCTAGTGCCTCAAGGCTACTTACAGTGGACCCAGTTAAATATGAGCTGGTCCTGCCAAAAACTTCATTATAAGAAGATGTCTGGAAGAACCAGTTCTTTGTAGTGATAGATTGTTCTGTATCTAGACTGATATCCCTTATAATGAAATTGAGCAGTTTCTTCCTCCTCATGATGCAGTACAAAATTCACATTTCTTCTTAGAAATCTTCAATTCTGGGTGGCAAGGTGTCCCATCACTCCAATTTTCTGATAGAGATTAATTGATTTATCCTTCCATTTGGATCCATCATGATTTTTCTATTAAAACTATATTCTGCTGATCAGCAATTAAATTAATACCCACTGAAAGGCCATCTTCTATTTATGCCATAGTTTAATAATCCTTGGCTGGAATTTCCTCATAAAATTGATTGGGCACGTCAAAAGTTGCTCCCAATATCTTAAGATGATCTATCATCTGTGAGGTAAACTTTTACACCAGTGCTGATGTCATAGCATGATGCAGATTTGGTAGGGCCAAAGTGCCGTTGGTATTGTGATCTATGTATAAGACCTAATAAAATTTTAGCTCAAGCCAGGATCTTTGACTCCTGGTAAAAATGATTAGTGAAAGAACCAGAGTTTTGTCCTTTCTGAATTGTATGTCCATAAACTCTTGTTTACAGTTGGCCATTCTGGTAAGGCTTTCAAAATATAGCATAATCGCTTCCTTTTGCTTCATAGTATGAACAATTGTATTGTTCAGGTGGTGCAGCACCAGGTTTTGGAATTTAGTGTCAAGGCAATTCTTAGCAGTTACTGGTTTTTAGCAGTACAAGTAAAAGATTATTGCCATCTCAAAAAGATGGGAAAGCGCCAGTGCATTATCCATGCAATATCTGGGCAATTTTAGCATATATCAAAGTTCAATGATCTCTTCATTAGCAGAAATCCCCTGACAGCCTGACTAATTTATATAACTTTGGGAGTGATCTCTGACATAACAAAGAATGTCCCTGTCATATGTCTTGATGGGGCTACCTTTTCAATTGGAATTTCAGGTTTAATGTCATTGGATTCGTTCACCATAAATGAGTGCAATCACACTGATGATTCTCTAATTCTTTTATATGCTTCCACATAGCGGCATGTCCTCTTGAACCTGGCTTAAGCATTCACTCTCCATATTAGATTCAGTTTTTAGAACTAAGATCTCCTTAATTAATTATCCCTACCTTCGCTTCAAGGAGGCAACTTCTTGCAGAGGTCACTATTGAATATTCCATTTTGTTCAACCTCTTACTCATCTTTTATCACCTGTTCCCCCAAAGCATCAAGGTCAGCCCATGCCACCAAGATTTACCCATTCTGTTTGACAGTCTACAACTCCATCCAAAGTTTAAGTTCACTAAATACTGATAATTCCTTTTTGGTAAATTTGACATTTCTTGTTTTTTCCCTATTGTGATTTTAATTTTATTTTTTGGTTATTTTATTAGAAAACTACAACTACCCCTGTAGTAAGCACAAATATAAAAATTTGGGAGCTATGTACTTAATTCGCCCTTAGTAATTAGCATCAAATGTAACTCTCTGTGATGCTCGCTTTGGCTCCCACTTCTACTGCACAAGTTCTTGATAGTTGCGTTGATTGGTTTATATATTGACTGTTTTAGGGCAGTAAAACATGAGGACTATTACTTAAGTTGAGTTTAAATAAATCAACGTTAATTGTGAAGTCCAACGCTAAGCTGGTGCACGCCCTTACTATCTTTGAAAGTTTCTCTGAAATGGAAGGTAACTCTTCCCTCCTCTCTACTAGATAATAGTAGGGAACTCTTCCCTATTCTCTTCACGCAGAGCATGGCACAGATATTGATAGCCAATTACCTTATACAAATGATATCCTATTAAAACTCTTGTCATAAGAGATAACTTTACAACTAATGGTTAAAAGCCTGAATTACAAAAATAATTGCTAAAGCATCTACTTAATTTGATGTAAAACAAGGGTATTTATAGGAAAATTGGCACTTTCACTGTCTTATAGCACTGAAACCTTCTCAGGTTATCAATAAATGCTTCTCTGCATTAATTAATTAAACTGGAAGCTGATTTAGAAGCGACAGAACTTCAATAACTTCATAAACCACTCCTGTCAATTTTCAAAAAACCACAATTGACTCATATGAAAAATAAACAATATAAAAATCAACAACCTAACTACTCGCTTATTGTTAGGGGATCATCCCTGACAAGAATTAAGATATTCTGCATCTCAATCTGAGGGATCAATATTGGTGAATTACCTAATACTTCGTTAAGACAATTCTGCCAAACAATTCTTATCATACAAAAAATGATAACTCCCATATTCACTCTTGAGATAAATCCCCTAGTGAATAATGGCCTATTGTAATCTAAGCAGCTGGGTAATATGGGCATACCAAAAATCCCAACACCTGCAACCATAGTCCTTGTAGGGCTTCCATTTTAAGTTATAATGCTGTACCCAAGAAGCCTGACAGTCAAGACTTGAGGCTGATTATGTTTCATGAAAAGTATATTTTTCAAAAGGGTGCCAAGTCACCGCTTATGTCCCATCAGATAGAGTATTTGTACTATGGTAAGTATGGTTAAATAAACACTTTTAAGTCAATTACAAAAACTAGGTATAGAAATAATGACGTAACTTTATTATATTATTAATCAGTGGTTTTTATGTGTTTCTGTTAACGATATAAACCCCAAAAAGAAAAGGTTTAATAGATTAATAGAGGGGAAAATCTTGAAGGGAGACTCTTGGTCAAAAGATATATTATAAATGTTATAATAGCTTTGTATCATATTTTTGATAAGGCAAAATTGGTGAATATAATACTCAAGTTGGATGAGACTGTGTCACATAGGTTAATCATTTGGTAACTTCTTAAATCCTACCCTTTTAGGGTTCATCTTAATATTCAGCCTTTAGAGATACTATAAGTAGTTGTCACCTGAACTTCAGATGATCCTTCATTTTGATAATGCAAGAATTATCTCAAGTACCTTAGGCTCTACATGGTTTGTCAGAGTTTTACTAGAGTTGACTAGAAATGCAATGACTATAGATTTCTCCAGGTAATTTAATGAGATAGCGTATTTAAACCCCTTCTTGGGTCATGACGTTGATTCAGCTGAGGCAGTTGAATGGTCAATATTCTTCCCATCATGTCTGATACCAGGATATACAACATCACCCCCTCAATAGTATTGGCAGGTAGGTATCAACGCAAGAATTGCTATGAATGCGGTTTATTGTTACTTCAGTTTCTAAAGACTTAATTGAGTATTTTTCTTTACGTTTGTATGTGATAGCATATGGCTCAAACCAGATGGAACCTAATTTCCTCTTCAGGGTTCTGTTCAATTGTGATAATATGGACTAGGTCTGAAAACTTAAAGGCGGGTTATTATTAGCAAGTAGCATTTGTTGTTAGGCCTTCCCTTGTAACCATCTTGGCAAAATTTATATTTCCTCTTACTGAAGTCCTATGATCTTCCATGATTTTTCTTAGCGCTTTCTCAGGCTTTCAGTACCATCACTGGTAACTTCTCGAGCTAATAGAGCTGGTATTACAGGCTCTCTTCCACGTAAGGCTTTGAAGGGATTGTTTTCTAAATTTTAGTGGAAACTTATCAGGTAAGCCATCAATGCACTTGGGAGGTATGAGCGCATAAAGTAAACAATTAGTAGTGGCCATCTTGCGTAGTATTAGGACTAATGTCCTATTTTCTCTTTCTACATTCCCATTAGTTGATGGGTTGTAAGGCGCTAAAAATAAATGTTGAGCTCCCATTCTCGTAGCTAAGGTCTTCACAACTTTTTGAAATAAAATTCATCCGGCTATCACTTAGTAGAACATGCGGGCATCCATGCTTAGTAAATACTTTTTAATATAAGAAATTAACAGTAGCTTTAGTGGTCTTTGCAAGAATGGCAATTGCTCTAATCTACTACGTTGAATGATTAATCCCTACTAGGATGTATCAATTTCCTCCTGTAGATTCAGTTATCGGAACTACAACATCTAAACAGATGGTATGAAATTGCTGCAGAGGGGTCATAGGCTGATACTTGAACTTAGCCTTATGCGGCTTTTGCTTTTTATAAATGATGCAAGCATCTAAGACTTCCACTACAGGGTCCAGTAGGTCTTACCAATAGTAGTGATCCTTGATCCATTTTATAATTTTCTTGACTCTTCCATGGCCTAAATTATAGTGGGCTTCCATTATAACTAGTACCCGTTTAGACGGTTGCAAGTAAGGTAGCCAGTTGATTCTAAATTTTGTAAAGTAATCTGTCAAGAACCTTCATATTAAAAAGCATGTCATCAAAGCATCTTCTGAACTGGTTCATTTTTGTCCTTACAATAGTCTAGCTTCATTAGAAGGTCATGTAACCTTTCAGCTTTGCTATTATCAAGATATAGATGAAGCAGTCAGGTCAGTCCATCTACATTCATGTGTTTTGTTCCATCTCAGTGTATGATATTCATGTCATAGTGTTGAAGCTTGAGAGCCCAGCTGGCTAGTCTTCCTGTCAGAACTTTCATGTTTTGCAATCACTTTAAGGAAGCTTGGTCTGTCACAACTGTAAATTTTGTACCATACAAGAAGGAACATAAATTTTTATTTGCCAGGAGAACATCTAAGCACTTTTTCTCTGTGACTCTATAGTTTTGCTCAGCTTTGGAAAGCGTTTTGCTATAAGATGACACTGGGTGGTCAATGTTTTTCTCATCCAGTTGAGAAAGGATGGTGTCTACGTCTAAGTCAGAGGCGTCAGTGAACAGGATGAATGGCTTCCCATAGTCCAGATTTCATAAAATTAGTCGTCTTTCCAAAATTTTCTCATTGACTAAATGCAGTTCGTTTCTCTACTACTCATACAAAAAGGGCCTTTCTGAAAGGCAGTTGGACAAGAGGTTCAGGGAGTTGAGTGAAGTCAAGGATAAATTGATGGTAATATCACATCATTCCTAAGAAAACTTGTATGTCACAAAGGCTCTTTGACTCAGTCATCTACAAAATTGCTTCAACCTTACTGTACAAGGGTTGAATTACTTCCTGCGATATATCATGTCCTAGAAATTCAAAGCCCTTCTGGAAAAAGGTACACTTCACATGTTTTAGTTTAATATGACACTCTCTCATTCATTTAAACAATGACTTGAGGTGGTCTAAAAATAGGTGAGGGTTTTGGAAAACACCATTATGTCATCTAGGTAAACGATCACACAGCTTAGTTTAAAATCTTGCATGATGTGAACCAGCATTATTTTAACAAGGCGGGAGCATTGCATAATCCCTGTGGGATCTGGGTAGACTAAAATAACCCTTCCATGCATATCAACGCGCATTTCTCTTGTTTTTCTGGAGCTAGAGCAGTCTTCCAATAACTGCTGACAAGGTCAATCGCAAAGAAGAAATTTGAAACAGAGATTTAGACCATGCCATCGTCAATCCTTGAAATTGAATAGGTGTCCTTTTTGTGAGGTTGTTTAGCTTCCAGTAATCCATAAGTGTTCTGTGACCACCGTTTTTCTTCTTTATGAGTAACAGTGTTATGACCATAGACTCTGGGAGGGCACAAGTAGGCCAGAATCTATTAATTGCTTGGGCTCAGTCTTTGTATTGCTCCTCAGAAATCAACTTTCTATATGACTTTGATCTGATAGGGATAGAATCTAATACGTTGAAATTACGTGTCCAGTAAATCATGTGAACATAACCAAAATATAACTTGTAGAACACATCCTGATAACATTCAAGTAGCTGATGTATCTTTGAAAGTTACTCCTAATTTAACATATCGGATATTTGAAATTGAGGGATAGTGCAAATTAAATTGTGGTGGGTAGGCCAAAATCAAGGTAAGTACCAAAAAAATGACCTTGTCAAAATTATCAATGTGACTTAATTGATCTTTCTCAATTTCTATATGATTCTTGACTAGAATATCATTGTTGGTTAAGTTTTCAAGTAACTGCTCAATAGGGCGCTGTTAAGCTGGATTGAGCATTCTGGCAAAAATCTTTTTTATAAAACTACTTACTATATTGACACTAGTAATGTAGCAAGCAAATCAATGGAATATTGTCATTAAATTGGCAGAAGAAGTTTAGACTAGCCTGCCAGTTGGTATGCGTAAGCACCCAAAAAGCAAAGCCAGAATGCCAGAGGCATTTCTGACTGAATGACTTGATATGGAGCCAGTATTGGGAAATGATGAATTGTTGGTGTAACACAGCAGTGAGTATGATCCTGACAACAAACCACAATGAGCCCACTCCCAACCCAGGGGGCCTTGCTGCAGGGGGTGGGACCACAGAGATAGTTTCAATAAGTTCATCAGCAGATGGGGTCATTTCAACTGGGAAGGCAAGGAGGCGGATTCTCTCTTGCAATTGGTGGACATAAGGCCACAAGATTTCAGTGTATTGTTGTCAAAAGTTCATGATAACAGGGTTGAATAGCCAAAAATATTAGACTCGCTGAATTCAATCGATGATGGAGGGGGCCATAGTGGGCATAAGTACAGGTAGAGACCATCTGGTATACAGACTGACAGGCCACCAGGAAAACGCCATCAGGAATGCAGTCAGAAGGAGTAGTACAATAGAAAAATTGTTTGGTTTTTTTGCAAAATTTTTATTGAAGGAAAAGGAAGAAAAATGACCAACAATTTTCTCTTTGCTATGCAACTGATTAAATAGTGGTTGATTGGGGTAGTGACAAGCTTGGATTGGGACCCTCAATTTCGACCTACCGGCAAATTATTTGGGAATAGCGCGTTTGTTCCTTAGGAGCTGACATTGAAAAAATTGGTGGTGGACTGAGTCACTATCAGTTCGACCTCAAACATCTAAATGAGGCTTGGCTACATTTCCGATGGTTGGTGTGATGGTGTTTAGCCTGATGGGCGACAGGAATCACCCAAGGCCACCCCACATAGGGGCGGGTCCATTTGGTTGGAAACGGGTTTGGTACGCCCAACCTGCCTGCGCTCAGTTGCTGGACTGTTCATTCAGTTAGTGGCATCACATCAGCCGCAACGCCCAAATTGTCAACAGGGGAATTTGAACCCTCATCAATGGCATCTGATGCTATAGCCTGGCCATCGAGGATGATCCCCGGATGACTTTGGCAGGAATGTGATATGTTCAATAAATATTTTAATCAAATTTGGAGCCATTGGATTTTTGACCAATACCTCAGTCTTCATGCTTTTCTGCCATTTGAGATATGAGCGTTGGCCAGATTGCCACTCAAATTAGATCTGACTGATTTCTATTTGATAATCTTAGTGCAGACTTTGCTAATTACCCATAACAGTTCTTCTGAGGTGAGTGTGGGTCCTGGGGGTGGGATCCGAAGTGGAAGGGCTGTTACCCACCGCTCATCTACTACATGAGTGAGATCGGCCTGTTTAATGAGAGGTACTGCCATCCTCTTTGGTGTCTTCTAACTCAGGAATGGGAAAATGGCCTGATCAACAGCCAGGGAATGTTCCCCAGGACTTACATTGCTCTTTCCTTTTTCCTAAAGAGGGGCACCCCCACCAGGAAACTGCACCAGAGCCACATTCCTTGTGCACCTCGGGTAACTTGATTGCCATAATCGTCACAACTTTTTTTGGGGGGGGGTGGGGAGCCTCGGGGTGGGATATGTGGAATGCTTTGACCAGGTCCATACAATTCGCGCAATCACGCGCCTTGACCTAACTATTTTTGTAGGCTGGATACCCTTTCCAGGCCACTAGATATTGGATGGAATGTTGTGACTTCTAGATGCCAGGATAGCCTCTACCTCAGCCTTTCCCCAGTATTGACAATGATCAGTTCCAGTTCCGTGGGAATTGCATCCTTGAATGATGACAGCTGGGAAACGTGGAAAACAGGATGCTGCTTCCAATGTGCAGGGAGCTTCTGTTGGAACGCCCCATTGCCCAATACCTCCTTTACTAAATGGGGACCAGAGCGTTTACTGGCGAATTTATGGGAAGGGGTCTGAATTCTTAAGTGATGGGTATCAAGCATGATGTAGGAACCCACCATAAAATTGTGACTAAGAGATGCTTGTGATCCTTGAACTACTTGTAGTCATTGATGGCCTTGGTGAGGTGTTCCCGCACTAAGGCTTGAGTTGATCTAATATGGGCAGTGTGGTCCACGGCAGCTTAAACCTCATGCTGCAAGCACGGTCCAACCAAAAATGAAGTATTATAACCCAACATTGCTTCGTAAGGGGAAAACCCCATGGATGCGTGGGTCCCATTATTGTAAGCGAATTGAGTGAGAGGCAAGTCACCAGCCCAAGTATCCTGCATGGCTGCAGCATAGCAAAGCAGGTACTGTTCGAGGACTTGATTGACCCACTCAGTCTATCTGTCAGACTGAGGATGATGTGCCGTGGAGCAACAGGGGGATATTTTTAGGATCAATAGGAGTTCACTCCAAAACCACGCGGTGAACTGTGAGCCCTAGTCACTAATGATCTCCTGGGGGAGACTGAACATCAAAAACACATGGTGTATGAAAAGACAGGCAGTTTCTTCAGATGTAATTGCAGAAGTACAAGGTATAAAAAGGGAAAATTTCGTTAAACATTCCACCACTACCATCATCTCTTTGAACCCATTAGAACAGGGGAGTTCAATGATAAAATCCACAGACACCGAGGTCCATGGGCCCTCCGCCTGCTGTAAGGGGTGCAGGAGGCCATTTTTGCTGGAGTGATCTGACTTGGCCCATGCAAAAGTAACACAATTGGCAATCCAAGCCGGGACCTCTTTTGTCAGACCCGCCCAATTGAAGGTTCTCTTAATCAAATCGATTCATTTCTTGTTACCAGGATGTCTGACCGTGTGGGGATCATGATGTGCATGGAATACCTCCAATTGGAAGGAGGTGGGACCCAGATGCAAGACCAAAAGTAAGTGAGTCCCTCTTCTAAGGAGTATAGGGAGTGTTTGGGACTCGAATGAGCCAACTGCATGACCAACTGCATGCCCTCAGGCCAAGCCATTTGACTGGCTAAGACCTGAGCCACTAGTGGGGCGTTGGGAGCCAAAGCGATGGAGGAAATGATGGGGGGAATGATTGACAGGATTTAAGCAGCAGGAATCACAGTATCGAGATCCACTTCCTCTGGTTCCAAGGGACAGTGGGCTGGACTGCGGCTCTAGAAATCAGGAAGTACATTGAGCGCACCTTTAATGAATTCATATTTAAAGTTAAAACTGCACAGGTCCCAATAGGTTCAGGCCTACCAATGAGCCAATATTTGGTGTTTGCTAAAATACAAAAGGACCTGGTGGTCCATGTGGACCATTAATTCATGGCGGTCACCCTGCAACAGATACCGCAAATGAGTTAATGCCCGTGCAACAGCTGTCAATTCCTTGTCATATATGGCCCAGGACTGCTCCGTGGCTGTGAACTTCCAGGAAAAGTAAGTAACCAGTTGTTCTAAACTATTGTGCTCCTGAAGCAACACTGCTCCCACTGCTACCGATGAGGCATCACATGCAATAATATATGGTTTGTTGGGATTAGTGTGCTTCAAAATGGGCAGAGATGCAAACACCTCCTTGATCGATTCAAATGCCTGCTGGCATTTGGGCGTCCAATAAAAAGGTACGTTTTTCCCAGTGAGGGGGGTGTAGCAGTGCGGCTAGCTGGGAAAGTGCCGGGGAAAACTTTTTCAGGAAAATGATTTTCTAAAGAAACTCCAAAGTTGTTTCTGAATAGTCACTGTCAACCATTCTCAGATCGTATCTAACTTGTTGGAAGGGATCACATAGCCATCTTTGAGAACCAGGTTCCCGAGAAAAGTAACCTCCTTGTAAAACTCACACTTGGAAGGTTTGAGGAACAAACCTGCCTTATGAAAGGCGACCACCACCGCCTCCAAGTCAATAACATTTTTTTTGAGAGTCAGGGAGTGAACCAGGATATAATCAGTGTATGCAACTGCACAGGTAAACTGGAGGTCACCCAGTACATTGTTGATCATCCATTGAAACGTATCAGGAGCATTCTTCAGCCTGAAGGGCATTACACAAAATTGGAAAATTCCGCGCTTCGTCCAGATCGCTGTTAACCATTCCTGCCCTTCCATTACCCACATTTAGTTGAAGTTGTTCACCAGATCCAACTCAGAGAACACATGGGATCTGGCGATTGCCTGGCAGATCGTCTGCTCCAGAGGCAAGGGGTAGGGATCAGAAACCATTATTTTATTCAAAAGACCGTAACCTATGCAGTGATGGAGAGAACCATCAGCTTTTTTGGCGAAGACAATGGGGGAAGTGATGGGTGAGGTCTCCTTGAACAGCCAACCCTTTTTCAACATATTTTCCAACCAGGTATTGAGTGCAACTTCTTCCTCCGCTGTATGGGGATACAACGATCAGTTGATGTTCACCAACTCCATGGTCATTCAAAACCCACAATTGAACCTGGTGTTCTTAGGCAGGTGATCTACCTTTTCCATGTCAAAGATTCTCTGATAGTGCATTAAGCTCTCAGGGAAATTTGCTGGGATGCCATCAGAAGTGATTAGGGTAGTGATGGAACTGGTTTTTTATATGTTCTTGAGGGTGTCAATCAAAGGGAAACTCCCTCCAGATGATCATTGGTAAATGATAACATATTAGACTCTAAATGAATCTTGACATATGTTGACGCCACCAACCCACACCTAAGATCACCGGAAACACCAAGTTCAACATGGCTGAAAAATGATCGAAGAAGCTGAACTGGTGTATTGAAAAAGGTAGCAGTCAGCAAATGACATATAAGGGCTGGGAAGAAGATGAGGCCACCATCACTGAGGGGCCTGCATCCATTTCCAATTTTAATTGTTGCGCCAACTCGACACTCATGAAATTCCCAAACAGCTCCAGTATACACCTGGGCTTCAAAGGAGACATGATGCGAGCTGACACTGATCTTCATAGGCAATAGGAAATAAGTGAAGTTTTGTTTATTGGAAGATTTGAACAACTCACTTGTGACTGAAGAAATAACTGTCGTAAATGGGGGTAAGTTTGGGGTCCTTTGCCAGAGCAAAAATTGGAAGTACGAGGGTGGAGGGAATGACTTCCTCCATATGGGCTTGAACAGATTCATTAGTAGGTAGCTCTGTATCCACCAACTCAGTCTTGGGGGTTACAGCAAGATCAGTACCCAGATCTACCGCTAATTTGGAGATAGGCGCATCATCTACATCTACTTTGGGTAACTTAATCAAGAAATTTGCCGTCTGATAATGGGTAACATGGTGGGGCAAGGCGTTGATTGTGGTTGCGGTGGCACATATTTGATTTACTGATCCTTGGACGGTGTACCAGACCTCATGATGAGCGGAACCTGAATTCAAGCCCAATCTAAATACTGCCTGAAGCATATCAATAGATAGACCCGACATGGGGGCTAGTTCATAAAAGGTAGAAATCAAAGAAACCAAGCCAGGGGATTCAGCCATGGCATAGATCATTCTGAATAGGTGGTCCAGTTGTGACACAGGGGGCTTCAGGGCAACCACCATGACAGCCATCAGGGGAGTGGAGTCACCTGCTTATGAGGAAGAGCACAAAAGACCTCTCATCCAACGACGGGCATCCCCATCTACAGCATCTAACAATATGAGCCACTTGTTGAGCATGGGATAACACGGAAGCGTTATTAAGCACACTTGGTGTAAACATTTGCACCTCAGCAAGCGCGTCAAGAACTTGGTTGGCAATCTCCCAGGAGGGGACACTCAAACTTCCCTCTGAGCTAGTGGAAGGGGGAGGATGTGCAATCCGCGCAACTTGGGTGTATTGAAGAAGATTTCCCAAGGTAGAGCGGATACTTCTCCCAAAATTGGAAGGAGACCAAACAAACAACAAACAGCAGACTACTGATTGAACATTCATTTGATAAAGGGTAACCACTGCAGCGCCCAGTTCGAAGAACAAGGCGGAAGTGGCTAGGAATAATGCTTGGTTGATTATGTCATGGAAATGGCAGAAGAAGTTTAGACTAGCCTGCCAGTTGGTATGCGTAAGCACCCAAAAAGCAAAGCCAGAATGCCAGAGGCATTTCTGAATGAATGACTTGATATGGAGCCAAGTATTGGGAAATGATGAATTGTTGGTGTAACACAGCAGTGAGTATGATCCTGACAACAAACCACAATGAGCCCACTCCCAACCCAGGGGGCCTTGCTGCAGGGGGTGGGACCACAGAGATAGTTTTAATAAGTTCATCAGCAGATGGGGTCATTTCAACCGGGAAGGCAAGGAGGCGGATTCTCTCTTGCAATTGGTGGACATAAGGCCACAAGATTTAAGTGTATTGTTATCAAAAGTTCATGATAACAGGGTTGAATAGCCAAAAATATTGGACTCACTGAATCCAATCGATGATGGAGGGGGCAATAGTGGCCATAAGCACTGGTAGGGCCCATCTGATATACAGACTAACAGGCCACCAGGAAAACGCCATCAGGGATGCAGTCAGAAGGAGTAGTACAATAGAAAAATTGTTTGGTTTTTTTGCAAAATTTTTATTTAAGGAAAAGGAAGAAAAATGACCAACAATTTTCTCTTTGCTATGCAACTGATTAAATAGTGGTTGATTGGGGTAGTGACAAGCTTGGATTGGGACCCTCAATTTTGACCTACCATCAAATTATTTGGGAATAGGCGGGTTTGTTCCTTAGGAGCTGACATTGAAAACAACGGTGGTGAACTGAGTCACTGTCAGTTCGACCTCAAACATCTAAACTGAGGCTTGGCTACGTTTCAAATGGTTGGTGTGATGGTGTTTAGCCTGATGGGCGACAGGAATCACCAAAGGCCACCCCACATAGGGGCGGGTCCATTTGGTTGGAAACGGGTTTGGGACGCCCAACCTGCCTGCGCTCAGTTGCTGGACTGTTCATTCAGTCAGTGGCATCACATCAGCCGCAACGCCCAAATTGTCAACAGGGGACTTCAAACCCTCATCAATGGCATCTGATGCTATAGCCTGGCCATCGAGGATGATCTCTGACGACTTTGGCAGGAATGTGATATGTTCAATAAATATTTTAATCAAATTGGAGCCATTGGATTTTTGACCATTACCTCAGTCTTCATGCCTTTCCGGCCATTTGAGATCCAAGCGTTGGCCTGATTGTCACTCAAATTAGATTAACTGATTTCAATTTGACAAGCTCGGTGTAGACTTCGCTAATTCCCCATAACAGTTCTGCCAAGGTGAGTGTGGGTATTGGGGTGGGATCCAAAGTGGAAGAGCTGTTACCTACCGCTCATCTACTATTTGAGCGAGATTGCCCTGACTAATGAGAGGTACTGCCATCCTCTTCAGTGTCTTCTTACTTGGGAATGGGAAAATGGCCCGATCAACAGCCAGGGGACATTCCCTGGGACTTATAAATATGCAAGGTTAAGTTTGTAACCCCATTATTTGTTCTCTTGGATTAATTTTACCTTCCCTGGTGGCATAAAATGATATGCCACCTACTGCATCTAAAGAGTTGGGTAGATTTTTTTGTTTTTATTACAGAGGTTATTGCAAAAGTAAAGAAAAAACAGGGTACTCAACCAGAAAGAAGCGATTTCCTTTTAACTTTTCTACTAAGCATCACTTTTCAAAAATCAATTCAGCCTTGAAATTTAGCTCCACTAAAGAGATTTACGAAAACTATGAGCAAATGTGGCGGGAAACCCCGCAAAAGAACCTGCGGGCTCGGCCAAATCGAGCCAGCACCACCCCAAATGAAGCAACCCCCGGTTACCCACCTCAGGGTCAACCAGAATCATTCGCTCTCAAGCAGCGCCGTGAAAGCAGGCACCACCCCCCCCAAACTGGAGCTACTTCAACTAGCGCCAGTTCACCTGATTGCACTTCTGCAACCTGAACGCCCAACAGCTCTGCGTGCGCTACATCCCACCAAACCGCTGGGCTCCCTCCAACCAAGGAGGCCATCACCCACACTGTTTTAATGGCTTCTGCTCAGTTGAATGCAACTCAGCCCATCCAGGCATTCACCTCCCCCATTGTGTCAGCTAATTCAGCCCCATCTATTATTGCTGACGCCATGTTTCTGGCTCCCCCCATGAGGGGCGATACCCAGCTACCTGGCCCCCAAACCCTCAGATGTAAGGTTGGATTAGCCGCACATTCTGGTTCACTAAGCACCAAATTTGGATAATCTACTCTTCCCAATGGGGATTCAAATGGTTCGGATTTTGTAACCACACACCAGTTCCAATCTCACCCATCCCATTTAAACCCTGTAATTGGCACTTCTCAAGTCGGCACTTTATCTCCATATGCTGAAAACGACCAATTCACCAATCAGCCAGTGAGTTTTGCCCACAAAACCACAGCAAATACTCGGGATGAATTTACCCAAATGGATTGGGATGGTGATGAAACATCGGCCTCCTCCCAATTGGCTGGAGTTAATTCCAATCTGGATGGGCCTCCCCAATTTAGCGAGGCCCAACAATCCGCCCCTCAATTCAATATGACGCCAGCAACTGCTGGAACATTCCAGCAACAGGGGAACTCCACAAACCTGTCCAAACCACCAGCTTGCATTCAACCCGCGATTGCAGCCCAAAGCAAACACAAACGTACCAAAGGAGCCACTGGGGCGTGGCAAAAACTTCTGGCACCAACGCTACCCAAAGCTGATCCTCGTGAAGTGGCGTTTATTGCTGATGTTAGGAAGAAATGGGCCGAAACTAGAGCGCAAAAAGCTCTACCTCGATCAACCCTCTCCCACGTGATTCGCCTTTATTATGGGCATAACCTTGGTGTATTCTATACGGAGGATTACTTCTTATACTTTTCAGCGATCGCGTAAACATTCCCAATTAACACCACCATCCATGAATCAGTGGAGGGCCACTACATCGATGTGGGCTTCACTGAAGCTGCCCTTTCTGACCATACTGCCACCCTCCAGGTCATTATTCCGCGTGGATCTCTTCGCATCTCCCAAACAGCTCTCACCTGGAGAAAATTTCATGGGTTACTTTTTCCAACCTACCAACAACTGTTGATTCTGAGTCTCTTAAACCGGCGCTCCATCGTGGTTTAATAGAGTTTGGGTCTGTTCTTTCAGTGGACCTTAGCGTCCCCTCTTACTATGCTCCCACTTAAAGAGCTCGCACTGCTAGGGCGTCGTTCAACCCCTCCCCCACTGTATCCCGCAACATTGAGGTTATTCCTCATGTGGCGGTAGTTGGGGCATGCTCTGAGTTCTTTTTTGTCAAACTGATCAGGCGCGCCCCCGGTTGTTCATAGTGTTACGCCCTTGGACACCTGTATAGTGGCTGCACAGCTCGAAAACAAGCCCTCTTAGCCACCACTCAGGGGCCTAAACCAGGCCAAAAACGATCCCACGTAGCTGCAGCAGCAATTCCACAAACCACACAATGGGTTCCCGTTCAAGACCTGTCCCCTGAGGCCTTACGCCTAGCAGTTGAAACAGCTAACCCCACTATTGGTATGGGATACCTCGCGCTCATGCCCCCCTTCCAGTGAGCACCCCCTCCAATCTCCAGAGTCAAATCCCTCTCTCACCAAGCGCAAGGCATCTCCCACAGGGCGCCCCTCGTCAGCCACCCCCACTCAGGGCTCCGCGGCACCCCCACCAACCTCCACCAGTGATTTATCGCATCAACCCTCAGCTCCCAATGGAGCTATGCCCACCAGCATGGACTGGCAACGCACGGCCTGCGGTAGAAGTGCCACCTCAGATAGTCCTACCCCAACCCCACAGTCCATTTCACGCAGCTCCTTTGCAGTGTTAAAGGAAGTGAATATGGACTCAGACTCATCAAATGGGGACACCGCGGAGGTCGCCGTTGAGCACCCTCAGGTCCTTCCCCTGCAACGGAGCGGGGGCAGCATCCTAGGCTGGCTTACTGGGTCCTCCACCCCCCCGCCCTCTCCTTCCCCTCAGATTCCTCGACGCTCCTCACGGATTATAGCTAATAGTCAAGCTAAAGGACTCAAAACTAGCCGCCTCACAGCAGCAGGTTTAAGCGCTGGCAACCCCCCAGGACATGGAGGGGAACAACTATGAGTCCCCACGGCAGCACCCTGGCCCTGCAATCCAACAACGCGAATGGGTTGCAGGACTTTAAGCAGAGAGCCCGCCTCCTCCGCAACTTCAGGTCAGCACAAATTGACATCGCTGCTGTCCAGGAGCCCCATATCCTCCCCCACGAACAATCTGCATGGAATGAACAGTTTTGGAGGCAACTCCTTCTGGAAAAACCATTCTGCCCTTATTGTTTTGAATCC
Source organism: Massospora cicadina (assembly GCA_022478985.1). Classification (NCBI taxonomy): domain Eukaryota; kingdom Fungi; phylum Entomophthoromycota; class Entomophthoromycetes; order Entomophthorales; family Entomophthoraceae; genus Massospora; species Massospora cicadina. The sequence goes on from JAKSZP010000008.1 coordinate 201,972, forward strand.
CCGGGTTAAAACCCATTCTTTTTCTCAATATCTAGGTGGCCGCCTCATACTGGCTAAACTCACCGCTCCTGACTTCTCTTTCTTCGTTGCAAGCATCTACCTGCCTAATGCAGGTCAGGAGCAAAAAAGGCTCTTGAAAGAGCTCTTCCAACTCAATCTCCCACGGAATACAGTACTCTTGGGAGATTCTAACACAACCATAAGTCGCTTCCGTGACTCTTACCCCCCTGCAGCAAAGGAACGCCCTGAATCAAGTCGCGTCCAGGATTTCCTTCGCCTGAGTGGCTTTATGGATGCACTTTCACCCTCCGCGTCTGGCCTAGGTTGCATGACTAGGATCCAGTATGATGGAGGAGCTTTCCAGTCAGCGTCACTCATAGATATGGCACTGATTGGCCCCCTGCTAATTGGCCACGTCTCCTCTCCCATCTCTCGTGACAACCATCTGAGTGATCACAGGTCACTCACCGTTGTCCTCACCACCACACTTAGACCGTCGCGTAGGTTCTGGCCTAGGGTTGCCCCAGCTCTTCTCAACAACCCCTTCACTAAGGAGAAGCTGTCTATGACCATCCGGGAGACTCTCACCTCCCCCCACTCCACCTGCTTGACCACAAGGCTAGATGGGCGGTGACCAAGGAGGACATCACCCGCGTTGCTTACAATTGTGCCAAAGCCCAAATGACCGCAGCTCGCGCCAGAGTCAAAAGGGCGGAAGCCAGAATCAGACATATGGAGCGAAACTGCCAGCCTTCGCCCTCTCCCAGCTGGCTGGAAGACTGGGAAGCGGCGCAGGAAGAAATCCGCTTGGAGCTCACACTGCAGGAAGAACGGGCAGCAAACTTTACAACATCTCGTTACTATGCTCAATGAGAAAACCCCACCCGCTTCTCCTTTCAGAAAAAGAAAGCCTGGTCAACAGCGCAGGATATTACTGCACTGAAGATTGGCACTACAACCACTTCGGATAAGGAGGAAATCACGCAGGAACTACACTGCTTCTACTCCAGCCTCTTCCATGCCACCCAGGTGGACCCGTCGGACATCCAAGACTTCCTGTGGTGAGCTCCTGAGCCGCTCATTGACCCACGGGCTGATGAAGCTCTACTGGCGCCTATTTCCATCCAGGAGGTGATGGAAACCCTTTTGAAATCCCCATGGCTTAAAGCCCCAGTCCCAAACGGAATACCCTTTGAGGTGTACCTTCTGGAACCTGCGGTAATAGCCAGAACCCTCCGCGACCTCTTCGCAGCACTCTTGGTGAATGGCGAAATCCTCCCCAACTCCAGAGACTCAATCACGACCCTCATTTAAAAAGAAGTCAGATCGTGAGAACCTGGCAAACTGGCGCCCCATAGCGTTGATCAGCACAGACCACAAGCTCTTCACGAAGCTTCTGGCCAACCGCATCACCAAATGGGTGTCACCTCGCCTCACCCCATCCCAGCATGGTTTTATTCTGGGGAGGTCATTATGGGAAAACTATAACGACCTTCACGTGACTTTGACTGCTAACTCTCATAAGGTGAATGGCTTTGTGGCTCTCCTGGATATGGAGAAAGCATATGATTGGGTGGCCTGGAAGTATATTGATGCTTCCCTCTCCCGCTTCCATCTTCCCCCTGCAGCTAGGCGCCGGATATCAACGCTCTATGACCAGCTCCACACCAGAGTTCTGGCGTCAATGGGTTTTACAGTGGCAGTATCAGTTGGACAAGGTCTCCGGCAAGGGGATCCTCTGAGCCCTATCCTTTTTAACATCACCCTCGACCCCCTCTTGGCCTCCTTACAGGACAAGCTAACAGGGATTCTGGTCCCAGGTAAAGCCCCCACCCGCACCATGGCATTTGCAGTTGACACCGCCATTGCATTTGGCTGCCCTGGGGATGTTGCCCTCGCTGCTGTGACCATTGAGAGGTACACCAAGGCGTCCAACGCCATGGTCAACACCTCCAAGACAACAGTTGTACAGGTCGGCTCCCCCACCTTCCCTCCACCATTTGGTAATGAACCTGTGCGCGGTACCTTCCGTCACCTGGGCGTTCTCACCAACCAACAAGGAGTTGCGCTAAAAGACAATGAGGACTTGCTCCTCGCAGCAGTTAACTCCAGGATTGCCAGCTGGAAACGGCGGCACATCACTCTCCAGGGTCGAGCTCTGATGGCCAATGTGTTCCTCCTCTCCAAAGTCTGGTTCCTAGCGCACGTCTGCCCATTCACAGATGCCTTTTATAAGAGTCTCAATGTAATCCTCCGCTGTTGGATCTGGGGCTCAAACCATCCACCAATGGCCCTCTCAACCATCGCTCAACCCTGCAATGAAGGGGGCCTAGGGCTTCTGGACACGCGATCCCACGCCACCACAATCTTCCTGAAGTTCCTATGGCCGATTGTCTGCTGGGACGCGACCCCCATGCCCCAATGGGCGCCCGCCCTCCGCCAGTCAGTGTCAGCAGCTCTGGGTCTTCCTAGAGCATCTCTGACCTCATTAGGGGAGTGGATCACAAACTACCCAGGCCATCGCCTGAAACCATCCTCATCCCCCTAAGAAACCAGGCTCTCCTTGCCCTGAAACGAGTAGGCGCGCGGATCCACCATGCCTTCCCGTACAGAAGGGAAGGCCCTGGCCTCAGCCCCCATCGCCATGCAATTGTGCACAATGGACAAGTTGTCACAACTCGCCTCAACCCCCATGATCGTCCTCCCATCCGCCCAAGACTCCTTGAGCTCCTCCCTCTGTGAGTTTCGACCTTAAGGAATTGTGGTAGGACGTGTATCACCCCATCCTGTCAGCAAAGGTGTCCAACACCTTATGGAGGGTTCTCCACTGTTTATACAGGACAGGGTACCTGACTGGCCCTACCTTCCAGCACCAAAGCTGCCCCCGCTGTGTGAAGCCTATTGACTCCCACCTCCATCATTTTTTCACCTGTCCAGGTGTCGCCACATTTTGTCCAAAAGCCCGCGCGCTCCTCCATGCTCAGCCCTGATCTGGACACCCTGTGCAAGACCTCATGTTTGAGCAGACGCTGCCTGGTTGCCATCAACCCCTCTGTGTCCTCACCTATGCCACAGCCATCTGGACCATCCATAACTCCTTCCTTCGTGCTGCCTTTGACCAGCAGGTGTGGACCCTTCCACACATGATCACCCACTTTCAGGTACACTTTGAGCTGGCCCTGAAGGTCTGCACTATGTCGCCAACCCTCCCCTCTCAGTTGTCACTGCAGCACAGCTCTGGCGCGCAAACCCCCTCCCTTTCTCGATGCCTCCTCCCTCCCCTTCCCTCGCCTCAGGCTCTTAGGAGCCTAGGCGTAATTTAATAAACATCGATGAATCCCCCTTGGGTTGGGACCATCCAGTACTAAAAAAAGAAGTGATTTCTTGATGGAATCTTTATTATCCAAGACAGGGGGAACAGCATAGTTGAGGAGTGATATTTATTCTTCTTTTCAAATTTAAAACCCCTTCAAAACATAAATTGCATCCTGATACTAAATCATATTGACTGTTGTCAAGGGCAATAACGGGAGCTGATAATACTTATTTGCCAACTTATATTAGAATAATTAGTATGCACTTATTGCATTGGTGTTGTTCAAATTGGCGTTAAAGTACCCTTGAGTGTATTCAAGGTCTGGAGCGAGCTTGATCTTCTTGATGATTTGGGACAACAAAACGATGATAGGTGATCCTGTATTCAAGGTAGCAATAGCTCAGACCTTTTTAACACCACTTACAATTAATATAGTTTATAAAAACTTCAGTGGAAGGGCCAACACCTCTTTGAGGCGGAACGTTGCATTAAGCTTTTGTAAAGTCTCAAGATACTTCTTCTCGATCTCCAACAGCTGTGGAAGCTCAATAATGGTTAGTCAACAAGACAAGGTACTGATCAGCATCGCTGATTGTATCAATTATCTGAGGGAACCAATAATCTGTCTGTGGTAGTTGCCTTTGGGAACCTGAGTGTCATCAATATTTTCAGCATTCAAATGGTATGGAATGGATAGCTCAGCTGGTGAACTTAAAATGTAATGATCTCTATCCTCATAACCCCTTCAGAATCACATCATGTTCATTTTTAATATAAGCGAGGTGAGCAATTTGCAATGTTTCACTTTAAGGTACTTTGGGTTGGTAAGCTTTAGAGGCAACTGACCCTAATCTGACCTTCTTTTTCCATGCTCAGCAAGGAAAGATTTCTTCTTGAAAACACATATCCTCACTCTGGTTGTTCTTATAGTAGTTTTATATTGGCTTTTTCCCATTTTAGGCTTTGCTTCTTCAATTATATACACTCTAGGTTTCATAAAGGACTTTTGTGAGATCTCTGGATTGTATATCAACTACGTCAAGTAGGTCCTCTTTAATCTACAATATATAATGAAGCTCCATTTAACAGATGTGATGTGCACATCTAGGGTGGTGTTCTATGTAAACCAGCAATGACAGTGGCTATGGCATCGGCCAGAGCCATCATCTTTGAGGTTAACAGTGTTTGGGCTTTTATATAAAAGTGGTCACTGAATCTAGCAAGGGTTTCATTTTGGCGCAGTGCAATTCTCATAAAGGCCTGTTTCTTCATACTCAGGATCTGATTTGACCTAAATTTCTTGATGCTCGCCTCCTTAAATACTCTCCAAGTATGCAAGTCATTTATATAAAGAATCATAACCTCTTGAGCCATATGGCTTAAACAAGATATGATATGCTTAACCTTTTGATTATCAGTTGCATCTTCCTTAATGACTTTATAGACATAAAAAAAAGATTTTCTCTTCATCAGGTGTAAAATTATCCTTGAACGTAGGCTTAAAGGTAGTGGCCTCCAATCCAGTATAACATGTACTCTGGGATCTTCAGATTTGTTAGTTTTAGTTTTTATGTCGCTCAGTTTGACTTGCCATTTGGTCAACATATTGGATCCTGTAGAAGTTTGAGATGTTGCTCCATTTCCTATAGGGTGAGTCTTGGCTTAACATCCAGTAGATTTGATCTTTTTTCAAGAATGACTTTATCATTCTCCAAGTATTTAATTCAGATGTCTAGATCAATAATTTTTGACGGGAAGATGAGTGGTACATTTGCAAACCTTATTCTCATTCTCCAATACTCCAATGCGCCAATTCAAGTACTTTTTCACCCCATTACATTAAGTGCTCTAAGGAGGCTTATCAGTCATGGATTTGAACTATTCTGTGAGAGTATTCCAGCGTTTCTCAGCTTTAAGAGGTGACAATAGACTTGGTCAATGTCCTATTGACTGGGATATTTTCCTCTCAAGTTACCCTCTAATTTGTTGAGTTGCTCAATAAAGTAAATAATAGACTCCTTATTTGTACAATTTATTAGGTCCTGTTTAACTTAGCTACTAAAGATATGATATTTTGTAACTCTGAAGTCTTAGAGGTTTGATGAGTCTCCAGATCATCAATTTGTCATAGTGCTTTCTCTTGCCAGGCCTTAAGGATGGAGATCTGTCCTTCCTCCCAGTGAAAGCTAGTAGAAGCTTAAGCTGCCATTTGCCATATGCTTTATTATCCTATCATAGGAGCTCTTCAGTAAAAGCATCAAGTAACTACTTGGTTATTTGTTTGACTACATGGTGTCTTTTCAAAGGAGCTTCACAACTCCCTCCACATACTTGATAGCACCTGAATCAAAAGTCCCCATTAATTTTATTTTCCTTGATAGTGTAGGAATGGTTTTCTTTGATCAAACAGTGGATTTACCCTATACTTTGTGATGCTAAATTAAATACCTGATCGTAAGCCATCTATAGGGCAGTTGGGTATTTATATTTTGGTGGAGTTCCTCATTATGGTCTCCTAGTAATTGAATGATATAATAGAGCGCAGGGTGTACAAATCCCATAATGATATAGATTCTTACTATATTCATATACCACTGGGACAGAACTGGTTTCATACAGGTTCTTGAGAGATCTTTCCATGGAAAATGCCCTTTTGCGGGTGCCTCTTTCTTCTGGGTTAATGAATCCATGAAGTAATGCTTTAACACCTTCATTAGTGATCTAATCAAGTAATGAGATTTGGGAATCTCCATAGGATTTTCTTGAGCTTTCTTACTCATAATGAGGGGTAGACTTCCCATTTGATCAACTTTTTCACCATTTCCGTTTTTTACCCTGTGGGTGACATGATCATTCCAGTTATCTTTCATAATATATCAATTAGTTTCAGGTGTCTTTAAGCGTCATCTGAGACCCTGTAATGAGCTCCATCCTCTAGGACTTCCATTTTTAAGCTCAAAGATGCTATGCCAAAGAAGCCTGGCAGTAAGTACATGAGGCTAAATAAGTCGCACAACAAGTATAATTTTTATTTAAAAGCGTGCCAAGTCACCACTTATGCCTTGTAAGCTAGAGTATCTGTACTATGGTAATTATGACAAAATGTACTTATTGTATTTCAAGTACCAAATACAAGATATAGAAGTAAATAGTAACTTCATTTAGTATAAATAAGGGGTTTTTATATGTCAAATTAAAAATATAAGCCCCAAAGGTTAAAGGGTTAATAAATAAATAGAGGGATAAATCCAGAAGATATGTTCTTGGATAAGGTATACATTCCAGATGTTATAATGCCTTGTATCTTAAATTTTGATAAGGCAAAAATAGTGAATATAAAAACCAAGTTGGATGAGGCTGTGTGCCCCTAGGTTGACCATTCAGAAGCTTCTGTTTTCTACCCTTTTTGGGCTCATTATGATTTATGGCCTTGAGTGCCAGTACAAGTAGTTATCACCTGACCTTTGAATGATGCATTATTTTGATGAGGCAGGAATTCATTTCAGTATATTAGACTCATTTTTTTCAGAGTTTTTAATAGAGTTGACTAAAGATGTTTTGACTATCAATTTAATCAGTAATTTATCAAGGTAACAGATCTAAACCTCTTCTTGAACCTAAATGTTGATTCAGTTGAGGGACTTAAATGGGAAATATTCTTCCCATCATGTTTGATATCAGGATCTCTGACAGTTCTCTTGGCCTCATCATGCCAAGACTAATCTTACAATATGTTCCTGCAATGATTTCATTTAACCATGAAACCTAATTGACCTGCTTAAAATAAATTTGTAATCTGGGCCTTATTATATGTCAAGTTACATCTAAAATAGGTATTTGAGGTGGGTCAACCTTGGGAAAATTATACCATGCTGAGTTTTATTAGCCTGTTCTGGTTTCTAACTTGTTTCAAATTAAAATCCAACCCAGAGTGAAGCAGGAACAACCCTACTATGCTATCTATTCCACGTCAAGTTACATCTAATGAAGCTAAATTATTATTGGGTTTTATTCATTTTTGAACCTTTGATTTGAAAAAATATAAGTTTTATGAGAATATAATTTTTACTATAAATTTGATCATAACATTTTTATTGATCAAAGGCATTACACTAAAGATTTATATTAAAAAAGTATTACTTATAAATTTAATTTTTTTGATCACCTATATACCTAAAAATTATTGAATTAAAGAAACACAGCTTTTTAAACTTTGAGATGCGCTGTTTTAGGGTTTGTATGTATATCATTTATCAAATTTTTTAAATTGTAACATTTTAAGAATACAATTATGACAAAAACTAACTATAGAAATTAATTAAATCATGTCATGAACAAAAATAAAATACCTTTCAGAAAACCTTTAATAGCTTTTTTGTCTCTCTTATACCATATTACCATAAAAGGCATATGATAAGTAATTAGATTTTTATTAATAATCAATTATTAAAATACTTCAAAGGCTTCAAAAACACATTACTGCAACATAGTCAAATAAATAAAATTCTGGAATTAAAAATTTATCTAGCCAAATATCATTCCACTTGGCGTAACTTTCCAAGCAAAATTACATAAATTAATAAAACAAATCCAAATAACCCATTGTAGTTTTGCTCCAATGCCCCTGGATTCTCCACCAGCTGCTCCAGCGTGGGGCAGCGGAGAAACTCCCCACACCATTTTCCATCCATCAGGATAACGCGCTAGGACTGGTTCACCCAGTCATTCCAAACCCATAATATTTTGTTCCTCCCAAGGACCTTGACGCCCACCTTGCTCATACCCAAGTGGTACCTCGCTGCCCCCTGGTGCTCCCCTGGAGCAACATGTGCTACAGCCTAAGGGTTGAATATGGGAAATTATTCCCATACCATGACCAAACCATTATCAAAATGGCACAGGCGGTTATGAGACCTACCAGATTTATAGATTTCTGCCCCTACAAGGGGTATTTCAAGCTCAGCTTCACCTGCAAAGCTGACGCTGCCACTGAAGAACTGTGCCCCTAGTATTACAGGGCACCCCTCTCCCCACAACTCAGACCTGGCTCGCAGATGACACCACTTTGGTGGTCCAGTTTGCTGGTTTGGCCACCCGCCTTCCCCCTGAAGTGCTCCACCAGGAGCTGATGGACGGTTTGGCAATCTATGGCTCCAACCCCTTCTTACAATTTGTGGTCCCAAATGGGGCCACATGACTCGCTGGGCCTTAGGCATATGCATGATCAGCCCTGAATTTAATAAAATTGCCATGTCACTTCCCCTTGCACCGTTATTCCCTCAACGCCCAACCATCCATTTTGGGCCCATGTTGAGGGCGGGCAGACAATCTGTCTGTCATGTTTCAAGTTGGACTACTCAAAATTCAAGTACCCCTCATTAGCCACTTCCAATGGATTGTATGACTCATCCACTGATCTTAATCCACTGCCCACCCTGTACAAGTTCCAGTATGGGGCACAATCCTACCTCCACCACCCCCAAAACTGGAAGCTGCTGCTTCACCTGCAGCCACCAATCAGCCTCCTCCTCGCCCCAATGCCACAAATAATTCCTAAATCAAGAATCAGATTAGATCCCAGTTTGATCCCATGATCCACAAATGAATCAATCAAACCTCAACCGTACACTGATTGTTCAATCAAATTCAACCAAAACTCATGGGAGTTATTAGCTGAAATTGACAAAACAGGTAAGCTCATTGAAGAACCATCTCTGAAAATTGAGCGGTTTGTTAATGCAGAATGGGATGCCAGATACCCCCCTCAACTATATACCCCACAGCCAAGTGCCAAATTGTTTGACCAGTGATCACCAGCTTGCAATCAAAAATGCTGCAATACCAGATTGTTGTCTCCTTTGTAAAGCTGTCACCAAATCAGTGGGGATGCTCACAGGAGGAATTACACCTCCTGTTATTTCCTCAACCCTCACCCCAAAAAGTATAATCACAGCGGACCAGCTACACAAAAATGTTATGATGCTATCCAGAATGTGGCAACTATAACACAGAACCTAAGGGCAAAAATTACCTGAACCAACATTGCCACGTTCATTAAACTCCCAGACGCCTGCATCAAAGCTGAAAAAGCTTTAATTGAATGTCAGTGCCATTTACCTAGCTGGCAATTTCCATGAAATTCCAATTATTAGAGATATTTTATCACATGTCACAGATGCCCCAACGCCCTTACTGTCTGCCGTGACATGCACTCTACTATGGGAGAATCAAGCTGCTGCCAAAGATGATCCCCCAACCCCCCTCCCCTTCTGCCATTGAGGGATAAGAGGTTTTTGATACCTGGTTGGTTGTTTTTGAAGCATTTCACACAATCTGCTCATTTGGGTGTTTTGTTTTGCTTTAATTAATTAAGTTAGTTTTTAGTTTAGTTTTAGTTTTGGTATTGTCCATCCCCTGGTCAGCTTACCTCAATTAAATATAATATAAAAATTGATCTAACTACACATTTATTTGATTTAATAATGAAAATAAGTTTTGGTAATGTCTGTCCCTTTATCTGCTTGCCTCAAATAAATAAAATAAAGAGAATAAAAATTTGTTTTAATTTTTAGATATTTTTTTAAATTAGAAAGGATTGTTTTTGTAATTGGCTTTTTTTCTGCTATATACAATCCTTAATTGTATTGTTAAAAATACAGATACAGTCATGAGCAAATAATGATTATGCTGGACAAAATTTTTTGATTTTTGTTTATTATAAGAATGATAACAGCTAAACCTTAAAGGTTTTGATGCTGAATTCAAATATGTAAATGTTTTCTTTCTATTGGGCATAATTTTTTTGCAATTACAATTTTTGAAGAATGTTTATCATACATAATGTACTTTCAACATACCTAAAATCTGCTTCATTTTGATTTTTTGCATAGTGTGTTATTGTGTTTAAATAATAAAATTATCTGTTGGATATTAATGAACTGAAAAAAACTAATAGATATACAGTTTAAATAACAACATAAATTTTGTAAAAAGTAAATTAATGTCATATATATTGAACTTGCATAGTTTGTGCCCATGTACTTTCTAGAGAAGTAAGAAGGGCAATTACAAAAAAATTGAGGCCAATAGGGAATTTCTGACTTCATATTCAGAATCAATGCTCAACTGTACATAAAGTTCAGAAAATATTAACCATGTAACAAAATCATTGTTGTCCAGTGTTATTAATCATAGTAGTGATCAAATATAATTAAAGATACTATTTGCACTTGAGTAGATTACATAATTGTTGTGACAACGTAAAAGTGATTTAGAAGCATTATAAAACTTGCCAAGAAGTTTATTAGTAGTGTTGGTCCTATGTCCCTCTTACCTCTAATAAACAAACCTAGAAATTCAACCTAGAAAATTGATCATCAGCGTTATTTAATTCAAGCTTATCAAATCACATTCTACTTTATAAAACACATTTACTGACTGATTAATGTACTGACTGACATCTCAAAATATTTGAGTCTGATACATAAATCAATTTTAGGTGAGTGAGTGAGAATTGGCATTTATTAACTAATAATTCACCAATTTGCTCACCCAAAACTAATTTAATTGATTATTATAAGTTAATTGTTTTGGGCGAGTGGGTGAGAATTAGTGAGTATATTGAATAACTCACCAAATTGATCACCCAAAACTAAACAAAAATCAGACATTTTGATTAGATTAAAAAAGTTAGGTAATCAGCTCACCAGCCATTAAGGCAACAGTGAAGCTGTTATTCCAATTGGCTCAAGAATAGCGTTGGCACAGCCTATAGGCTGTCAGTGTGAGCTTATCATCTGATAAACCATAAATACCATACTAAGCATGGGTATCTGGATGTTTTGTATATATAGCTTTAAAAAACATTCCCAATTCCCCTAATTAATAAGATACTTTTGGTAAATTATATAGAAGTTGATTAGTAGTTTGTAAAACATATCACATAGACAATGACTAATTATGTAGAGAAGTTTTTGTGTAGCAGTTTGATGTATCTGATTGGTTCAATAGGTTTATTTTGTTTGGCCAAGTTGTTGATGGCTTTTGGTCAAATGAATAGGACGCAGTTTAGTTTTAAAGGTAATTAGTTATTGGTTGATTAGATAAGTTCAGTTATGTTTGGCTGAGTGGCTGGTGAGTTTTGGTTGATTTGATTAAGCAATTAGATTTTGATGAGTGGTTATTATTTATTTATAATAAAATAAAATCTAAATTAATAAATACTAATATCTAGAATTCTATAGTCACCATAGTGAAGCATGGGTATTGAATGGCTAGTTATAGCATAAATATTCTTAACTTGAGAAACAAAACCTACTTCCTAATTTGTAAATTTGCTTTGAGATTTATAGGGTATGAGATGGTTAGCTTAAATCTATTATATTCAATAATACGATATCATATAATTGTATAATTTTGTTAAGGTTTAAATTATTAAGAAATGTTATCCTATCTATACTAATTTGGATAATAGGGATAATAATAGTATAATTGATAAGAAGTTATGGAAGTATTAAAATTATTACTTCGATGAATCCCCCTTGGGTTGGGACCATCTAGTACTAAAAAAAGAAGTATTAAAATTATTATTAAATCATATGGATATACAACTGAAGTATTAGCTTAATATTCTCGAATCATCTAGAAAAAATTATCACAATGGATTTACTCTTCCAGACTTTCATGCAGAATTATTTTGAAACTTGTAATGAATAATATGATAAGGTTTCATCTAATGAAGCACTCTCATGCAAGTCAGACAGTTGGTCTAGGCCCTTATCTGTTTTTGGCTGTGGTAGGGTATATAAGCCATAATTGTAACTAATCTCTTACCATTAAATCCAGGAGTAAAGTAGTTTCTGACTGAACATTGAGATTATTGCCATGGCAGTGCCAAGTATGCCCCCAATATTATGCTTCAGTAAAAGCAGCGCCAATATCATAAAATCAGGGAAGTTTATGAAGGAGAGTGATCTGCCCATGCTTACCAACTTAGGATTGGTTTTTAGTTCCAGCATGCCTCAAAAGCAATAGTGGAATTTTACTTGAAACTAGTTTTTTGGTATTAACTATATCATACTCACATTATCTAAAATTGCCGGCTTGACTTGTTTATATTGGAAAAGAAGCCTCTCATGAAACAATTGATCATAATTGTTGGTCCAACGGTTTACTGGAATGTCATTATTCATATCACTAGCATTCATCTTTTTAGTACCAAATGGTCTAACCTGATATAGCAAGCATGCATTGATAATTAATTTTTTTTTTTTACTTTTAAATGAATGTTGAACCCATTGTATTTCGACTCGCCTCCCCCATTTCCGTCTGGTATATAGACAAACTAAAATTATATTTGAGTTTAAGGCAAACTCAAATGAAGTCTGGGATTCATTGCTCTTTCAAGTCAAAAACGTTAAATTAATTATTATTATAAATAAAATACTCTTATAAATATATCTATTAAGTATTTATTTATTGGTTTAGCAAGCTATTATATTTTTATAAAATCATTTTATTGAATTTAAAGCTTACTAATGGTCTAGTACTAAAAAAAAAGCTTAATAATGGTATTTGACTTTAGCGTATAAATACTTGGGAAATTGATGTATGGACAGGTTGGTGAATTCCACTAGGGTTGAGACCACTTAGTGGTAAAAAATAAGGTGATGTTTGAATTTATTTTTGCCCTCCAGTTTTAGTAATATATTATCAAACTAAATGTTAAGAGCTTTCCCTGATACATTGCAACTTAATTTTATGATTTATAACATATGCATTCTCATTGCATTATATTATATGTTAAATAAAGAATTTGTAAGAATATTTTATTTTTTAGATGTATTTAGTCAGAAATTGAGGATGGTGGATTATTTTTGTTACACTTAAGCTCACTTACAGATTCATTTGCATACCTTCTTTAAAATTATTTAGTAGCTTTCTTTTTATATAAAAAGATAAAGATTTTCATGGTTACTATAAAAATTATCGTTCCATATGAATGATGGAATCTTAATTTCTTTCTTATTTATTTATTATAATCAGTACTATATAAAGAAAGTTGATAAACGTTTTTTATATTATTTTTAGTTAAAAATTAATAGATCTTATTTATATGATTTCTATTAACCAGAGACAAAATGGCTTTTATATAATACTATATTAGCTTAACTATAAATAAGAAACATTTATATTTCTAATATTGTATCTATAATAATAAAAGCAGGGGATGATACCCCAGTGGTAGATTATGTACCTCTACTACTACCTCCCCAAGTTCAATCCTGGTAGATGAACTTTGAATTAGGGACAATTATGTCAGTGTTGGCGTTGAAACCAATGCCCCAAACCAAGATAGCAAATAGCAAGGCGGTCCATGGAGTTCTAAGCCTATCATATGCCATGCATGGAGGTTCTCTAGGTTTTATCCTCCTTTCCATTAATTTGATTCCCCTTCATCCTTCATCAGTGCAGTATCATCCCAGGTTGGCCCACCTCATATAAAATTTAAGAATATAATAATAAAAGCAAGTGTGTGCACATGTGTGTGCTTGTGTGCAATGCTTAGCAAAAGCTACAGCATGTAGAGCTTTGAATTTTTGGCTATGGGTGGATGGGAGGGGTCCATGTGCAACTCAAAGCCAAATCTTTAAGTTTTATAGAAAAAAATAAAGCTTTTATATGTAAGAAGTGAACAATTTATATAACTTTAAAGGAAATTAGTATGTTGTTACAGATGAGCATTTTAATATTTGATTGATTTGATAGTTTAAATGGTTTTGCCAAGTAGTTGGTGGTTTTGGGTTGATTAATAAGCTTTATTGTTTTAGCAAGCAGTTAGTAATTATTTTATTTGATAATTTAATTGGTTTTGATTGGGTTGTTGGTGGATCTTTGTTGTTGGTTTGATGGGCTCAATGGTTTCAGGTAAATGGTTAATGTTTTAGTTAACTTGATAAGTTTAATTGGTTTGGTTGTGTGGTTGGTTTTTATATTTACATTAGTAAATTTAAATTGTTAAATTTTATTTGAGGTGGGCTAACTTGGAGATGATACTGCACTGATCTATGAAATCAAAGAAATGGGAAATGAGGATGAAACCTTAAAAACCTCCATGCACAGTGTATTCAGGCCAGGAACTCCATGGTACGCCTTTATATCTTCTATCTTGGTGGGATGCAATGGTGCAGAAAACCAACACAGTTATATATCCCCTACCCAAAGTTCATCTACCAGGATCAAACTCAGGTAGGCAGTGGTAGAAAGTTTATACTCTACCACTGGGGTATACTCCCCTGGTAATTTTATATTACATCAATATAATTTGATTTCTTAATTTTATTGGTAGCCATCTACTAATATAAAAAAGAATTGATTAGGATCATCTGGTAAGCTTTAAACCCACAAACAAATCTTTGTTAAATTGGGTATCAACAAGAACTAGCCTAAACTTTTCTTTACAACTAGTATCCTTCTGTTTATCTATTTATATAGGAGGTACAATCTCATGAACAAATAAAATCAAAAATCACTAAACTACAAGTACTTCAAAAAGTTTGGGGATAAGTATATACTATTTTTTAATGAAATCATATTAATTTAATGTCAGTTTTATATAAGATCTAAACCTTATATGTTTCTAATTGTAATTATATAGCAATTTGGCTAAGCATTTTCATATTCATTTACTAAATAGTTTCAAAGGTTTTGATAAGTGGTTGGTAGCCTTTAGCTGTTTTTTAAATTCAACAATTGATTTTGCTGAGTAATAGTTCATTCTTAGGCTGATTCAATGGGCTCAATAGATTTAGTTAATTGATTAGTTGTTTAGTTTATTTACAGGCTTAATTAATTTTGGCTAAGTTGTCTGAGATTAGAATCTTTAATATATATAATGGGTTCTGAACCTATTGAGGGCTACTAAAAAATAAGAACTAAATTAATTTAGAATAATCTGATAAATTATAAACACCATAGCAAAGCATGGGTATCCACTATTAAGGTATCTATTTTTAAAACACTATTTCAAAATTTGTGTGATTAGAGTAATATATATTAGGATAAAAATATATACAGCTAGATTTACCTGATAATACAAACAATGTAAGATGAGATTTAACTGATAAAGTTTAAATTAGATAAAAACGTTTACAACCAGTCAATAAAAATTATTTATATCAGTATCCAATTGGATAACTTAGAGGGGAAGATACCCCAGTGGTAGATTATGGACCCCTCTACCACTTCCTCCCCAAGTTCAATCCTGGTAGATGAACTTTGGGTATGGGACAATTATGACTGTGTGTCATTGTGCACCAATGCCCCAAACTGAGATAGCAAATAGAAAGGCAGTCCATGGAGTTCCTAGCCTATCATACACCATGCATGGAGGTTTTCCAGGTTCTATCCTCCTTTCCCATTTCTTCAATCCCTTAATAAGTGCATTATCATCCCCAGGTCGCCCACCTTTAATAAAATTGATAAATATTAAATAATTTAGATTTTTTTTATCTCAATAGGATTGTACAGCCATGAATTTTTATAGATCTAATTGCTATAATGGTCAGGTTGAAATGATTGTTACATTTTGGCCAAGGTTTGTATTTACAAATCCTAAGTCAGAATGCTTTTGAAATTGAGGTCAAGGTTGGTCTTGGCGCTGGTCTGTGCCTCAAGCTATTCTTTAAGGTCTTATAGGCCTAAAGAATAGTGCAGGAGGGGATCCAAAGGGAGGGTGACCTTAAAGGTCAGGCCCTCATGATTTCTAAACTTTGATAGAATTCTCCACTCTTGGTTCACCCTTGTGTGGGTTTCTCTTGTGGCCTTGAGGCTGCCCTTACCTTGTACTACCTGGTTTTCATGACACAACAAGTTTTTGTTGCCTCAACAAAAACTTGAGTTTTCACGACTTTATCTCATTGATTACTCTGTCTTTCTTGTATTTATGGTGTCAATTTATCAGGATTAAGTTCATTGCAGCTTTTTATGATTTATTAAATAAAATAAAGTTTTTGGGAGCCAAAACCTCTCTTAGCTGCTTTGACTTTTTCTTGATTTAAGGTTCCCTAAATCAAAGGTTAAATTTGTCAGTTTAAAAGGTACTAAAACTAACATCAAAAGTTCAGCCTCATGTCAGACATTCTTTTTATCTTGAAGATTGGTGCCAATCCTAAGGCATGATGACATATAGAAACTAGATACTTCTTAACGTTACAAGAGCTCTATAAAATTATTCTGGTCACTAGAGTAAACCCTTCCTATAAAGTTATTCAGTATAAATTTACTTATTAAATTACACTAATCAAATATTATGGATCAACATCAAAAAAAGATGGTTATATTTTTTATATGTTATTGACTGTATTATAATTTTTTAAACTAAGATTATATCAATTATAGGTAGATTTTAGTTTATTCATAGATACATTCTATAATAAAGTAGATCACAAGAAAGGCTAAATAAAAAAGATGAATTATCATATAGAAAAAAGTATTTGAGATGGGTCAACCTTGGAAGGAATATACCACTTCAAGTTTTTTCTGGCCAGTAAAGGTTTTGAACTTGTATTAAACAAAGCCTGCACTAGAGTGGAAGCAGGAATTACCCTGCTAGGCTAACCATCCAAAAATTATCATGTAGACTTCATCTGTTTTTAGATTGTTTAGACAAAAGTTGCACTGATTAGTAATATTAACCTAAAAATATTCCCGTTTTTTATAAATATTATATTCCACTATAAAGCTCAAATGTACTTATTTAATAGAGAAAGTAAAAATTTTGATATAATCTATAGTGATAACATTTGTTTAGGCTATAAAGATTATGGTGACAACATTTTTCTAGTTAAATTTCAGAATTAAAAGATTATACTAATATATATATATTATAGCACTAAAGAAAATACTTAATGAGCATACTAATCTATGACTCTATTTAAATTCATAATTACATTATATCACTATACTTGCTTTATCATGTTGTAGAATAATATACTAGATAGGATCTTAAAAGCAGTATATGATCCTAAAAAACAATTTGTACAAGGGCATTAGATGATACTAATAAAATACAAATAGATGAAAATTGTTAGGGAAGTGACTAATAAAATTTTTTTGCTTAGATTATAGTCTGGGTTAACAAGGACTCAGTGTATTGGCCAGAAAGCCATATATGCATTCATTTAAGTGAGACTAAAATGAGGATTCTCTAAATAACATGAAGGAATTTTTTACAACTGGAGTTAAAATAATGCATTTTAAGAACAGGTAAAGAAGGCACTCATAAGGTGTTACTGTATTAATACAAAATTTAAAAAGATAGCTTGTTAATTGGCAATCATATATTTTTTCTATTAAATATCGTCTATGGCTGCAATGTAGTATCAGCTAGTACTTCCAGTTTAAATGAAGATCCACCATATTAACAATAATCTTTTTCAGAAGAAATAGTAGTATCATAATGTGTATAACAAAATTCTCCATTATTGCAATCTTCCCTCCTCAAATGTGCTGTGCGCTTTTTTACTACATACTCACTTGTATTCAGAAGTTTATCAGTTCAGTGTCATCTCTGTGGTACCTGATACTTCTAGGATCACCCCATTTTTATCCTAACATGCTATCAGTCATGCCTATAGGGTTGGGTGTGCTACAGATTAGGAAGCAATAATATATCAGTCAGTACAGCTTTCTTGAAATAAGGGTCGAGATCAGATCAAAATTTAGTAGTTATGATTGCAGCAGAATGATCCAAATTAATCTATATGAACCCATATTTGGAAGAATTTAGAATGGAACAAGAGTTGAGGGTGTATAGGCAATGGTGGGTGAATTAAAATATAGATGGGTTGAAAAATATCTGATAGAGGATCAATAGAATTCAAATTAAAAAAAGGCAAGGGAAGCGGTGGCAAGCTCTATGTGAATATGCATTAAAGGTTAATCTCCTTTGATTAGTCAACGTCACTTCTAGAAACTCCCTACTTGACCAGGAATAAAGTGATCAACAATTTGCATAGAAGTGGTAAACTGGTTATTGGAAATTAAAGGTCAATGCCACGGTCCCCTGTTAAAATTATTTTGGAAATTTGTCATTTACTTTGTTAATGAAATATCTGTAGATAGAATAATTTAGAATATAGGTGTCCATTAACGTTTTCTCTATAATTTTAAAAGGAACCTTAATATGTGTTCTGGCTTGTTGGTCCTTATGAAACCTTAAAAATTCATAAAAAAATAATCCTCTTTTCCACGTCATAATTAGAAAAGGAGTTTTAACTCTGGTTGTCATGCTCCCTGAATCTCATCTTATAGGAAAGCGCATTGAAGTAGGCTTCATTCTGCTTCTATAGTAATTTCCATTTGAGAATCTTGAGAAATTTCGTTAGAGCTCAAGTTCTCACCATGTATGCAGAAATACAAAGTTGGAGGAAAGTTGGCTGCCTTTCATGAAATAGTTGGAGCAGCAATCTCCCCATTGATGAATGAAATGCAATATCTATACAAAAACAGCTGAAG
Organism: Massospora cicadina; assembly: GCA_022478985.1. Classification (NCBI taxonomy): domain Eukaryota; kingdom Fungi; phylum Entomophthoromycota; class Entomophthoromycetes; order Entomophthorales; family Entomophthoraceae; genus Massospora; species Massospora cicadina. Next base: position 220,804 of record JAKSZP010000008.1, read on the forward strand.
GTAGTAGGAGTTACAGCTGGATGGACAGCCTGACGCCAACTTCTGTAAAACGCTGATTAGGGTACATTGACATACTCTACCATGACATAGTGCCAGGAGCATATCTATAATTCTTGAGTTCCAGGAACAGTGGTGAGGGAAAGCCCTTACCACAACACAGGAGCAACCTTCTAACAAAAGGACAAACAGTGCACTGCAAAGGAGTATGGTGCCCAAAAAACCCAGTGACAGGTTGCACAAAATTGAGGATCTGAGAACCTAAGAGGTCAGCAAACAGCAGCAAACAAGTGCACATAAACTAACTAGAACAAGTAGGTCTTTTATAAAACCAAGACGAGCAACAATGAAGGTTGGTCATGAAAATTCATTAATAAACATTTGGGGGAAAATCATTATCCACTGGGCGAGGTATTGCACCTAATCGAACCAATATATGCAATCATCCTTCCTTTGTCATGCTACAACTCAAGTAATCTTTCACTCAAGTGACGTGAATGAGGCTGCTTCTTCCCTGATTTAGCAATATTGTAAGTATAAATGTCTTAAAACCTCATTCTCCCAAAACCCATAACAAACCATCAGAATTTGTAGGGTAGCTGATGTGTTTTAATGCAGTATATATCGCTCAACGAACCATCATGTGCACTCCCAGGACCAGATTGTGCATATCTTGCATTTACCCAGCGTTGGTACAGGATAATCTTCATGTCTGAGAGGCCCGCCAACTTTATCTTTTTGACCTCCTCAGGCCCAGACTTGTTCCTACAATCTTTACCATCAACTGTGTCATGCAACCATGACACGTAGTTTCTGGGGTGATAAGGATTCAAAAAACTCTACAAACCTCCATTAGCTAATAAAGCCTTGAAATCTCCTGGGTGAGAAATAAGGTTTCTTGTCATTCAAGATGAATTAGGGCACACATTAGAAAGATAATATTTTACATGATAAATTTTGCAGTTGTTGTGGCTCCCAAGTCAAGCTCAGTTTAGCCTCCACCTGTAATAGTCAGTAACATCCCAGTTTACAATCATCATCTTACCTTATGTTTAACACAATTGATGCTGAATGTCCATCATGAGCTGGACTATTTAGGTAGTAAACCTCAGAAATAGGGATTTTCAAGCGAGACAAAGATGAAATAAGGATGTGAGGTTGCAAACCCCAGAAATAACCTTATTTTATTATTATCAAATAAAAAGTCGTGGACAAACAGGATCCTAATAATCTGATGCCAAGAGCACAGCAAGTAAAAGACAATATTTGAGGGAGATCAAGCCCCAAAATCTCAAGTTTTTGTTCACACAACAAAGGCTTGTTGTGTCGTGGACCATTAGGTAAGATAAGGTAAGGGTGGCCACAAGGCCACCAGAGAAACTCATGCAATAATGGGAATCAGGAGGAAAATAATTCAAGCAACGTTTGAAATTGTGAAGCCTTGACCTTAAAGTTGCCATTCTGGGGCCTCGTTTAAACCATTGATTAGGCTCTTGTGAGCCTAATCAATAATTCAGGCAAGGCACAACCAAGAGCCCAAATTCAAGAGAAACCAAAAACCTTTTAAATTAATAAAGTTGCATTCAAAAAATCTACCCTGGATCAAAATGCAAAAAGTGGATTAATTCCGTTTGTTACATCACACATTTGATTAGGTGGTCAATTTACACCACAATTTAGTAAACTGGACACTTCTAAATGGCTGCAGCCCACTTTTTGATTAAGTTGTTGTGAAAAGCGAAATTGGGATAAACTAAATGATATGAGTGCTTTTGTGGTATGGGCTTCCAATAAGAAATTCCTTACAATATATGATGGCCTCATGAACGCTAAGTGCATCAACTCCCAATGGCTAATATTGTTTCAGATGTTTGAATGTCTTCTTTTTCCCGCCATGCCACATGACCTTTGTGTTCACTGAGAATCAGGTCTATTATTTAATTATTCATGGTATCAGGTGTTTCTTAAGTTCTATTACCTTAAAAAGCTTCCCACCTCTTGTGATTGGTCTGTCTAACAATCTTTATAATTTTTTTATTTATTCATTATATTATTTAACCAATATGTTGACAGAAAGCATTGATTGGGTTAACCACAACAGTACTAATAAATGATATTACTATACTATAAATTACCTTTCCCTGTGAGCCATATTATTATATGTAGTTGCCAAATCATAGTATTTATTTTACTACTAGCTACATCACCTCAGCGCATTTATTTATTTTTTTATTAAGGGAAGGCTGACCAGGGGATAGACACTTCTGATAAGACACTAAAAAATGAAACGAACTTCAGCGAGATGAGGGCACCCCAGAGAAGCAGATGCTATCTCCTGTTGCCAGTGGGAATGCCAAGAGAAGGAAGGGGGGTTACGTGTGCAGGGGCTTACGCCACTTTTGAGCACATATGTAGGAAGGGGTCAGAAACGATGAACCAAACCAGGAACCAGGATGAGACCATCTGGCGTCAACAGAGGTGGGAGGTACCCAAACATCCACACTTGAAAGTGGACCACAAGGTGCGACTGGAACCGGTGTAGCGCTTCCTGGAGGGTGGGAGTGGAGCCTGAGATATCATCCAAGACAATCGTATGGATAGTCCACATAGCTATAGCAACTACTAAGGCGTGGAGGGAAGGTGGTAGAGGGGAAACCATAGATAAAGCAAACATGTCCTGAAACAGGCTGAAGGGATGTGCCTAATCCTAGCGAAATAGAGGTTGTACCTCACGCCATATTGCTTTTGATGGAGGGCACTCTATCAGGCGGTGAAACAACGTTCCATACTGGCCACACACGACGCAAGATGAGTACAAAGCGTTAGAGCGCTTGGCAGTATGGTATACCCATCTCAAGCAGCGCCACACATGGGAACAAATATGAAGCTGCAGAAGAGGGTGGTGGGCATACTTCCATATGGCTTTCTGGGTATCTAGGGAGTAAGGATGTCCACCATGTCCAGGTAGTCCACCCTGGCTATGGTAGGGGACCTCATGGGTATCACTCCATTCAGAATGGGTAGTCCTTGTACTTCCTGGGTGAACTGAGAAGATGGGCACCCCTCTGGGCGGTGTGCCCACAGATGTGAATTCTCCACTCAGCGCTCTGTTTGGATAGAATGATTCATTTGAAGTGGGGCGACGTCCCATGTGGGCCTGCAGCAGAAGGATGTGAGGCGAGATTTTTTAACGGAGAGTGGGGTGGGTAGGGTTGCTGAGGCCCAGGGCATGATAGAAGTTGGAGTGGGCCACGCAGGACCAGTGCTGGGCTAAGATCATAGGACTGGTGATGGCGGCGATAAAGGTGACAAGGATTTTGGCATATGGGCCTCAAAGTTGAGCAGGCCCATACCACCACTATGGCGTGGGCCAAACAAGATATCCAGGCGCACCAGCAATGGGCACAAAACAAAGCCACCCTGAAGAAGGGCTTATAATAACTTGAAGAAACAAGGGGAAAAAACGATGGCGTGGGCCCTAAACCAAACTTTAGAAAGGAGCATAGAGTTGGCTAGCACTATCCTGCCTGTAAGATAGTCTGGCGGGCTTTGATGGAAACTATGCGTTTTATAACGTTTTCTATCATATGGTTTTCCATCACAGTTGAGGAGTACCCTCCCACCTCCAGCCACATCCCCAAATGGCGTACAGGGCCAACGGTGGTGTGTGGCACAAAGGGGAGCACAAGCGGGGAGGAGTGGGGTGGGCAGGGAAGGGCAAGCGATCCTGTGAGTTAGTTGATGAGGCAGGTAAAAAATGGGGTGCTGGGGCCCAGTGGGCTTAGTACCAACCAAGGAGAAAAATTTCGGTTTTGGAGGCGTTAAGTGCAGCATTATTTACCCTGGAGTAAACTTGGATAGTATCTTCAAGCGCGCGTGCATCATGATTGTTAGACACCCCAACCACACAATCATCAGCAAAAGCCAACATCTTGACTGGTGCTTGGCCTTGCACATGGACACCAGTAAGGCGAGCTATCACATTTTGAAGAAGTGGGTCAGGGCTGAGTGATACAAGAGTGGGCTAAGAGGGTCCCTTTGGCGTAGGCCCCTTTGAGGGCGGACTACATCCGTGAGGAAGCTAAGGCCACGCAAAGCCATTGTGGTGGATTCGGTTAGCAACATCACACAATCAATGAAGTGAAGGGGGTGGCGGAACTTGTGGGAGGCTCTGAGGTATTTCCAGTTGACTCTATCATAGGCCTTCTGCTGGTCTAAAAAAACAAATGCTCCAGAAGCTGTGGATTGACATAAGTTGGCTACAGTGTTTATATTGTCCCAGATCGACCTTTTGGGGATGAAACCAAATTGTTCAGGGGAAATGAGAACATAGGCAACAACCCCTAGACGGCTAGCCATAATTGTAGTAATAAATTTTGTGTCTGTGTTAGTGAGTGAAATGGGGCACCAGTTGGCCAAGTCCAGCTTATCCCCTTTCTTGTACAACGTTATTGTGAAGGCCTCTTACCCTCCAGTTAGTAGGCGCATTTCAATAAGGCATTAGTTCAGAGAGGCAAGCAGCAAGGAGGAAAAATCTTGAATATTTCTTATAGAACTCATAAGGGATGCCATCTGGACATAAGCATTTCCTGTATGGTTGTCATGGAATTGGCAGAAAAGATTTAGACTGACCTTCCAGTCTGGATGTGTGAGTACCCAGAAAGGAAGCCAGAATGCCAGAGGCATTGCTGACTGTACGACTTGATATGAAGCCAGGAAATATGATACTGTAAAGTGGTGGTACAACAACAAGGTGAGGATATCAAGAGAATTGGTAAAACCCACCCAGAGTGCGGGGTGATGGGCCACCAGGGAAGTGCCATCTGGGATGCAGTCAGAAAGTGAAATAAAAATTTGGATTTCTTTTTGGTAAAATTTTATTGGGAAAAGAAAGTAAGAAAATCGACCAACAATTTCCTTAGTGCCATGCAACTGATTAAATAGTGGTCAATTAGGTAGTGACAGGATGGGGTCAGAATCCACAAATTCGACCTAACTGGAAAATTGTTCAGGAATGGGGGGTTTATTCTTTGGGAACTAACATCGCAAAATTTTGGCAGTGGGCCAGGTCTCTGTCAGTTCACCTCAACCATCCAAACCAGGGCTTAACTATGTTTCCGACGATTAGCATGATGGCATTTGGCCCAATGGGCGATGGGAATCCCCCAAGGCCATCCCTTATAGGGACTGGTCCATTTGTTTGGGAACAGGTTCAGGACAGCCAACCCGCCCGTGCTTGGTCATTTAACCATTCGTTCAGTCAACAGCAGCACATTGGGCGCAACGCCCAAATTACTATCCAAGGGCTTTGAACCCTCATTTAATGCACCCAATATTTGTTCAACTGGTTTGGGGATTGAATTGGAACCATCAGGCGATATAGCAGATATCTCATTCTTCATGCTTTTACAGCCATTTAAATTTTTAGCATCAGCCAGATTGCCAGTCGAGTTAGATCCAACTGATTTCAATTTGGTAATTTTGGCACAGATTTCACTAATTCCCCACAACAGTTCTGCTGAGGTAAGTGTGAGTATTGGGGGTGGGATCCAAAGCAGACGAGCTGTTACCCATCACTCATCTACTACATGAGCGAGGTCGCCCTGAGTGATGAGAGAGTAATGCCATCCTCTTCATGTCTTTTTATTTGGGAATGGGAAGATGACCTGATCAAGAGCCAAAGGATGTTCCCTGTGACTTACAATGGAGCACCACAAACAGCAGACCAGAGTTCATCCCGAGTAATCAGATTCATTAACTCCAGAAAATGGGAAATGGTGCAGATATGTGCACTTTTGGGAAAATTATCCACTTTGGCTGGCAGAACTGGATCATATCAATATAATTTAAAGTATTAATTTTGTATTTCAATTGCCACTTCAGCCAGTGTATCCAAAATGGAGTGGTATGGATTTTGCACCTGTGTGCAGGCCAAGCTCTGGTGCGCTGCAAAAAATTTTGAAAAAAGTAAGTGGAACATGCATCACCCACTATTATAAGCTTTGCTTTATACTGAACACAAACCCGATGCTTGTGTTGTCTTACCAGTGCATTGAGGCAAGTGGACACTTCCGCCCTCTTGTGACCCCAAGCTAGGCTGTAGCCTGCAGTGGGGACATTAGACTCCAGGTAGTCCACTTCTGTCATCATATGCAAAATGACTTCTGAGGCAGCCCGCGAGCAACTGGAGGAGAGGTGGTGAGCCTGGCTTATTGTGTTCGCTTTGAAGGTTGACCAGGTGGAGATTGGGTCTGCACATAATGGTGTGGTAAACTCCAGAGCTGAGGTCACAGTTTTCACCCACAAGGAAAATCTTGGCAATGTAATCTCAGTGGGGCAGAGTTTGCACCATTTTGGCGCCTGGGCCACTGGATTGGACAAATGGAAGGAAACTGATACCATTCTGTGGTTAGATAAATTGATTATCGTTATGATAAAGTGGGAAATTTGGGATTGCAATTTCAATGGCGCAAGAATAAGGTCAAAGCGGGTTATGGACCTTAGCTGCCATTGTGCAAATGGGGGTGAGATATTTTAGTGAGTAGCAGTGCATGATGTGGCAGAGTATCAAACAACCCTAGGGTGGCTTTGAGAACGCGAAGTTCAACATGCCCCTGTGGGGGTGTAGGCTTTAAGGGCCAGTGGTCTGTGGTTGGGTTTGTCCAGCGGTTTATGTCACCAACAACAAATGGGTCAGGGGGTAGTGGAAGGGAGGCGATGGCCAAGAAGAAGTCCCAATGATTTTGTGCACAGGTTGGGGCATATATGTTAACAACAGTGTGCACTTCATGGTCCCACAAAAAGGTGACTACAAGGATGCAGCCGTTAAGGTACAATTTTGTTGAAATAAATCTAAAACTATGGTTCAATTGAAAAAGCACCCCACAGTGCATAGACCAAAAGGAAGGGAAGGGAGGAGCATGGTTGCCCATGATTCCTCTTCACTGCACGGACAGTAAGTTTCCTTAATGGCCAGGATGTCCACAGGTAAATTATTTTTAAAAAACTCAGTTTCCTAGCCTGGGACAGTGAGGCCTTGAGTCCAGCAATGTTCAACGTCCCTAAAGTAAAGGCTCCCCCATTGCACCTTAGGTGCGAGGGGATGGGCACCCATGCCCTTCAGACTTCTCATTCTCAGCACGTCACTGCTTGGCAGCATGGGTAATCTGTGCTATGGAGTATGGTTTGGTATGGGAAGCTTTAGCTGTGAGGTTCGCGTTGGCTTTTGCCTTCTGCTTTTTCCCCACTGTGGGATGATTTTTGGCGTTGTGTGCACTTGTGATGCACCATCACATGAAGGTGGAATTTTGGCAGAATATTGCTGAGTAATTAGGTTCCAATCGATGCTTTGTAGCATTGGTTGGGTGAAATTGCTCACCCATTGGGTTTTCAGTTTGGGTGGCTTAGACAGATTGGGCGTCCCAATCTATTTAGTGGAAGGATTTGTGAGCTGCTTCCACTGCAAATGTCTCGATCTCCTCCTGGAGCTGGCCTATTGGGATCACAGATGTGGACTTAGCCGCCTCCTTGGTTGCCGCCTTGTGGGCCTGATTGGCCTTCTTATGCTCCCGTGGGGACACAGGTTTTACTTTAATGTAGCATCCCTGCACTCCCCGCAGGAAGGCTGTGTCAGTGTCTACTGCCAGTCCATAGTGGGCATCTGCACCGCACATTGCTTCCAAGATTATTTCAGTTTGATTAATGCCCTCCTTGGTGGGGCAGGTTTGGTCCTTGTGGCCAAAAGCGCGACAGAAAGTGCAGATAGGAGGTACACTATTCATGGTGACTCTGAATGGGTGGGAGTCTTGCCCATTGATTTTGATAAAAGTGGTATATGGGATTTGGGTCAAATCTTCCACTATCCCCATGGACGGGATGAGAACAGCAATTTCTTTGCCTGTGCAAAGGCTTGGCATTAGCATAAAGCGCTGCATCTTGAAGGATTGGATTTCCCTATATTTGGCTAGCAAAGCCTTCAGGTGGTGCTCCATCATGTGCTCTTGACTGTAGTAGGTAGGAAGTCAAAAAATTACAAAACTTTGGTTTGATTTAGTCTATTGGGTGCACTTTGTTTTGACTAACCATTACCCATCAGGGAGTTCCACTACTACTCGCACTTTGCAGCTTCAAGACCACATCTTTGTTTTCAAATCTAAGATCCAGCCAACCATGAGGCATGGAGTGTGGTGTGACATACACCGAATTTGGGAAATGTGTGTGTACATCTCCACAAAACTTTTCTTAAAGAGCCTTTTGTTGAATATCCAGGAAAACATGCACCCTATGTTCCACCGATGATAGTGGTTGGGAGTGCGGCGTATTGATGAACTGGTTGCAGCACACTTTTCAGGCCAAAATTTCTGGGGAAATGGTAACCGCCAGTTTTTTACTATTAATTCTATCTATTCCACCAGATTCGCCGGGGCGTTTATGAAACTTAAAGATGTGGGTCCTACACCTGTGCTCTTAACTTTACTCGCCCAACTGCTCCCCAACATTGGGTGCATACTAATCTCCTCGATGAGATTATAAAACTTACCTAAACTTGAATTAAATTAGTTGCAAAAGTGTTTTCAACGAGAAAGAAAAGTTTTCAGCGCATTTGTTTACTGATAAAACTTATCAAAAATTGATCCCTTCAAGGCCACTGGTGAAGCTCTTGATTCCCTAATAAATTAATTATTTCGCCTGTGGGCCTAGTTTCTAAATCACCTACTATAATTTTTTAATTGCTCCTCTTCCCCACTTCAGAATGAAATCTTTAACAATAGGGTCTTATTACTATCTGTAGCCACCTGCCAGTGTTTTAGTTGAGATTGGTTAATGAATATTATTATGGAAATGCCCCTAAGCCCTAGGCATTTGTTTCCTAAACCTTTTTCGGATATTATGCATTTAACCTGCACTTATATATGATGCTCAGTTAGCAATAGCTTGCACCATTGAGAACCCTAATAATCAGAAGCGCATGACTAGGAGGGATTGCCATTTAGTAGGGTATCTTGTTTTTACAATAGTTTTTGAATTATTCAGCTAAAGATCATATATATCACCACAACCTCCACTCTTAGTGGATAAATAATAGTACAGTGCGATATCTTCATATTAAAATCTTAATGTGAATAATTTGGGATTTATTCCCTATTTCAAAAGCGACTGCTTTTTATACAGACTAATTGTTATTTATGTGAGTTTACGTGTTAATGCAATTGCTGCCAAAGTGGGGATTGCAACATTTTGGTGCTCACTACAAGGAATAATTTTGAATCCATGTTCATCTACTTATTACTATGTGTCATGATAATAGGGGGACTCAGTTTACTCCCTCTCTGACCTCTATTATGAAATTGATACCTTGAAACACCTAATTTAAGACCTAGGACTGTTGCTTAATGACTTGTGTTATAGCCTTTGGTGCTTTAATCATAAATCTAAAGCAGGCTGAGAAAAACTTGAGGAAGAACGTTGCCAGATTATGGATCTGTTAGCCAAATATGTCATCAAAGATGGCTCTTGTCAATGAAGTTAATCTCATGCTTGGATAAAACCTTGTCAGATTGTTATTTACTTTGGATACTGACCCCAATATGTTGAAACCTGATGGCAATGAGGTGCCAATGGCGGCTTATTTTCCTACAATCTTTACTATAATTTAACCTTCTGATAGTTCCAATCTTATTAATATGTCTAAATCACAGTTCAGGCTATACTGGCATTTGTTCCTAGTGTTGCTCATGAATCTTCTACCAAAAATACCATGGCGGCCTTGACTAATGATGATTCCAACTCCTGCACTGCTAGTATTTACTCTTGGCCGAATCTTTTCTGACTAACTAGGAATCAGGATATCATTGAGGTGCCCGGATAACTCAGTGGGTGATGATTGGAAGGATTGAGCACTTGCAATAAGGATATTTATCTGACTACTGGGTGCATCACAAAGCAACTTGGAGGGTTTACGTTTTAGGGTAACTGGGAATTTTATAGTGGTTTCAAGTGTGTCCAACCATGGTGAAGCCTCAGAATAATATTTAAAAATGGCTGCTCATATGTACACCAGAGCTCCTCTTAATCTCTGGTACAACAACAAGCTAAGTTAAACCTTTAAAAATAAAGTAAACTATATTCTTGCTTTGCTAACACCAAATAAAACTGACTTTAAAAACAGATTGTGTGAAATGTTATTTTATTAAAAATATAGAAGATTATAAAGTGATTGTGGAATTTGAGATGCTTAAAGCAGTACTTAATCTAAACAAAGCATTCTCTTCTCACAAGGCGATTTTGCATTTGTAACTTAGTTTCAGAGTCACCAAAGTCTAATTACATAATTCTCTTGAATCTTCTGTGTTTCTTCAAAAGATTATACTGTGGATCCCTGGGATTCTTATGAATGCATGGCTGCTGTTCTGGGATCACCTGTGTCTCCTGTTGTTTTTCTGACCCTTGAGGCTCTTGCATCTACAAGGTTATCTTGGTGTTGGTATTTTTGCTCATATTTCCAGCCAGATAGATTTCAGGGTTCGCTAATGGATAATTCCCTAATGTGAGGTGAATTTGATATTGGTTGACCCTGATTTCAGGGTAACTATGTTTTGGGGGTTTTAGGTTATTCACCTGGTTAATTCATTAGGGGATTTATCCAGACAAATGATTGAGATCTTGTTGGGCAGAGTTACTGAAGAAATTAGGACATCTGATAGTTGATTAACTATCAGTTGTACTGATTAGGATTAGTTGGGTTTCATCACCAAAATGATTAGTAATTTAAGGAGTAAGTTTCGAGGTGAGTGATTCCACCTGCAGCTAAAAATCAATCAGTTGGTTTGCAACCTGCCTTAATGGGTAACTTTTCCCAATACCTAATCAGGTCTCTTGCCAAATATGGTTGTTTTCTTGGATTTAGAGGAAAACGTTAGGGACACATTTTCTGACTCATTCCATTTTAGGTCTTGAGGATGTCCAACGACAGAATCCTAGCCAGGATGGGGAAGACCATCGCTTCTGAGACAAGGATGGGTGATTCAATGGCAACTGCTGTCGTTTCATCAAGGAGGTGCCAACCAAGAGTTGGGCAAAAAATTCCCCACTATAAATTCCCTAGAATTCACTGATAAATAATACTAATTTGCCAGATCATAATTTACCATATCACAAAATATCACTTTTACTAAATTATTAGCTTGGTAAATTTTATCAGAATCCGTTTGGTCTTTTTTTCTTAGAGATATTATTGCTGTGTGAAATAATTGGGAGACTCTTTAAGATAAAGAGTAAGGATCTGAGCAGGGATCCAGAGAAGAAGCTGACTAAATTGAGTATTGCTGCTGACTCTGTGACAAACCAGAGAAACTCTAAACAAGGATCTAAGAGTAGATCAAGTTAGGTGGTACAAGGGAACAAATCCTTATTTAAGACATCATAAGTATTTCAAGAGGAAATACTGGCTGAGCGCCAGACCAAAATCTAATACTTCCATTTAACTACAGATAATAGTTGCCATATATTATCAAATGATTATACAGCTACTATAAAACGTGGAAAATTGCACAAAACCCTAACCTGTTCAAGTAATATATTTATAGGGGATATTGGCTGAAAATAGACAATATCCTAAAAATTTTTACACTTGGTTATCTCAGTCAATGAAATTTTCTGGATTAAAATTTTCTTCAAATTTCATTAATATGATCATTGATCATCTTTATACAAATTGAGAAACTATTTTTAGATGGGGTTTTAATAGTTTTCTTGTCATTGGAGGTAGAGCACAAATTTATAAATGAGGCTCATTTAAAACTGCTTCTGTGACTTTGTGCACATACTCTTTTATAACAGTATTTATACCACTGCGTCCTCTGACATCATGATGTCCTTCTGTCAAACTATTGGTCAGAGTATATAAATGCCCCATCATCATGTTTTTGATCAAATCAAGCCTATAAAAGGGGATTCATAATTTTGCAATTTTTTTAGATATCTGGATGAGTTGGTGAGACCCAATCTTTATTATGGACAACTATTATAATAGTATTAAAATATAAATTACTGGAATGGGGTTTTCTAAAGGGGTATTTCCATACTTTAAAAGATTGACCCTTTGTTAGGATTTTGTAATGCCCACATCATCTGGCGTTACTAGATTGTTATGAATTATCTGTTTTTTACGCTGGGGTTCAATTTATAATAATTAATATCAGATGTTAAAGTTATTAATTGGTAAATATTATTTGGGTCATTTCTTATAGAATACTATCTATTTTGCCATACTTGATTCTAAGAATAATTAAAGTTTTGTTGAAAATGATCCATAAGACTGTTTGTGAGTAGTTTGATTGTCAATACAATTATTAACAACTAAACAAATCTATAGATTAATTGAGGTTTGATGCCAATCAATTAGGGTGTTTTTGCAGTTGCTGAAACGTTGACTACGCTAGTATTTGAAGTTCCTTGTGTTATCCTGAAGTAATGCAACATGCTATTAATAAATAAATGGTCCCATTACCTAAGTAGATTTCTAGTTTCATAAGGTTAATTCATTAGGATTGGATAAAGGCGTTGGTATATGATATATCCGAGTTTAACTCATAATATATTATAACTAGTCAAAGTTGATACTGACTAGGTAGATGGATGAGCAGACGCATTATTCATTATTGTTGCAAATCATTATAGTTAAAGGTCATTAGCAACATATGTAGTTCCCTTTGGGGTGCTAGTGAAAAAGTTGGGTGCCAAATTACCTACTATTCTAACACCTTGATTATTTTTAAAAAATATTATAAACATTTTGGAAAAAACATGTGATAATTGAATAAATTATATTATGCTCTTTTAATTAGAGTATAGGAGATAGTTTTCTTTTATCTTTTGTCTTGTGCTAACTCATAGGATTATTGTTGAAAGGATTGTTTTCCCTAGTGCAATTTGTTCTCCAGTACACTTGTGGAAGAATTGAAAAAACCATTTCTTTGTCCAGAAGTGCCTTACATTTCCTTGAAGGAAAAGCGTCAGCAAACATTAGTGTGAAGATTAAACATATTGGTTGTGAAGAACTCAACTATGATTAAAGTTTTAACTCATTTATCACTGATAAAATATACTGTTATCAAAATAACAAGAACTTAAGCACTTAAACCTGTGCAGTAAACTTCAAAAAGTTTACATCTGATGCTCACTACAATGATAGGTAAATTTTTGGTCAAATATTAGTTAGAGTTATCAGAAGTTTGTTTTACAAGAATGAACTTTAAAAGTTCTGGATGGAAATAAAGATGGTTAATGAGAATACACTAAAGTTGATGTCATAATATTATCTGATTACCTTGGAAGGATGAGTGATAATGTCATGGGAAGAAACAAAGCAGTTTGCTAAGGTCAACAATGATCTTCAAGGAAAAGTCACCTCCTTGGAGAAGAAGGATACTGAAGTGATTAAGGAATTGACGTTTCTGAAGGATTTTTGAATAGCAGGTAAATAATGATTCCGCCAAATTCAGGATGATATAATGCAAAACTTAAAGCAGTTAAAAATACTCAAAAATCTTAATTGTGATTACAGCCAGATGGAGGCAGATAGAGCTGACAACAATATAGATCAAGAATTTTTTAGAAAGTACAGAGTTAGAGAAATATGCCTGGAACTTTCGCTGCTTTTTTGTAAATAACTTCAGAGATCACAACCCATCATTGGTAGGGTTACCAGGCAAGTACCTCCTCTCACAGTTGTGACAGATGAATTTTAGAATACTTTAAATATCATCCATTTTTCACAGGGATAACGCTCCAGCGTTTTTTACCTATCCAAACTAAAAGTGTTTAGATACAGTGGCGCCAGAAATCAATAAAGTTGTAAACTGTTTATAAACATATTGTCAAAATTTGGTGTTACCCCATCTCTCAGGGATAAATGGACGAACCAAGAAACAAAAGAAGTAATCATAAATGAGATTTGCAGCCATGAACAGATGACTAGCTTCAAACAGGAGTTTAGGAAACCAGTTTATGTAGGATGAAACCTTAGCAACTTTTTATTTTGTCTTCACCTAAAGCACAAATCCTGTCAGACGTAAAAGAGTTGTCATATTTTAATCCATGTATTACCATGCGAATGAAACTCCAGCCTTACAGAGACCTGCAGTGAGCCATGGTATAAGTAATGGCACCTCAGACTTTCACTTCACAGATGGTAATATATGAAAATGCTAGGCTTGACATTCTATGCGCCTATTTGAACTCATAAAGATTTACTAGCTGATAAGGATAAGATTATGGTGGAATTCAAAGACAAGCATATATGAAAATTTAAAGATTTTTAGAACTGAGTTTTGCAAGGGAGAAACCCAATGTGCAAAAAATGGACGGATAAATCTCAAACCTGCTTTTTTAAATGTGGTGCAACTGGATTATTCGCCATCCAATGTTAGGAGAAGTAGCTAAAGATAATGGGATTCTTGCATTGCCTCAAGAAAAAAACTGTTTAAGATTCAGGAAAAGATTTAACAATCTAGATTTCACTCATAGCACTTTAATCAAAAACCGTTTCACCATATATCTTATCAGGTTTATTAGATATTTAGGGTTTGTTTGTAGAAGAACCTGGAGAGGGTCCTCTGTATCAAGTCTTGACTCAAGGTAAAATTTTTGTCATTAGAGCTAAGGTGAGGAATATCAACCCAGTGATTTTGAAAGGGGTTTCTTGGCCTTACGCTCATCAGTTAATAGAAAATGCATGAAATTCTGAGAACAAAAACAAAGTTGATAGATCCAAAAAGACGATTCTAACGTTAGTATTCCAGTACAGACCAAAAGAGCATTTCCTGATATGTCATCATGATTAATTAAATGCTAGGCATGGCAAATAATGCTGACACTCAATTAATGAAGAAAAATGAACATTATACTTGAAAAAAACTGACAATTAGCAATAGAGTTGCATATAATGATACCAGAGGTATTAATTGCCAGCTTCCAACGGATTAAATAAGAACTGAAATTATCAATAAACTATTAATAAATGGGAACAAATAAAGCTTAGTCAGGTCCATTTTGAGACTATCACTAAGTCAGTGACAGGAGCCAATATACTGAAAAACTTTGCTGATGGCATTATATTGAATTAGTCCATAATATATACTTAAAGTTAAGGATCTAGGAGAAAACAGAAATAATATAACATAAAAAATAGAGAAAGTAATGAAAAGATAAATTATATGAAAAAGTTATATATATTCATAGAGAAAGTCCCTCAAGAAATAAGAAAATAAATATTTAAATACAAAAATATCATCTTTATTTCTGCTACAAGTTTTTAAATTAAGTGGTGTCTCCATTCTGTTGTCATGGAGAGAATGAAATTAAACTAATATGGTAGTAAAGATGATCAAGCTAGCATGAATGGTTTGCAGGACCAGCTCATTTTGAAAATGGGTCCACTGTGGAGAGGCTCAAGAAAAGAGACTTGAATATCCGAGTTTATTAAAATATGAACCCTGATCTGTGGGAAAAAATGCACTTAGGAATTCATTGGTGATATTGACTGAGTGATCCTGGTACAACTTGAAGCCATGAGAGCCCCAACCATGGGTAAAGGGGTTGTTGAAATTATCTTGAAATTGACCAAGTAATTCTTATATGTTGGTTACCAAGATCCATCCTAATTAGAACCCTAAACTGGGGGAAAACAAGCATTCAGGAGTTCATCATCACCAAGATCAACTGAGTGACCCCGGAGAACTGCACTTGTATGAGGCAAAAGTGATATGAGAAGAGAGAGGGAGATAGCTGCACTGCCAATAATGGTCATGAGAAGATGCATTAAAAAGGGAGAAAAAGATCTAACTCTGATAAATCATTTTTAACCATGCTGGCTGACTCAGGCCATATAATGAAGAAAAATCTAACGCTGAAATTCTAACTTTTTTTTATAGTCTGACAAAGCAGGGAATGTGTTAGGATTTTGGAATGCCCACATCAACCAGCGTTAATAGATTAGAATGAAATGTCCATTTTAACCCGCTGAGGTTCTGTTTATAATAAAAAATCTATATTACATCCAAGAGTTATCACTAAATGGTAACTATTATTTGGGTTATTTTCCTATAGAGTATTTGTAATTGTTGATGATTGTACATGGATCTTGTAAGTTTGGGAACTATGAGATTTGGGTATTTTGATGGTTGCAATTCTGTTATTCTGATTTGGTTTCCTAATCAGGTCAGTAGCTGGATAATTGCTTAAATATATACATAAGTGCTGTCCGCTTTTTGGAGGCTTACCCTATTTGCAACAAGCTTCCAGGACACCGCTAATTCTGGAGGTTTTTATGCGCCTCAAGACTGACAACGCATTTAGTCTTTTAAGGTCTCATTACAAAGTGAGGTTGCTCCCAATGGACCTCACTTTGAAATTCCATTCCATACTTCAAGTTCACTTCAAATAAAGGCCACTATCACTAGCCTGGTACATTTTGATATACTTTATTATTGTATTTTATTTATTTGAGAAGGTTGTTTTGGTGCAAATGGTGGTGCAATAGGAAGTGAGTAAGGGGGTGGACGTCCCGAGACTTTTTGGGGTGGTGATGCCCTAGTAGAGTGAAATACCCTACCCAGTGGAGGTTGTCTGGGGGAGCTTGTTAAAAGCTGTGGCGTAGGTGACCAGAGGCCAGCAGGACATTGATGTCTGCCACACCTCAGCCTGTGCCCATCCCTTTGGGATGGTGGTTACCAGAGTGGCCCTGAGGCAACAGAGGTCGGTGTGCTGCACCACAGCACGGTGTGCCAAGTGAGGCCACCAATCCAGATAGGAGTCTTGGGGGTTTGGTACAGCTATTTTTCTTTCCCTAATGGGTGTGACACCCATCTGGGGGTTTGGGTTCAAAGCTGGTTGTGGGCTGGGCCTTGGGAGCCCTATCCCTTACATTATTCCAAAGTCAACCTTACCTTGGCGTGCTGTGGTTCCAGTCAGCCAAACTGCAAGATGGCCGTGGTCAATGTCTTAAATATCGCCATGGTCATTGAACCTTTTTGTTGGTTTGGAGAGCCCTTCCAACAAAGGGGATGGGGAGCTTGGGGGGTGGGCCAGACTGCTGGTGGTTGATGGACTCTTGTGCCCATTAGTAGACCCTCAGGGAACCCATTGAATTGATCTGGGGGCTCCGGATTTCCATCTGACTTCCCCATGATGCCCATAGAAAAAGGTCCCCTGTCAAAAAGTCATTGGTCACTGCACGCCTGCCTTGACAATCCAGGTTTGGATCCACTGGGATTCTCAATTCAAGGGTGTGATGCAGTGGTTGATGATCATACATAGATCTTGTAATTTTGGAAATTATGTGATTTGGGTATGTTGATTATTGCAATTCCGTTATTCTGATGCAATTTTACTAATTGGGTTAATAGCAGGATAATTATTTAAATATATAATCAAGTGGTTGTCCATTTTTGGAGGTTTTCCCATTCACTAATGAGTTATTGGGAATCCATTAATTCTGGAGGCTTTTATGCGCCTTATGACCAACAATGCATTTAGCCTCTTTATAATTATTTCAAAGTATGGTTGCTCCTGATAGACCTCACTTTGGAATTAAATTCTGACCAACTTCAGCTTAAATAAAGGCCACTATTCGCTAGACCTGTTACATATAATATAATTTATTATTGTATTTTATTTATTTGAGCAGGTTGTTTTGGTGCAGATGGTGGTTCAATAGGAAGTGA
The DNA here is from genome assembly GCA_022478985.1 of Massospora cicadina. NCBI lineage: Eukaryota > Fungi > Entomophthoromycota > Entomophthoromycetes > Entomophthorales > Entomophthoraceae > Massospora > Massospora cicadina. The sequence goes on from JAKSZP010000008.1 coordinate 238,524, forward strand.
GGAAGGGGGTGGACGTACTGAGATATTTTTGGGGTGGCGATGTCCTATCAGAGTGGAATACTCTGGCCCAGTGGAGGTTGGCTGAGGAGCTTGTCAAAAGCTGTAGTGAGGGTGACCAAAGGCTGGCAGGACATTAATGTCTTCCACACCTCAGCATGTGCCTATCCCTTTGGGAAGGCAGTTGCCAGAGTGGCCCCAAGGTGACAGAGGCTGGTGCGTCACACCTCAGCCTAGGTTGCCCAGTGAGGCCGCCTGTCAAGATAGGAGTCTTGGGGGTTTGGTTTAGCTATTTTCCTTTCCCAAATGGGAGTGACCCCCATCTGGGGGTTTGGGTTCATGGCCAGTGGCGGGCTGGGCCTTGGGAGCCCCTTCTATTACAGTTTAATCTATTTCACCATATTGTATTTTGATGGAATAATTAATGTCTTGTTGGGGGTGATCAGTGAAAATACTTTTAAGTAGTTTGCTCTTATTACAATTATTAACAATTAAACTATTTTTATAAATTTATTGGGGTTTGATGCCAATTAATTAGTGTATTTCAGTTACTGAAACATTGAAAACGCTTGTATGAAGTTCCTTGTGGTTAGCCTGAAGTAATGCAACCTGCTACTAATGAATAAATGGTCCCATTACCTAAGCAGAATGCAAATTTCATAAGGTTAATCCGCTAGGGTTGGATAAAGGAATTGGTACATGATATATCTGATTCCAACTCATAACATATTATAACTAGTCAGAGGTGGATACTGACTGGGTAGATTAATGAGCAAGTGCATTATACATTATTGGTGCAACTCGTTAAGTTTAAAATATATTAGCAACAGATGATATTCACATTGTAGTGCTAATGAAAATGTAGATGGAAAAATTTCCTACTATCTAAACACCTTTTTATATTTATTTGAAGTAAGCATACCAGGGAACGGACATTACCAGAACTAAAACTTAAAACTAAATTCTAATACAAAAAACGGTTCAGACAAAAACGCCCAAGTGAGTTGATTGAATAAAACGCTTTGAAAATTCCAACCAACCAGGTGGGCAGCGGAAACTGCTTATCCCTTCATGGCAGAAGGGGAGGGGGATCAGGGGGCGCATCTTCAACAGCAGCTTTCTCCTCCCAGACTAGGGTATTTGTCAAGGTGGATAGTAAGGGCTCGGGGCATCAGCGGCTTGTGGTTCAATATCACTAATTATTGGTATTTCATGGAAATTGCCAGCTAGGAAAATGGCACTGATATATTTGGCTAAAGCTATTTCAGCTTTCATGTGGGTGTATGGGAGTTTAATGAACGTGGTGATATTGGTTCAGGTAATTTTAGCTTTAGGATTTTATGCTACCATTTTTACATTCTGGATAGCTTGTTTAAATTTTTGTGTAACTGATTCATTGTGGTTTTACTTTTTGGAGTAAGGGTTGAGGGGATCACAGGAGGGGAAATAACTCCTGTGAGCATCGCCACTGATCTGGTGACAGCTTTGTGGAGGGGACAGCAATCTGTTGTTGCAGCTGCTTTGACTGCAAGCTTGGTGGTCACTGCAACATGATACGTCATTTGGCTGTGGAGTACATAGACAAGGGGGGTATTTGGCGTCCCAATCTGCATTAAAAAATCGCTCAATTTGCAGAGTTAGTTCTTCAATGAGCTTACCTGATTCATCGATTTCAGCCAATAACTCCCATAGGTTCTGGTTAAATTGAATTGGATAATTGGTGTATGGTTGAGGTTTGGGTGATTCGTTGGGGGAAGCATGGGATCAAACTGGGGTCCAAGCTAATTCTTGATTGGAGGAATCATGTGTGTCACTAGGGCGAGGAGGAGGCTGATTGGTGGCTGCAGGTGCAGCTGCAACCTCAGGTTTTGGGGGAGGGGGAGGTAGGATCATACCCAATGCCAGAATTTGTGCAGGGTGGGAAGTGGATTGGAAGTCAGCGGATGAGAAATCTGATCCGTTGGAAGTGGCTAAGGAGGGGCACTTGTGTTTTGAGTGGTCTTACTTAAAACAGGATGGACAAATTGTCCACCCATCCTTGACGCGGGCCCAAAACAGATGGTCAGGGGCTGAAGGAATAACAGCATGAAGGGGAATTGACACGTCAATTTTATTAAATTCAGGGCTGATCATGCATACTCCTAAGGCCTAGAGAGTCATGTGGCCCCATTTAGGACCACAAATTGTAAGATGGAGTTGGAGCCATAGACTGCCAAGCCGTCCATCAGCTCCTGGTGAAGCACTACAGGGGGGAGGTGGGTGGGCAAGCCAGCAAACTGGACCACCAAAGTGGTGTCTGCTGGGAGCCATGTCCGAGTTTTGGGAAGAGGTGTACCCTGGAATACCAGGGGCACAGTTGCTACAGTGGTGGTGTCAGCTTCACTGGTGAAGATGAGGTTAAAATACCCCTTACAGGGTGGAAATCTATATGATATGGAGAGTGTCATCACCAACTGTGTCATTTTGATAATGGCTTGGTCGTAGTATGGGAAGAGTTTCTCATATTTGACCTTTAGGCAATAGTGCATGTTGCTCCAGGGAAGCACCAGGGGGCAGCGAGGTACCGCTTGGGTGTGGGCAAGATGGGCGTCAAGATCCTTGGGAGGAAAAATCGTTCCATGGGTTTGGAATGACTGGGAGAGCCAGTCTGAGCATCTTTTCCTGCTGGACAGAAAATGGCGGGGTAGTTTCACGCTGCCCCACACTGGAGCATCCAGCGGAGAATCCAAGGACATTGGAGCAAAACTACAACATGCGATTGAATTTTACTTTCTTTTTTCAGTACTAGTGGTGACCGACCCAAAAAAGGGGGAGCCACACGCATCTTTATTTGTAAATGTGCCAAACAAAGGGATTGATATAAATTAAAAAAATTTCCTAATATAGCCCCTAGGTTATCAGCCTAGGAAGCCATATCAGATGGCGAGGAGGCTTTGGGGAAACTTTTTTATGAAGCCTGCTTTAGCTGGAGGACCATGGCAGACAGCATTGAGGTGATAGCATCAGCGACATGGGGCATAAGGAGGTATAGTTGGGGGTTTACTTGGTTAATGAGGCCGCAGTGTCCAAGGCGATTGAAATTTACTTTCTTTTTTTTTAGTACTAGATGGTCAAAATTTACTTTCTTTTTAATTTGTGTAATTTTCTCAGAAAAGTTATTCCAAGTGGAAAGAGAGTACTATATTAACACCTTTAATAACTTAAAAAAGATATTATAAACTTTTTCTAAAACCATTTAAATAGTTATACAAACTTTATCTGCACTTTTGATTAGTGTGGTAGAAATAGGTTTACCTTATATATTTGTCTTTGCTAACACTTGGAATTATAGTTAAGGTGATTGTTTTCAATTTTCCAACTTGTTCTTCAGTACCCTAGTAAAAGAATTGAAAGGATCATTTCTTTGTCCAGAAGTGCCTTCCATTTATCAAAAAAAGTGAGCGTCAGTATCTATATAGCTTTGATATTAAACAAATTGGCTGTGAAGAACTTAATAAGATAAGGTTTTTATTCATCTATAACTGTATTCATATTATTATTATTTTAACAATAACCCAATCACACGTAAAAAACTGTGTAGTAAACCTTGAAAGATTACATCCATACAGTTGAGCCTTTCTCAACACAGGATTAACACCTATCATCAACTTAATCCTTTAAATTGGTCTAGATTTGATAATAAGGGTAATATTCAAACCTTAATGTGTATATTAAAATTTTATGTGGAAGAAGAATGTCCAGGCCAAGCAAGATAATTTAATTGGACTTGGTGAACCCTGTTAGTTAAGATCTAATGCTGCTAAATATCTTTAAAGCTGGCATAAGTTATCATCTTAAAAAGGTTTTTGTGAGCCAGATGTGGTAAAACTTATAGGCCAAAACTAGAATCATTTCAAATACCTTTTAAATCAAGTGAAGAAGTTTTAGCTTTTGCTTTCCGTTTTAACTAGTCTCAGGTATTGTATGGGGTGAAGGTTTTGAATTACTATGGCGATCAGATTTATTTTTCGCAATGCCTTTAAATCTTACATGAAATTATTGTGTCATGGTATTCTTTTTAGATACTAAAAGCACCATAAAGGAATGGGAATTTACTTCCTCTTCTGCATCCTTACTTTTGACATGACTAATAAATAAATATTCTTAGAAAGAACATAATATTCAATAGTGTGACATCTTCAGCGGATAATGATATAGAAGAGACTGTGCAGAATAGAAATGAGATATTCTACCTCCACTGACATTAAGATTACAATCAAATAATCAGAATATTAAATAGCGACTCCTCTATCATGTTTACCAGGAGCCAGGATGCTTCAGCTTAAATTTTCATAAAGTAATACAGAATCATGTGTTAGGTATGCCCTGGATCTCCCAGCAGAGTATTGAATTTCCCATCAACCAAAGCCATGATGACACAAAAGATAGTATATTACAGATCATCTAAGACTACAATGATTATTCCATATAATTTCATTAATCCTGATGACATAAATAAATAATAGAATGAGGCTCCATTCTCAGTTTTGTACCTTATACTTGTTAAAGATGTATACACTGTTCCTCTGAAGCTCCATATGGAGGAAGTTGAATAATTCTCCTAACCAGAGCCCAAATCTGAACCATTTTTATTGTTAATTCTATCAAAAAGGATTGGCATCATTCACTCATATATCAAAAATGCTATAGAGCCCTTAATTTGCCAAACAGATTTCAGATCTAATGTAATTATGTTAAAATCTGGATGTTGCTTTAATATGACTTCTGGACATCAAGACTTTACACGATTGGATATTATCTATAAATATTAGGGTCAATATGATAAAATTCTTATCCTTTTTATTGATAAAAATTGTATCTCATCACTGTCTCTGTGATATTTATCCTTACCAGGGGAGAAAATTAAGGTGTTTTGATGAATACATACTCTTATCCAGTCAACTTGAAAAGGCATCAACTTATTGTCTTTTCTTATGGGCTGCTAGTGGCTAAGGTAGTAACTAGAAACAAATTGTTCCTGTTAGTGTGAGGGCAAACTTATAAAGTGTGTTAGAATTTCTATCACCAAAAACCCTCTTAGCTCAATCCACCAGTCCCTGTATTACTGGTCATATCATAAACAAATGGGTTAAATAAAAAGGGTTGACAAGTAAGTACTGGTTTTATGGCCCCAGCTTCTAAATAATTTATCTCCAACTCCACACTCATTTTTGTTCTCTGATGTTTAATCAAGTGATGAGAAATAGTGAGTGGTCTGACCAACCACCTTTTATAACTAGCCTATTTTTTACTTATTAATTATCTAATTAGTATATACACAATAATCTACAATTGGCTTGTGTTATACTAATACTAATCTATATGATTGATCCATTATGGATTACCACGTGCTCCCACTTTCTTTTATGTAGTCACCAAATTGTAGTATTAAATTACTTTTTGCTAACTAGCCTCAGCGCCTTTAATTAATACTATTTATGAAAATTGAGTCCTTAATCCCCACTGATGCAACTCTCAATTCCCTAAGACCTCAAATACCTTGCCTCATAAGCTACTTTTTTATTACTTGATATATTGTATTTTATTGTTTACTTCTTTGCCACCAAGATGATGTAAAATCATCGTCATTAGGTTTATACTATTAGCTACGGCTATCTTCCAGCGTCTCATTTGCATTTTCTTATGACTATCAATATCAAAATGCCACAAGCCCTATGCATTTTTTTCCTATAAAGTATTCTTAATACAAGGCATTTAACCAGAAATTTTAAATGCTGCTAGATTAACATTAGCTTGTCAGATTGAGAGCTCATGGGAATTAGAAGAGCATATCTAGGAGGGATTGCCATTTGGAAGGTGAAATTGTCATTACAGTAGCTACAGAAGTTTACATCTACAAAGACCATACTGCTTTCTCCTCAACAATGTAATTATTTATTACTACCATATATTATTTTATATTTAAAATTTTATTATGGTCAATTTAGGACTTACTTTCTATCTTTCAGAAATTTGTTTTAATCTAAATTTCTTGTTAATTTGTTAAAATTTACCTGTGTGAAAAGCATTCAGTGCTAAGTTGAAATTTCAAACTGTCAACGATGACGAAACTCTTCTTAAGTCACTCCAAAGCATGTTGGCCTACCTCCTACAATTCTTTGTCATATTGTAGGTTCAACGTCTTAGTGTAAAGGCTATCTCCCATGTTGGAATTCAGTGCTAAAGTGGGAAGTCTGGATAGTCTGTCAGCACTCTAGTGACTCATGCCATGTAAAAATTAAATTTCATAATCATAAGATTGCACTTTTAATGCCCAACGGCTAATTAGCCCTTTGATACTTTGGTTTTTTGCAACCATATTAATGAAAAGTGATCAGTTACAAATTTAAACTTTACCTAATGAACAAAGACCATTGAATTGTTTGCATGCATTGATTACTGCTAGGCACTCTTATTTGCATGGTGTGATTTTTTCTATTAAATTATAGAGTTTAACTACAGTTGGCGAAGAGGTGCTCTACTCACTTGTAATTAAGTTAGGATAGCATGGCCTAATGAGGTGAGGGATGTTTATCATTTGAATAATAGATGTTTTATATTAATTTTGTATATTAATGCTGGTGCAGAGGCAAAGCAAGTCTGCAGCTTGTCAAAAGCCAGTTGGCAGTTAGTTGTCCATTCAAGTTGTGTCCTGTTTAACAAAAAGTATATAAAAATGGTTGTCCTATTATTAAAGTTTTTGACAAACTTTTGGTACTTGACCATCACTAAGAAGACTTGCACATCCTACTTATTGGTTGGTCGCTCCCTCATTTTAATGGCCCTTGCTTTAGCAGGTTGAGGCCGTAAGCCCTGCTTATCAATAACAAATCCTAGATGCTTGAGTTGTTCTTAGAAGAGCTTCACTTTTTTTGGTCTAATCTCGAGACTAGTGGCGGTTAACAGGTGTACAATTCTAAGAGCTGAAAGTTTTTGTTAAATTTTATCAAGAAGCCTATGTCATTTAAGTACACTTTGACACATGAAATTTAGATAACCCAAGATGCTGTCCTTACCCTGTTAGATGGTAGCGAGGGAATTGCATAACCCCTGCAGCATCCAAGTGGGTTGGTATAGAACTTGGGTCATTATATTAGCGCACTTCTTCTGCTCCTCAATCTGAATCTCAATCTTCCAGTACCAGTAGATTAGGTCCATAGCATAGAAGTATTTTCTCTGACTAACTGATCATGAACTTATTGGGTTAAAGTAGAGGTGTGAATCATTTTTAAATCTTTTTTTGAGCCTTCAATAGTTTATAATCACCCAAATAGAGACATTTTTGCATTATACAATTAGAACAAGCAACACTCATGGGCTCTATGATGGTAAAAGTCATTTTTTAGGATTGCCGTTTTTTTCCTATTAAAATTTGTCTAATTCCTTGGACCAATGGAAGGATAAAGAAGACTGGTGGATGTTTTACAGTGTCATTATTATAGAGCGAGTCCTGTGCGCACCCCATATAAAAACCATGTGATGAAAAGTTTGTCTAATATATCTTGAGCAGGGACATTATCCGTTTTTGCTTCCATATGTTCAGGTAGGCTCTCACTAAGTATCAGATAAAAGAAGGCCTTATAGAACTCAAATGCTAACCCAAACTCCTCCAGGGTTCCAAACTTGCGTATCTTCTTACCTCTTTAGATGGATGAAAATGAACAAATGCAATGATTTGATGTCAACTAATGCGAATTGGGTAGGGGTGAATATTAGCCATTAATACATAAAATTTCTCATGATCTGGCAAGATAAGCTCAGGCGAGGCAACAAGTTCTTTGTCTAATTAATGGAATAGCGTGAATACTTTAACAAATAAACCTGATAGTATTTAAACTTAATTTCCGTGTTCACTATTAGTAAAGTAGCTCGCTTACTCAAGAAGTGTTGACTTTTGGGGTTAATCCAACGACAATAAATTATTTGTTTAACAGGATGCACCAACAGGTGAATCAGATGGTCTATTCAATGTTCATAGGACTTTTTCTATTGTTTCAAGCGTGTATAACCAGGTTGAACCTTAAATTTTTCATACCAGGGTACTTATGAAAACACCGGAACTCTCTCAACCTGCAGAAAATGGATAGTCTATGTTTTGCCTTATTTTAATATCTATTTTGGCGTTATAAGCACAAATAAAATTTGACTATAATTGAGGCTGATTCTGTGAAAGATGTTACTTTATTGATAGAACATTAAAGTAGATAGAGTATTTGGGAAAAGGGTTTTTCAAAGAAGTTCTTGATTTTATAACAAATCCAGTTTTTTACCATGGAATTATGCATTGCTGCTTGGTTTCAGGCTCAGTAAAATTTAATTTCTTTGATAATCTGAGATTTTCTGAGCTTCTTTCTTAAAATTAATGCAGCACTGACTTTTTTGTGACTGCGTGGTCTTCTCTGTTTTCTCTTGGTATTCTTGTGACCCTTGTGGCTGTTGTGGCTGCTTGAGTACATTAGTAGTCTTAATTTTTGGAGTACAAAAAATTAATCTGCATCCTATTTTATTAAAATTGGCATCGCTTAGCTTTGTACAAATGAAGAACTCTCTTCAGACAGATTCTGATAAATCTCCTGTAAAAATTTCTAAATTATTATCAGCAAGCAACCTTAGTAACCTTTTTACTGCACAGGTTCATTTTCCACATGCACTTCGTCACATTGTATAGTAGAATATTGATCAAGAATAGTATGAAGACTATTATCCGTAGTTGAGTATGAATTCTTATATTTTGGCTCAACGCTCAGCCAGTATTTCTCAATTAAATACTTGGGATGTTGTACTCATAGGGTTTTATTCACTTGCCCTGTTCAACCTGATCTTCGCTGAGATACCCAAGTGACAGTCTGTTCAGTCCAACACACAGTTGGCAGCTATCGCCAATTGTGACTCCTTCTTCTCTAGATCCCCACTCAGATCTTTACTCTTTTCTATAAGATTCTTCCAATTATTGCACACAGCAATAATATTCTTGAGACAGAACAGCACAATGGAAGCTATTGATAGTTTACTCATTAAATTAAATCCTGAATGGATAACAAAGAACTAAATAACTATTATTATCTGTTATTATCTCCTGTATTATCTGTTTTTTATTATAGTGAACCCTAGGGAATTTATAGTGGGGATTCAGTCGTCTAACCCTCAGTTGACACCTCTTTGATGAAATGGCAGACGTTGCCATTAAATCACCCAAGCTTTTCTTGGCAGTGATGGTCTTCCCCACCCTGGCTAGGATTCCATCATTACACACCTCGAGACCTCAAACAGATTGAGTTGGAAGACGTGTCCCTAATGTTTTCCTCTCAATCCAAGTGAACCAACCATATTTGGCTAACGACCTGCTTAGGTAATGGGACTTATTACCCATTAAGGCAGGTCACGCACCAACTGATCGATTTGCTAGTTGCAGGTGGCATCACTCGCCTTAAAACTTGCTATTCATTCACAATCAGTTGGTGATGAAACCCAACCAATCCCAAATGGTACACCTGATAGTTAATCACTAACAGATGCCCTATTTCATCGGCAACTCTGCCCAATGAGATCTTAAGTATTTGTCCAGATCAATCCCTGATGGATACAACCAGGAAAATATCCCAAAATCCCCTGAACTGTAGTTACTCCAAAACTCAGGCCAACCGAGTTCCAATTCACTTCGCCTTAGGGATTTTTCCCCTAGCGGTTCCATGTAATCTAGCAGGCTGGGAATATGGGCAAAAATCCCAACATTTCCCATCATCAGCAGTCAAACTTAAGGGTATAAAAAGGGGTTACTTCAAGATGTCTCTGTGACATAGTGCACATGGTCATCTGACGGGTATTTAAACCTTCAGGACCACTGATGTCAAGATGACCATCTTTGAACTTATTTTTGTGGACAGGGGTATATAATGGCCTCCATTGAAAAAATCCTCAGGCCAAAGAAGTTCATAAAAGGGCTTTGTATTGTGATAAACATTTTTATTACTGCTCATGTTAGGTTGAACTCAATCTTCATTCTGGTTGGCTAAATCATTAATATGAATATTTCTATTACTTTGGGGATCTAAAGGGTGTTACTTCCAAAGGTCAAGGAAATAGCGCCTATAGTTGGGCGTTTCCCAATGTTACCCTTCCACAAGATGAGATTGTCAAGGGAGTGTCTGTAACTCTCTCGTTCCCAGAGAGGTGGTGCAGGATGCACAACATAAGCCACGGAACTAAACATTAGCATTATGGGAAACATGGCACCGCGGAGTGACAGAGCAGAAGGGACCCAGGGCAATGGTATACAACGCAGTATACCGGATTAGATAGCCAATAAACAACAAAGCTTGATTAGATCCCAATTGTGAATCTATGATTGAGTGGAAACCGGTGCTAGGGCGCTTGGGTGCCTCGATCTAGAGGGGACCATGGCGGACCAGTGGTGCAATGGGTACTGTAATTAATTTGGATAAAATAAACTGGCCAACGTTGTTGGTGACCTCCTCAAAGAGGTCCACACACAGGTTCGCTTAAGGAACCATATTTTCAAAAAAACGTAGAATAACGGAAAATTGTTTATTAGGGAGTTGACCAACGAGGAAGGTTGGTCTCATTAAAACATAATTAAGCAATGGGGGGCGAGTCATCAATTGGCAGAAGTGGTGCTAAGCCTAAGTGCGCTAATAGGCGTATGCTACCATTAGTCAGGTAATGTAACTCGAAATTGGCAAACTTTGAATTAGGAATTGTAATTGGACTCAACCCAATCTGGTATTTAAATTATTTGAACAGGTTTTGAACCCCTTTTATCCAGCAACCCTAATGAACCGTCAGGATTGACAATGTATCTGGTGCTTTTAAACTCCCTGGCTGTAAATCAGGGCCAGGATTCACGCACATTCTATGGACCAACTTGGGCATATCTTGCCTATACCCAGAGTTCTTCTAGGGTATTTTTTAAGTCAGGGAGGTCTTACAACTTGACCTTTTTTGGCCTCCTGACGTGCAGTTTTGTCATTAAAATCCATGCCCTCAATTACGTCATGGAGCCATAACATTACCATCTCGTTCTTTTGTGGCTCCACCCCCATCCAGGGGCTTTTGCCAAGGAAAAGTTTTTGTGGGCTGGGGCCAGCTTCAGGGCAGCGACGGTTTGCTTTGACTTGAGTCCTGCAGCCTTCTGGAAACACCCATGAAAAGCTTTGATCTGACCTTGGGCATGGGTACAGTCACATGCTGGTACCCAACTTTTTTCCACTGTGTCAAATCCCTTCCAGGATACTAGGTACTTAAGCCTTCTTCTTACTATGCGGGAGGCTAAAATATCCTCCACTCCCCACTCTGGTGCCCCATCCACGAGATAAGCCTCCGTGGTCTCTGGTGGGGGGCCCTCAAACATTGTCAGCTTAATTTATGGCATACTGAAAAGATCCAAAACGATAGGGGAGATCTAACTGGTATGAGGAGTGGCCCACCTTTCTGACAACGAGCTAAAGAAAATTCTCTTTAACCCAGATTTTTGCATGGCTGTTTGATAGGGATGCTTCAAGCATCAATCATCTTGAGATCCCCTTCCTTGTACGCAGGACCTGCCCATCTCTTTCCATAAGTCTTATCCTTATATACTTACATTGCTGCCTCCAAATTCGTGGAACCCCCTGATGAACTTTCTTGATAAATTTTAGCAAATTCCACCGCCGCTTAGACTTTGAATCCACATATGGGCTCCATGTTGAAGGCGGGGTTAAACCCATGGTTGGCGAAAAATGGGGAAAAACTGATAGACGCATGTTGTGTGTTGTTGTAGCCAAACTGGGCCATGGGAAGGTGAGAAGCTCAATATGAATGTTCTGTGGCAGTGTAACATTGCAGGAAAAGTTCTAAGCACTGGTTCACTCGTTCAGTCAGCCCATCTGATTATAGTGATAGGCAGTTGAACAACCGGGATGAATCTGAAGAGTCATAAGCAACTATTCCCAAAAATTGAAGTAAACTGGGGCCCTTAATCACTAATTATTTCTTGGGAAACCATGATAAGCAAATACGTGGGTGACGAAGAGCCTAGACATCTCTGTCATGGTTATTGTGCTTCCGCAGGGGATAATGTGGCCGAATTTTGTAAACCAGCCCACCACTACCATGATTCATTGTAACAATCAGATGCGGGTAGTTCTATAATAAGATCCACCAATAACGAAGTCCAGGGCCCTTCATCCTTCTGAACTGGTATCAACAACCCTGCTAGTAGTTGTTAATTTCGTTTCATCTGATTGCAGACTAGGAACTCTTTACAATACTTGGGCAACTGCACGGCTAACCTCTTTTAAAAAATAAGTGCAGCAAATTAGCTCCAGAGTCAACACCTTCCAGGATGACCAACTTTGATTCCGTCATGATGGTCCCAAATGATTTCCGGGAAAAGTGGTTCATTTGTAACCTATAGGCGCCCCTGAAACCACACCATTCATCCTTCACGTGGTAACCCCTGGTAATGTCCTTCTTATTTAACTCGCTCTTGGCAAGGGCTATAGTATATTTGGCGACAAAGGCTGTGAAAGAATTACCTTTCTGAGCATATTATATTCCTCCGCATTTTCCAGAGGATCAAGTGCTGGCCTGTGGGTCGAAGGAGAGGGAAGTTGAGACACAATCTTACCCAGCGGAATCATCAAGTGGGTACTATGCAACTTTACCTCCTTAGGATCAGGAGATAGTTAATGGTTGTGGCTCAAAGCGTCCGCCAAACCATTCTCCTTGCTCTTAGTAAACTCATAAGAAAACACAAATTGGGCTAGGGTCTCATGTCAACAGGTTTGCTTTGGGGCCAAGACACGAAGGTGAATGGTAGTACAATAAAGCACGTTGATCTTTATGCACGCTGAATGGTTGTGATGAGCCACGCAAGTGATGACGCCAAAAGGTAAGCGCCTCAACCACTGCTAATAATTTTTTGTCCTAAATGGCGTAGTTTAACTAAGGGTGGGAAATATAGCAAGAAAGGTACCCAACTGGATGCTCTACTCCATCTTCACCTACTTTATACATGTCCGCTGCCATGGCGAAGTTAGAGGCATTTGTGGCCACAATGAACTCTGTTATAGGTTTTACATGGCGAAGTATGGACGTGGACAACAGGGTGCACTTTACCAGCTGGAAGGCATCATGCATAATGGGAAACACTAGATAATTTTTGCTCCACTTGCAATGTACAGGGGCGCCACCACCTCAGAAAGATTTGGTGTGAACTTCTTCAGGAACGTACACGTCCTTAAGAAACTCTTCAATTCATTGCTAAAGTTGTTTTGGACCACTCACATATCGCATTATCCTTGTCTGGAGTATCATGTGGCCTTGATCAAACATGACGTTGCCCAGGAAGGTGACCTGGGACTTAAATAATTCGCATTTACTGATTTACAGCTAAAGGTTGCCTGCCCTTAACCTCTTCATCACCTGATGGAGGTTTAATCCATATGACTCATTATCAGGATAAAACATCAGAATATTATCCTTGTAGGACATTGTGCATACACCCAGCAGGTCCCCCAAAGCCGCATCTATACAGCATTGAAAGATAATTGATGCTTTTTTAAGCCCAAAGGGCATAGCCAAAAACTGTAAAATTCCTTTTCTAGTATAATATGCAGCTAGCCACTCCTGGACCTTCTTAATCTGGATCTGATTGGACGCGTTTAAGCAGTCCAATTTGGAGAAGATTTTCACCTTCTTCAATAAGAGAGCAATCTATGAGTCCAACGTGATGGGATGCAAGTCTGTTACTGAGACATTGTTGAGATTCCTATTATCTACACTGTCACGATTCCAATATGACTGGACGATAAGCCCTAAATCAATAAGGTAGAATGTATGAAATCCGCTGAGTTGTTTTGAGTATGATTAATTTGAGCGTGCTTCGAAATGAGATGCTATTGGGTTGCTGGGAAATTGGCTGAATTGGGTGATTGTGAATTAATGAATGAACGAATAAAGAATTGGGAGAACCAATGAGAAACGGCAAAGTGAATTACTAAGCCATGAAAGTGATACCATCCAAATTGCTATGATACAAGCGGGATGAGATGATCAAGGGAGGTACGTTATTAATAGTTTTAGAGTGGGCGACACAGCGATAATCAGCTGTGTTTATTATAATAAATAAAGAAGTATAGTGGGGCAAGCGCTCCATTATAAATAAAAGTTTATTTCTGTTGTTATAAGGGCAACAATCCTTCTATTTTTTGGTCCTATTGCTCAGTGGGTCAAACCCAGCACAATTTCATTTATGGCGTATCTCAATGGAAACGCCAATTTTATAACATACGCATGGGCATAAGGTACCATTATCCTTCTCCACAAAGAGAAGTGGGGAGCATACTGGGTAGTTACGCTTAAATATTACCTTTAGATAAATGCTCCTTGACCCAAACATCTAACGCCACTTCCTCCATACAGTCAAGGGGTAAATGGGAGAAGGTATATGCACCAGATCAATGGTAAGTTTGAACTCAATGTCAAACTTTTAATGAGCTGGAGTCCATTTTCTGAAGCTGCATCAAACGAAGATTTCAGCCCCTCTAAACAGAAAGGTGAGGGTACCTTTAAAGAGGGCTTCAGCAGCGGAGCTAGACTGAGTGTGTTGACAGTGGCCATTGGGGCTATCAGACAATTACAATTCTGATGTATAGAAAAAGATTAGTTTGAAGGTAAACGCTGAAAATATTGGCCAATAGACCCTGGTCAATTCCTTGTGGAACTCTAAATTGGGGAAACACTTATAATAATTTTTGGGCAAACAAAATGAGTTTTGGCAGTCAGAATGAATCAAATCATTGGCAAAATTTGGGGAGCTCATAGGAGGCTCCTCTCTAGGCCATCTCTACTATGGTACAGCCTACATCACGGATTCTGGCCCCTTTTCATGGTCAGAGGGGGTCCATCCAAGTGCAAAAGTTTCCCATCAAATTGATTAGATAAATACATTAAAACCTTACCTCAAAGATCTAAACTGCCTGTCATCACCCTCCATCAGTCATTTCCTGAAGTAAGGCGAGTTTTAAAATAATCCAAAAGGTCCACCACCCATATTACATAGTTTGAAATTTAATAAGCAATCCAAACTTTGAGCTGCAACACTTTATAAACTAAGTACCAACTTATAAATAGGGTTCATATCCTATCCCTTCGCGGCAACTAAAAAGCTATAAAAAGCCCAACTTTTTAGTTTTTAGTATTTATTTATCTTTATTATTATCAGTGCATTCAATCCTCTTATTGTTAGATTTCTAGGCCTAAAATGCACCAGCAAGCAAAAAACCTAAAATCCAACAAGGGCAAATCACCCTGAGAGTTAGCCTCAGACAAGGGGACAACTAATTTATGACCATTCTTATAAGTTAAGGATAAGATATTGTCTTTCAAGTTTGTTCTGACATTAATCTTTTGCCACCACTTTACTCTTAAAAGAATGGGGTACAAGAAGTTTTTGATTGCTTAAAAGCCTTCAGCCAAATGATATTTGCCAACTTGGTAATCCACTAGCCCCAGAACCTTCAGCTTGAAAATACCTTTGGAATCCACTACATTAACCATACCACCGGGAAAGTAATTCAACTAAAGGTAGTCAGCTTGATTTTGGCTAATAAATTTCTCAAAAGCTCCAATATCCACTAAAATAGTGGTGTTTTTTTCTCTAAAGGGAATGAAAGGTTATTAGTCAAAAAAATTATTCATAATGGTCTTTATTCAGAGAAGAAGACACCAACACCACGCTTGAGAACTCTTCATAAGCATAAGAATGCCTCCAGGATATGTTTTGCATCATAAAATGGAGAGAAATAATGGCCACCCTTACTAAGGCCACATATCCCACCATATCTTCAATAGGTGAATAAACATTTTTATCTGTTAAAAGAAGCTCCTTTTCCACCCCCTGTGTTCTGCGGATCAGGGTAGGAGTCAAGCGTGGGTTCTCAAGAGTGATTTGATATACTGAAATGGGGTCATCCCCAGAGCGTTATGAGATAATAAACGGTTTGTTTTTATTATATCACTTGCATTATAAAACGTGTTTCTGGGCATCAATGACCTCATACCGGCTCTGATGGCCAGGTGTGCCTCGTTACTTAAGGCGATCACTACCACGCCCTTTGAAGATGCTTTGCCTGCACTGAAGATTCAATACGTAGAAAAATATTTATTGAATTGTTTCTGGTTAAATTTGGGGCTAGACTCTCCTGGGCCCTCAAATTCCGCCGAGACAAAGAATTGGTGTGAAGCTCTGCACATTCAAGGTAAAACTTGAGTTATGGGAACCGTATTTATAGGGATGGCTGCAGGTGATATCATTATAGTGGAATTGTCTAAAACATTTAATTTAAACTTTGGGATAGACCCCTGCTCACCTTTAAATTGGCAGAGCTTGAAGGTTTAAAGGGATAAGATTCCACCATTTATAGGAGAGCACTTGAGATTTTGGGGCCCATAACTAAAGGCCGTCCCAGGCGAAACAATGATGGCAAAATTACCTGTCCCCTTCTGGGTTGGTGCATGAGAACTGTCTCAAAAAGCTTCAATCACTTGGTTGAAGTTGAGAGGGGGCGACTGCCAAATTGAGAAGTTTCTCTTGGGGAGGTCCAAGGTGGAATGGAGAAATGTTGTTTAAATGATGTTGGGAAACAGTAAGGCCTGTGCTTTATCACAAAAATCATTCAAATATTATTTCATCAGAAGGCCAGCTTGGCGCAGAGAAAAGAACTCGTAGAAGATGTGGATGGACAACACATCTGGACAACGCTGCTCCCTGAAACGCTCCATAACTTCCACTGATCTCCACAAAAGCGGTTGTGCATGGAACACCACAAAAACCCTATCAGATGCCTCTGGAGATACCCGATATAAAAATCACCCCACAAAAGGGTGGATGAGAACTGGATAATTTGTTATTATCAAAATAGGCTTCTGGCAATAGGAGAGAAAGGCCTGTTGAATATCAGAGTAAATCCCAGGGCAAAGTTTAGGAATTGTGACAACAGATCATAAAAATTTCAATGTACCATATATGAGCAGGAAGGTGGACTTTTCCAGTTGGTAGTTTTTAAGAATAACGCCAAGATGCATCAATACAAAACCAAGCAAAAAGTGTGCTGAGCACCCTAGTGGCCGTGACAGACAGCCAACGCACCCAGTTTACACATAAAGAAAGCCCAACACGGAAAATTCTGATGTATGTAAAAAAAGGTTGGGTAATTATTGTCAAGAGAGTGTCTGTAACTCTCTCATTCCCAGAGAGGTGGTGCGAGATGCACAACATTTTGCCCCGGAACTAAACATTAACATTATGGGAAACATGGCACCACGGATTTACAGAGCAGAAGGGACCCAGGGCAATGGTATACAACGTAGTATACCGAATTAGATAGCCAATAAACAACAAAGCTTTATTAGATCCCAATTGTGAATCTATGATTGAGTGGAAACCGGTGCTAGGGTGCTTGGGTGCCTCGATCTAGAGGGGACCAAGGCGGACCAGTGGTGCACTGTGTACTGTAGTTACTTTGGATAAAATAAAGTGGCCAACGTTGTTGTAGACCTCCTCAAAGAGGTCCACACACAGGTTCGCCCAAGGAACCATATTTCAAGAAAATGTAGAATAACGGGAATTATAATTAGGAAATTAACCAACGATGAAAGTTGATCTCACTGAAACATACTTAAGCAATGGGGGCGAGTCATCAATTGACAGAAGTGGTGCTAAGCCTAAGTGCACCAATAAGTGTATGATACCATTGGCCAGGGTGCTGTAACCCAAAATTGACAACTTGAGTTATGGATTGTAATTGCATTCGACTTTAATGTAATATTAAAGTTTGGAATGGGAAACAAACCCCTTTTATCCAGCTAACATAACAAACTTTCAGAATATTGACCGTAGCTAATGCTTTTTACACCCTAGCTGTAACGCCAGGCGAGCATTACGCACATTTCCAGAACCAAACTGGGCATATTTTGCCTGTACCCAGCGCTGGTCCAGGTTATGTTTAAGGTCAGGGAGGCCTGTGCATTTAACCTTTTTGGCCTCCTGACGTTCAGCTTTGTCCTTGCAAAACATGCCCTCTAGTATGTCATGAAGCCATTACAGAGACATAAGGAAATACTTCAAGTGAAACACGAAGACTCAGTTATATGTGATTTGGGTGGTGTCATTTTTAATGAGATACACAGTTCCTCTTCTCATGACAACATTTTCAGGCCCTTTCAGACAACTGTAACTTCTCAGGTTTTTCTCTAAGCATATTATAGAACTTTACTTTTTTGTCCTACCTAAGTTATGCAACTTAAGTCTTATGTTACTATCTTTAGTATTCTCCTTAAGTGACTTAATAATGTTGCTGCTAACTTTCATTTGAATCATTTAACTCCTTCACTAACTCTTCCTGGTATCTCCTGCTAGACTAATTCATTTTACTTGCATCCATCACTGGAGCTAACAAACTTAGTAAGGGGTTGCACCCCATATGCCGCCTTGAACGTAGACATGCGAATAGTCAAATGGTATATATACAGGTAAGCTATCACAAAGTTTACAATCTACATATTTGGGAACTCTGCTAGTGTACCAAGCCAATGATTTCAAGATCACTGACCCTTTCTCTATTGATTTAGAAGCTACCTTTAACTACAACCTTGCAGGTGAAAATCCCTTAACTCAGCGTAGCTAACAACTTCACCATCACTTGATTAACTAGATTAAAGGCTAGAAGCCCTACACCCACTTGGGTGGCCTGGTTATGTCCTTTTCATTAATTTAGTACATCAAAGCTAATCTCACTTAGTCCAAATTATCTGCTTGTAATCTATTTATATAATCAAGGTTTCTTGTAGATCCTTTACAAGAGTGGTAATTTAACACTCATTAGTTGTAAATTTCCAGGAAACCAATATCTGGGGAGCTTTAACCTACTTTTAAATGTTTAGGATCAAATTTACTTTAATCAATAAAAAATAGGTTTATGGAGGTAAAAGTTTAAATAAAAATCAAACCCTTTGTAGGGTGGTTGGAAACTAAGTATTGTGAAGAGACTGGGGTATAATTATATTATTAATATGAAGGGAATAAGGCGTGTGAGAGTTTTAAACTGATTAAGGTTGTGTCAGTGGCAGTAAATTTACAAGTGAAAATCTTAAATGACAGTCAGGCAATTACAAATCCAATCATGTAATAAGAGTATATCAGATCAAAATAAGAACAGAAATAAGGAAATTTTCGGCCAAAATACCCTGGCCAATTCATGGTGGAACCCTTTGAATTGGGGAAATACTGGATTCATAATACTTGGGCAGTAGCATGAGTTCAGACTAAAGGATTAGACCGACCATGCATCAATCTGGGGAGTCCATTGGAGGTTCCTCCTCAACCCACTTCTAGTTCAATTCAAACAACTAAGTAAAGCCACCCCCTTTTATAGGCTTGGTGAGGGTTCCCCCGGGTGCAACTATTATCTCTTATGGTGATTAGCTAAAATATATAAATCGTTACCACACAGGTTTCTCATGCCTAAGATTGGCCCTCCATCAGCCAATTCATTTAAGCGAAGTGAATGTGAAAGCTCTGATAGATTGAACACCTATATATCTTAGTAGGCATGAAGCTAATATTGAATTAATTCCTATCTTGGTCTGAGCCCCAAATTAATTCAAAATTAATCAGTAATATCATAACAGGGTTCTCTTTTAGTCCCCTGACTACAATTAATAAATCTTAAAAAGAAATCAGTTTTTTGAAAATTATTTTTTGATTAGGATTATAATAAGTGGTGTCAATCTCCTAATTGGTGGAACTTATGCCCATAACGCACCAGCAAGCTAAATAGAATCCTATGATACATGTGTTTCTCACTACAGGGCTCCCTGTATACCACAAAAAACCTGTTAAAAATGATAACTATGCCAGAACAAAGGCTAGCTGCTTCAAAGCAACAGCTGGCCAGTTCTTTGTCTTGCCTCAAGAGGCTTGAGAAGCACTCTTCCCAAGGCCCTTATGGGGCCTTATATATTATTCAAAAACCTCCGCTCAGAGACAAGTTCGCACCTGGTGAGGGCAGTATTGGCTCCTTCCTGTTTGGTTATAAACCAGTGATGGAAGGAGCAACTGACCATCAAAAAAAGTATCTTCTCCCCTGCTTTAGGCGTATGGCTCAAGAGATAATGGTTACCCATATGACCAACCATAGCACCTGAGCGGAGTTTAAAAATGCTTATTGATGAATTTGGCTCCTCACAGAGTTTACATCGGCAAAAAAGAACTTTATGTGCCTTAGCCTGCAAGAGGGAAAATTGATAACTTCTTTTGTTGAGCGCTTTTATAGTAGTTCTCAACCACTGTTGCTTGCCAAATTCTCCCACTCATTGATGCTATTGATGCTTTTTTGGCTGTATTGGCGCCTCATCCCTCTTTGACGATGCATATCTCTTCCATCAAGCGTCTCTTAAAAATCATACGGGATATCAAGAGGTTTTACTAGCAGTGGTTGACTTCTATGGACACAATAAAATGCAAGCATATCCTATAACCTCTCCAACCTTTTCTATGGCTGTTTACCCTTTAAAAACTGCTCCTGTAAAGCTGCAACTACAAGATGCGCTTCCCCCATGTGATGATATTCAGAGAGTACTAGCAATGACAGGGCAGCGCTCCCTTCATATTCTATTTACAAAACTCATCCGGCGAAGTTAGTTATCACTTTGCCTTGCTCCCCTCCTTCTTCAGATCTGTCTTCCAAAGTGTCTGAAGTGTCGTGTCCCTCTTATGCGCTACCTCTATCCTCATTGGCATCTCCTTCAGATGTACCTCATCCAAAATCTATGGCCATAAAACAACTAAAACGGTCACTTCCAAGGCCAAAGCCAAAGCCATTACAGTTCCAATAGCCCCCCCCCAAAAAGTTAATGCGGTGAAGGAACAGCCCAGGACCTATCTTGCCATAAGGAAAGCCCTGAAATTACCGCACACCCTATGGACTCTCTGACGTGCATTGAGAATCCCTATGATGAATCTGAAGGAGGATGTGAAGATGCTGGTCACTATGCTCTAGGAGCCCTGGTGAAGTGGAGATACTTGACAGGTTGAATCTGGAAAGAGTGGATATGGCTAGAGTACCCCGCCGAACATATATATATCAGGTGTTGAGAGGCCTGGAGATTATTGACACTGCCAGTGATTCCAACCAGCTCATTACCACAATAATCCGATCCAATCAGAGGGTGTATACACTGCAGTCTATCCAGGATATCTTCACTGAAACTGCCAAATGCCTTGCTTCTACTCTACAGCTGAAGGAGTTCCTCATCTTCCCCCCATTTGGGTGAAACCTTAAAAAATGTATGGTGTTGTCAATGGAGTACAAGTTGTTGTTATCCTTGACACCAGATCCCCTGTGAACATTACATCATCAAAGCTAATAAAAAAAGCTGGCCCCTGACCTCGAATATACTTAGGAGTTGGGCACTGATGGCCCAACCAACATTCTCACTATTGGGGCCTACTCATCTTTACCCATCCTTTTAGAAACTCCTCTTCTTGGCCCCCACAGTGTCCTTAGCCAACAATACCTATGACATGCACAATGGTACCATCTTATACTTAAGTATTACGGTATTATCAATCTGAAGCAGGGCTATCTCTCCTTGCTTAACTATGAGGTTACCCTGATTTTTGACCACAATGAGATTAATAAAAAGGAATACGCTTGCATGGTTGAGTATCCTTTCTCTACCTTATCCTTACGCTACTTGACGGTGGGGTGGAATACCAAGATGCTTCCTGAATCAGTGGACGCCCCTAAGGAATTTTATTTTATGCAGCCAAAGAGGTGTTGATTAAAGCGGGTGAACAAAGTGTTAAAGATACTAAGATTACCTTACAACTTTCTCCACAACTGCCTGCTGCACATAACTAGATCGATGGAATCAGTCACTTAGAACCTTTAGTATTACTAGGCATCCTAGACCCAGCCTACTAACGCCCTATCATTATTCTACTGAAAGATCTTACAAGTAAGGACATGGTCATAAAGAAACACCAGGAGATTGGAAAAGCTCTGCTTATACCTGTTAAGGAAACTAACCAAGTCCACTGTATTTGGTATATGTCAGATATGGACCTACCTACGGATAAATCATTATTTAAATTGCCTTCCGTTCATATCTCTGATGGTCTAACCTCTGCAGAGCTTAATAAAGTTAAAAGTTTATTGTAGCCCTACAGTGACATATTCTCTAAAACTGAGACCGTCTATAGTCATAGGAATGGTTTGAGCCATACCATCAACATTGGGGATTGTTGAGATTGTTAACCAGACCATGACTTGATTGATGTCAGCTATTATAACTTATGAATTGGACATTGATGCCAATTAACTTATCTAATTTAAGGGTTTTAACTTAACTTAATTCTAATAAATATAATGGATCACCTTATGTTGGGCACCCTTGCCAACTAAATTCAGATGGCTTGACTTTTAAGTTTTCAGTGGATACTAGCGGGTTTGGTTTAATTAAATCATGCAACCTTGACTACTTAACCTTGTTCAACTTTCAAGAATTCAGTGGATCTCAGCAGCTAATTATGTCATGTGATCAAGTCACCAAATTTACTCAATTAAACCTGATTCTACTTTTATTTGTTTCAGTCTTACTTTAGCTCATCAAAAATAAGTTTTTAAATGTATGGAAGTTTCCTTTATCTGGATGATTCTCGAATAGATTTTAAGATAATTTAATGGTGCAGCTTTAAGTCATGCTCTCCAACCTTTAAGGTTGAGCTATTGAAAACATTCGTTTTCATAGATTTACTGATGAACAATGCCAAGGATCATCTACCTGCTTAACTTAACTCATATCTATACATCATAGTTTTCCAGCAAACCCGAGATTTTGAGCATTTTCAGGATCTACAACTAATTTAATTTAATAGGATTTTCTGGATACTAATGCTGAGGATCAATCTACAACTAATATTTTGAATTAAATAGGATTTACTGGCAACTAATTCCAAGGATCAATCTATAATTAATAAAATAAGAATTTCAGTGGCCAATGACGTGATTTTATATTTAATATTGCCAGCCGATGTTGCTGAGGATTTTCATGCTGGGGCTACTTGAAGACGATGCTAAAGACTTCTAAGATGGATTTTAAGTTACCAGTGGGTTACACCAATGATATTTCATGAGTTTCTGGAGAGTTACGCCAAAGATGGTTAAGGTTGGTGCCTTACCAATGTATTATGCCCTGTGCAACCCCAGAAACCAATATAAACCCAAATCATATAGTTTTAGTTGGTGGGATGATCAGCTTTAAAAGCCCCACATTTTTATTCAAATAATGATCTACATTTGCCGCTGTTTTTGCCCTCAAACAGTTTTCCAATTTATAAAATATCGATAAAATGGCAGTTGAGGCTGCAGCTGCCTCTACCAACACCCTACTTCACCAACAACTTCATGGGCAATGGAGCTCCTTGTTGAGGGTATTCCTATCCTCAATTTTCCCCACAATTTTGAGGAAGATGCGAAGTATAAAATTGAAAAGCTTGCTTTTGGTGTAAGCCACGCTTGCATCAATGCAGCAAAAACTTCTCTTTTTGAACCCAATTATCCCAAAAGCCGTCGTTGCATCAAGTCATTCACTTGTGTGCCTGCTCTCATCA
The DNA here is from genome assembly GCA_022478985.1 of Massospora cicadina. Classification (NCBI taxonomy): domain Eukaryota; kingdom Fungi; phylum Entomophthoromycota; class Entomophthoromycetes; order Entomophthorales; family Entomophthoraceae; genus Massospora; species Massospora cicadina. Next base: position 262,234 of record JAKSZP010000008.1, read on the forward strand.
TATTTGCTGTGCATCAACTTGCTCAATACGTTGAGGCAATGGACACTGCTGGCCTCATCAACAAAAAATCTACAATCATACCTCCTTTTGCCTCATGTCGCTGATGCTCCTACCCCAATGTTGTCTGACATGGTCTGCCAGCTAAAGTAGGCTCCAGACAAAAGTTTTCCCAAAGATTTTTCACCTTCTGATATAGCTTTCTAGGCTGTTAGCTGAGGTGCCATATTATGATTTCTTTAATTTCTAATAATCCCTTTTTTTGGCTCATTTGCAAATAAATATAAATGGCGGCTCCCCAATTTTGGGTGAGCACCACTAGTGCTAAAATAAGATATACATTTGCCTATTATTCTCTAGTTTCAAGTGATTCGTTACTAGAAATACTGGATATCATTGAGATACCTAAGGATTAGATGCTGGATCAAGCATCTAGGAAGTGGTCGGCGCTAACGCTCCCCCTGATGCCAATGAAAGCATAGCAAGGATTCAACAGTCCTCATATTATTGATCCTGGAACACTAGCCAAGTTCTTAAACCACGAAAATAGGCTACTTCTTCAACAGGGATGCTAGTCCCATCCAATCCAAACCTTATCATAAATCAAAAGTTGATGAGCAACAGATGAAAACAGAACTTAAAAACTACTAGATGCTGGCCTACTGGTACCTTCGTAAAGCCCATGGTCATCCCCTCTCCTCCTTATAAAAAGAAATATAGCAGTCATTAGGTTGAGATGTACTAATCTAGCTAAACAACCTAACAAAGAAGGATGCTATCCCATCTCTTGCATTGAAAACTCTCTAGTTCAGCTCTCTGGATCTAAGTTCTTCTCAACCATGGACTTAGCCAGCAGCTATTGGCAGATGGACCTCTCTCCCTAAGATCAGGAGAAATGTGCTCTGATTTGCAGTGAGAGCTTATTTCAACTCACCCAATTAACTCAGGGGCTGTGCAATGCTCCTGAAAATTTCCAGTGAGTCATGGATCACATCTTGCAGGACCTCGTACTAAGTTGTGTCATCATCTATCTTGATGACATCACTGTGTTTTCTAAGACCTTTAACGACCATCTTGCTCACCTGAAAGATGACTTATAATGCTGCGTCAGTTCAACCTTAAATTAAAATCCCTCAAGTGCACTTTTTTCCAGAAAAGTTAGATTTCCTTGGACACGCCATCTCTGTGGATGGGTTTTCAGCCTCTCCAAGGCAAAGTTGAGTCTATATCCAAAATGCCTGCTCCTAAACCCCTGCACGATATCTGGGTATTTTTGGGTATGATGGGGTATTAACATCTTTCCCCAAGTTCGCCCATCTGAGTGAGATTCTTGTACGTCTCTTGCTTAAGAACACTCAGTTCCATTGGGGTGCTGAACAAAAGGCCGCGTTTGCAAACCTTTAAAAGCAATTGCAAAAAGGCCTATCTTCCATCTCCTTGGGTATGGCAAGCTGTTCATGTTGTCCATAAAAGCCTCCAATTACGCCGTTTGAGCTATCTTGGATCAGTTGGATGATAATTATGTCAATCATCCTGTGTTTTATATCAGTAAGATGATCTAAAAAGCTGAGCGCAACTAAAGTGTCACCAAAAAAAGCCTTGCAGTCCTGATGGCTGTAAAATATTACTACCCTTTTCTATGTGGAACTTCCTTCACTTTCATTAATGACCACGCCTCCCAGAAGTAAACAAACATGAAGGATCCCACTGGGTTTTTGGCTTACTGGGCCTTAAAGCTCCAACACTACAATATGAAGATTTAGCACTGAGATGAAACCTGTCATATGAACATTGATGGCTTGACTCAGCTGCCTATTCTTCACCTAGATAATAGTGAAGCAAGAGGCTGCATTACCTCATTAAGACCCTTGACGCCTGTGAAGACAAGGATGAACCCGTCCAGAGATGTAATCCTGACACTCCCACATTATCAAGGTGGATATAGGGTTGTTGTATAAGAGATAGAGTTATATTGGTTTGCTTTATACTCAACCTTTCAAGTGAGGTCCCGTTATCATGGAGGCACATTCTATGCTGGGGCACAGCGGAGCGCGTAAAACTTATTAGTGGGTGAAGGATCGGTAATACTGGGATGGAATCATGGAGACTATCATCAAAGTGCTGGATTTTGAATAATATGTAAAAATAAATCAGTTACTAACCAAAGCATATATACCAACCCACCACGTCTCAACAACCATATCATACAATAAGCTTGGATGTTAAGGTCCGCTACCCCAGACTACCTGCAGGTATCACTATATCCTGGTAGGCATTGATAACTTCAACAATTGGGTTGAAGCTGTTGCTTTTCCTGCCCAGATCACAAAAGCTACCGCCACCTTCCTACATCAACATATTTTACCTGACATGGTTGTCCCCAGGTACTGCTTTGTGATAATGGAAAGAATTTCACCTCGCTGGTGGTAAAGCTTCTGGCTACTTCCATGGGGATGCAGCAACTTTTCTTGGCCCCCTACAACCCCTCCACAAATGGTACTATGGAAAGAGCAAATTAAACCGTGGTACCCATATTACAAAAGATGTCCGGCTCAGAACCCCTACACGGGAGACAATTCTTACCTAGTAACCTCATGGCCTACTGTATCTGTTACCATCAAATTTTAAAAAATTCTCCCATACACATATTAATATGGTCAAAACCCAGGAGTACCAGCCCTGCTAGCAAAAGATGTCTTCTCAGGTAAGACGGTGAGTCTGATAAAGCCCTGAAAAGATTGTCACAACACATTATCCAGCTACAGTCCAATGCCATAATTAACTTAGCTAAAATGGTAACCAAAGAAGGGGTAGCCACAAATGAGCATAGGATCTACTCCCTTCCTTTCAAGTGTCAGACTTGGTGTTGTATTACCACAATCTGTATCACTACCAGAAGTAAGAAGCTTGAGTCTAATTTTAAAGTTTCTTTTGTAGTCACTTATAAGAGAGAGGAGGAGTACTCCATTAAGTCCCTTGTTACTGGAGATACTATCAACCAAGTCCATGACTGGTTCTTGCACCCTTATTCTCTCCCTAACGCTCTTGAAGGGGGATAATGTCGGACAATTACAAGTATGATATTGTAACAAGAATGATTCAGTCTATAATAATAACGAAATCGGTCAAAAGACCCTGGCCAATCCTTGGTGGAATCTTTTGTATTGGGACAGTACTGGTGTCTATAATACTCGGGCAAATAGCATGAGTTCAGGCCGTTGGATTGCACCAACCATGTGTTTATCAGGGGTGTCATTGGAGGTTCCCCCTGACCCACTTCTAGTTCAATTCAAACGCCTAAGCTGGGAACACCCCCCTTTAAAGCTTGGCGGGGTCCCCCAAGGTGCAAATATTTTCTCTCTTGGTGATTAGCTAAAATATATCTAATCGTTACCCCACGGGTTTGTCATTCCTACAATTGACCCACCATCAGCCATTTCATCTAAGCAATGTGAGTTTGAAAGCTCTGATAGGTTGAACACCCATAATTCCTGAATAGGCTTGAAGCTAAATCAAATTGATGCCTATCTTGATCTGAGCCCCAAATTAATTTAAAAATTAAGCAGTGATATCATAACATGGGTTTCTTTTAGTCCCCTGATCACAACTAATAAAATATAAAAACCCAGTTCTTTGAAAATTATTAGTGTTTGATTAGGTTTATATAAAAGTGGTTTCAATTCCCTAACTGTTGGAGTTTTGACCCATAATGCACCAGCGATCTTAATTATATCTTAAAATCCAACAATGACATTTGTCAACTTAAGATAATCAATTAATCAATTTATCATCATCTATATATCATTTATATAACAGTGGAGAAACATTAGCTTGACGTGGAGCAATTCACACCATAAGTGGAAAGTGCTTCAATCATTGCTCACCTTCACACTTATATAGAGTGTTCTCAGAATATTAATCAATTAATTTAAGGATTTATAGTTTTTCTGGTCTTGTAAATCAGCAATTATTAATTTTCAAAATATGTATTCCAATTGGTATTTTCATCATATAGTTTTGTATCAATAGTTACAATCTATTCATTGTTCGAATGGCAACTTTATATTAATAAATAGATTAAACTTCATTTTGATGATTAGATTAGATACTGCTCTTCAGTCAACCTCTTCACCTTGTACGCACAAACCCTTTTAATTAAATTATTTAAGGCTTAAGTTTGTGTGAGCGCATTTGTTCTTTTATTATCCATTAGGTTGATGCTGAGCTTAATCACTAGCCTAGGCTGACCTCGCCAGGGTTCTAATCCCAACATAAGTGAACAAGCTTGATGACAATAATATGCCTATTTGGATCTGACGTAGAGTGTGATCTTCTATAGGAATGATGAAGGATTACATTAACTCTTTCAATGCATCCGTTGGAGATGGTTTTTATGGGATAGCAAACTGTTGTTTCTTTCCTATTAAGTCTATCAGATGTCTCATAATATCTAAAATAAAGCTCTTTCCAGTACCAGAATTGAGTATCTTTTGGCTTCTGCGGCCTGTAATGATCTGGTGGCAAAGGAACCTCGTGGTAACTCTTGCAGAAAATGCATTAGCTGTTATTTCTTCTGTCCTCTAGCTTAATAGATCTATTGCTATATAAAAAAACTTATTCCGACTTGATGATTTTAAGAATAGTCAGACAAATCAATGAAAAATGTTTTTTGGCGCGCATGCAGGGACAGGCTGAAATTTAAGCTTCTTTGGGAGTGGCTTATATTGGCGCAATCATCACAGAGCTTCTTAGTCTGACTCATATCGTCTAACATGGCCTCCTAGTGATATCTCTCCTTGAGATGCTGACATGTCTTCTGCTGCCATCCGTGGCCTACTAGGTCTTATTCTTCCATAACTAGCGCCATCTGTTCACCTGGCTTCATACATAATAGCTATTTCTACTGTAGTTGTTATCCTAACTGTCCAACTTAAGGTTTAGTCTCTTGGGTAAACTTTTCAGTATCTTCTTTACTGCATCGTCCTTTTCCTTTTCTTCCTCTTATAGTTTCCCTATAAACTAATAAGTACTATAACTCTCATGGGCCTACAAATATAAGGCGGGAAACTATGACGCACTACCCACATTTAGGTGCTTCTCTTATGCCAGGTGCTGGGCTCAAAGTTGTAGCCTTGACTCTGAACATCCATCTTGCTAGTCTTTTGTCTGGAACCTTCATGTTCATTAACCATCTCAAAGAGGCGTAATATTGAATATTATGAAGTGTACACCATAAACATAGGTCTAAAACTGGCACACTTTTTTGATCACTGCTAGGTACTCTCATTATGTAACTGAGTAGTTGCGCTTTTCTCTGGTAAATGACTTTGAGTACAACAAAATTGAAAGGTCTACTCCTTTTTGTACAATTATTCTAGCATAGCGCCCCTGCCAAAATCTCGGTCATCTGTATAAAAATAGAAGGCCTTTGTGAAATATGAGTTTATAAGGATTGTGGTTTACATTAGCTTCTGTTATAGTACTTTAATTAAACCCCAAGCTATTTTTATAACTTAACAGAACTTATATATTGAGTAGGCATTTGAGAATCTCTGCAATGTCCGTGAAATTAAGCATAAATTGGCAGTAGTAACCCTATACCCAAGAACCCGTGAACGTCTCTCATGCACCTGAGGAGTTTATCTTGGAGATGGCCTCAACCTTAACTTTCTGTATCTTGATTTCTCTTAGATTCAATTTATGAATAAGGAATATAAACTAGCTCTTCAGAATCGAGCACTTGCTTCTCTTAATCTTGAGGTTGTTCTATCTTACTGGGTAAAACCACCTTCAGGTGTGCCAGGTGATCCTTTAATGTTTTGCTGAACACTGTGACATTTTTCAAGTATATAAACATACTTGATGTTAGCTTTTGGTGGTTTAGGTTGAATCTGCTAAATGGGTTGCACAGGGTAAAGTCAGCTGAGCAGCGGAAAAGCAATATGAGTTTTTCTGGCCCTCAATAATTAATAATAATAAAGTATGTAATAAGGAGCTATTGCCCTTATGATACCAATTTATTTAATAGTCAACTCAATGACTACTTCCTTTACTTTTCCCTATTACTCCCTTTCTTCACAAAAACCTCCCCTTATAATTCCCATGTACAACGCATAATCCTTAGTTTTCCTAGTTTAGTTTCACCCTTCCACTTAACAATTAACTATTCACTACCAATTTAGGAATTACATTCTATCATCGAGACTTAAGCAGAAATGCCTCAATTTGCTGAACCATAATTACTTTAATTGATTCACTTTGCATCAATATAATCTATCGCTTAATCTCAAGGTTCACCTCAACACAAAAAAACACGCCAGATAGGTAATTTAACATCCATTCAAACAATTTTTTAACATTACCCCCTTGTCTGCACAATAAGCTCATATTCCTTGTATGGCCAAAGGAACTTCGCGTGTACTTGGTTGATAACCTGACCACCTGCAGATTCCTTAATAGTATAGGCATAAACACTAGTTTTCTTGATTATCTCAAATGGTGCAATCCAGATGCTGGCAAGCTTGTTACTTCTTCCAAACCCATGTTGGTCATGAAACAGGATAAGATATCTTGCCCCAACTGTGGGAGGCTGCTGCGTCTACATTAGTTGGCCACCTGATCCCAAACCTTCTTGGCTAGGCTAGTGGAATATGCTTCAGTTTAAGGCTTAATAGAGTTTCTATTAAGGTAGTCAAATAGCATTAAATTTGACTCCGCTGGTATCGTCCACAAAGGAATAAAGAGATTCTGGCAAAGCTGAATGTCATCCATAAAGTAATTGGAAAGTACTTTTCTCTTCAATGAATGGTAGCTAATATTGTACGCAAAGATGGCGGTGTATAAAAAGGTAATTCATTCAAAAGGCTGATCCTTAACAAGCTTGCAGAGAACATTTACCAATGTTCCGTTGAACCATTCCACCATTCCAATAGATTCAGGGTGGTATGGTGTAGTCAAGGCCTCGCGGATTGCCATTAGCTCATTCAACTTGGGCAGGTATGCAACTTAAAATTGGTTCCATTGTCCGTGAGGATAAATTGCGGACAACTGTGTCACTATATGACAAGTACAGAATGAGCTTGGAGGTGGTGAGGGATCCTATATAATTGAGTGCTCATGCTTCCACCCATCTTATCAATTGATCAATGGCTACTATTATATAATTTGATGATTTGCGCAGTTGGGAGAGGACCCACCCCATTCAGAGAAATAGTATTCCATGCAAAAAGAGGCTTAACCAGCTGTAGGTGGTCTTCTTGTAGAATGGTTTCTCCACTTGGCACTGGTGACAACAAGCAACCGTCTCAAACACATAATAGTGCATAATCTTCCAGTAGTAAAGAGGTCGCAAGAACTCCACGTTTTCTGCAACGCTCCATGACCTACTGCTATATGATCATCCATAATAATTGCTGGTCTAAAAGAAGATTTTGGGAAACTCAGCGTTGCTTTACAAATTTACTTATATAGTTCTCCATCGCACAAAAACGGTATCTTGTAATAGCCCATCCAGCACTTTGATCCCCTGAGGTAGCTCATCGTGATATCTACCACAAGAATCTTCACATACATTATGTCTGCCTAATCTGCCGTAATGGCGATGGTTATCATGAAAGACAGTCCATATTCTAATGTTTCACCCCTAGCTGGTGTAATCTCGAAGTCATATGCTTGTAACTTCAGGGCCCATTGTGAAAGCCGCCCTTCTGGTTCTCACAGGTTCTGCAGCCGCTTCAAGGATGCATATCCATGACCACTTTGAATCTAACTCCATAAATTTAGAACCAAAACTGTTTATATGCATATAATACTACTAAGCACTTCCACTTAGTCATGGTTTAATTATGATCAGGACTTGGTAAGCTTCAATACAATATGCAACGGGGTACTCCACAACGGCATCATCTTTTTGGGATAGCACGGCCCCTACGGCGGAAAGGGAAGCATCTGCAAGTATAATATGTTCCTTCTTGAAATTTTGGTATTACAAAATGGGCGTGCTAGCCAACTTGGTTAGTAAGACATCAAATTCGTTTTGACAACAGTCAGTCCAGGAAAAGGTAGCGTTCTTCTTTAATAAATCAGAGAGGGAAACCCCAATACAGATGAATTTGTGAATAAACTACCAATAGTAACTGATAATCCCAAAAACACATGGACATTCCACTTATTCCCTGGTTGAGTCATCATACATATAGCTTCCCATTTCGCTGGCTGAGGACTAAGCCCTTTAAAGTCTACCACAAACACGAGGTATTCCAATTGCTCCTTAAAGTAGTGGCTCATTCTGGGCTTAATTTTGATGTTAGCTTCAGTGAGTAGGTTTATCACTTGGTCCAGGTGACCAAGATGTTCCGTGAACATCTGTGAGAACAAATTGATATCGTCAAGTTATACTAGAACGTAAGAAGCTTCGGGTCACCAAAATAGTGCCATAGCCCGGTGAAACGTAGCTGGGGCGTTGCACAAACCCTGTATATACGTTTAGGCTGTAACAACCTCTTTTGAGGTGATTATAGCACAATTCTTCTGTTCCACCACTGGCAACTCAATTTTCCATTACCCTAATATCAAGCCCATAGTAGAGAAGTACTTGGCTCCACCCAGCCAATCTAAAGCACGTCAATTCATGGAAGTGGGTTTGAGTCTCTTTTAATGAAGCTGTTAAGCTTCTGGTAGTCAATCAATGCTCTATTGGTGGCATTTTTCTTATTGACAATTAGCACTGGGGATGCCCAGGGACTCTTTGACGGCTCTAAAATCCCCTGTCAACCAAATTATCTATCCCCGTTGATGCAACTTCTTCCGCCTCCTTTGAGCGCAAAATATGCCGTGACCAAATGGGAGGGTGATCTCCTGTTTCCAACCAATGCATAATTCCACGTGCACATCCCAAGTCATGGTCATCAGATGCGAAAAATGCTATGATATTTCTCAAACAGATCCAACACCCTGTCATTCTGATCCTCAAACTGACCATTATAGCCTCAAATGGAACCACAGTCATTACGCTGGCTGAGGTTTTAAAGGTAGCCCAAGATCTTCCCAAGAACCAAAGTCATGTATGCTGTGGACCTCATCAATAGAAACCAGATTCAGTTAAGCCACCGCTTGGTGCCTTTGAACCTCCATAGCCTCCTTCCGTAGGTTCGCTATCAGGACCTTCACTTCCCCCTGCCCTGGTAAGAGGAGCCCAGGAGCCACATGTGTTTCTAGCCATGAGTGCAGATATGTCACCATGATTTACTAGTATAGACTTTCAGTGATGTCTATCTCAAGCTCCATCCCTATTATAACCTGATGCCCAGAAGGTATACTTAAAGCACTCTCAGCCCATAGTGGAGTACCTTCATACTCATAAATCTTGTTTGAAAGAGCTTAGGTTCTCCGCTTCATCTGCCAATATTGTACAGGAATCACACCATCACTATACACAAGATTAATTTTACTGGCTCGGATTGGGTCTTCCAGAAGTCCAGTAAAGGTAAAATAGATGGGGATCCGTTGGCCCAGGATATTAAGTGTTCCCTCCACCATATCAACCACTGCCCTGAAGCACCACATTAATGAGGCCCCTATCAACATGTCATAGTAATTATTGGGAAGGACTACCACCAGAGCAGATGTCCATACTGAACCAAGCCTAATGAGCAATTCACTGTAAGCGCCCTACGGCACAGTGCTTTGTGCTCATGGTCCCATACACTACTATGTTTTCCACATCAGGCTTCAGAGAAAGCTTAGCAACAAGTTTGTTGTATATTATGGTGAAAAAAGTGCCAGTGTCTAATATCGCACAGTTTTTTGTGTTTTGAACAAAGAAGTCACAACATGTACACTACAAAGAAGAGGAACCTTTGGTGTTTATTACAAGAACATCCAAGGGCTTTTTCATATTAGAAAAGTGATAATACTTGCGCCAAAATGTGTATACTCCTAAGCAATTTTCTCTATGCGAATTTCCATGCTCACCCTCTCTAGAGTTGCAACATTTGTTGAGCATCCAACTTTAGCTGAACCGTTCCTCTTAAGAACTACCAGGCGTATGGATTTTGTACATTTTGACAGATCTTCAAGTCTGCGTTATGGGGCCTAACCCTTGGAGTAATGTCAGTATATCATAGGGGATTTGTTGGTATAATAGCTCATCAGGATGAGTACCAGTACCAACACAAAGCGAAATGAGGTAATCATCAGGGACAATTACGTTTGAGTTTATTGGAAGTAGAGCGTCCTGTCTCTACTCCACTTGATCTTTTCCTGTTCATTTGAGGCAACTAATACCGCATGGACATTCATTATGCCCAGACAACAAGCCGCATTATGGCCTCTTTGGCCACACAAGAAACAAGCATTAGTATACAGCACTTGTCTTGGTATCACACCCAAAAGGCTGGGTTGAAAATCAAAGGATGGATAACTATTTGGCCAACGATGAGCTGGTTGAGAATAACGGGGATGGAAAGGACCTGCCAGAGCATTAAGTGGACGGGGGTCAACCAACGAGTTGTACCCAAGTCGTTGATACTCATTTTCTGATGGGCTTCTGAGGAGGATGCAGGGGCCTTCCACTCCACATTGGGGAAACTACATTGATAGATAGACGCGTAAACATTTTACAATTTTTAACAGCTCTGCATTGTCTTAAAGAACGTGGATTATAGCATTATATGGTTCTTTATTTTGATTGACAGGTTCTGACATTGCTATGCTCACTTCCTCACTATATAAGGTATTTGATTACATCAATATATGATCCTCTACTGAGGATTAGTCTGCGAACTCCACCAAAGACTTGATCTTATGGATTTTATCTTCAAAAACTCTGCTTTGCGTTATGCCATTTTCGCCACACCTCCAAACAGACATATCATTGTCTCCTTCACCTCTTGATAGATCACGGTACTATTCTTAAGGTAACAGGTGACTTGATCGGCGCTCTCAAAATCCAAAGCATATAACAACAGTACAGCTCTCTGCTGATCTGAAACCCCTTCTACTGCAGATTTCAAACCACTTAAGGAATCCAGGTATTTTTTCATCGCAGTTAAATTAGGCAGCTTGTCAATGCAAACCCCTCCCTCTCCAGCACACTAATCCATCTACGCTCAGGCAGTATAGCCGCTCTGTAGTGTCATCCAAGTTGTTGGCAAGTTGACTGGCTTATAAAGCCACCAGGTGTAGTTAGTGAAATGCCTTGTCAAGCTGATCTGTTATATACTTATTCGCACAAAAAGCTTTTTGAGCCTGAAGTAGTGTATCCAAGGCAAGTCTCAGTTCAGCGTATTGTGATAACTCAATAGACTGGGGTAGTACCCCATCAAGGTGCTGGTTGACCATGGCTTTATTAAATATAAAAAATATATAAGTATTGATCAAAGGGCCCCCTGCAATGAGCACCACTGTTATTTTTTAGTGGTTTAGGTTAATCTGCTGAATGGGTTGCTAGTATAAAGTCCACTGATTAATGGACAAGCAATATGAGGATCTCTGGCCCTCACTAATTAATAATAATAAATATGTAATAAGGAGCAACTTCCTCAGCAAAATAATTTATTTAATATTCAACTTAACGGCTACTTCTGTTACTCTACCCTACTACTTCATTTCTTTGTAAAAACCTCCTTTCTCATTCACACGCTCAACTCTTAGCCTGTGGTATTCAAAGTCAGTTTCACCACTTCTTCTTAGTAATTCCCTATATGCCACCAATTTAGGAATTTCATTTTATCATCAAGGCTTTGGTGGAATTCCCTCTATTTGCCAAACCATAATTATTTCAAATTATTCACTCAACATCGACATAATCTATCACTTAATCTCAAGGCTCGCCTCAACTCATAAAACAATCTGCCAGATAGATGACTTTTCATCCAGCCATATCAATTTCTTGACACTTGACATCTTCAGATCTCCAAAAATAAATTCATTATCTTTATGATTAGCTGAGGGAATTGAACATGACTTGTGGCATATGCATTGATTTGACAGACTTTGGTTGGTAATCAGCGCGCAACATCCTGGTCCTCTGGTTACAGCTCCATCTGAAAATACCCACTTTCCAAGCCAATGGCTGAGAAGTAGCGCGATTTTTTAAGCTATTTCAAGGCATTGTCAATGCGCGGTATGGGTATAGAATCTTTTTTATCAGGTTAAACAATCCTTGGTAGTCTATACATATGCAGTAAGTCATGTCCTTCTTTCTGACTAGCAGTAAGGGAGAACCCAAAGACTCTTGGAAGGTTGTAACAAGCATGCATCCATATGCTGCTGTATTTTTATTGAAATAACTTCTTCTAACACCTTGAATGGCAAAATGGCTTTGATTGGAAAGGGCTTGAATTTTCTAGTGTTAATCATGTGAACTTCTCCCTTGAAGAAGCCATAATCGTTAGTCTGCTGCTGATAATATGATTATTGGTCAAATAGTCTAATTATATCATGGGCTTTCTGTGTGGTTGGCTCCTGAAGCACAATTTCTTTTGATGCTGTGGGAATCTTATAAGTGTTACAATTGCTGGTGCTGAATCAGCCGGATAACCACAAAATACTTATAATTAAAAGAATTGCCTTTATTATAAAAGTAAAATTGGGGTTTTTTTTAAAGATTTTATTAATTGTGGCTGGGAAATCAAGAAAGAACCCTATTAATGTCAGAATGCTGAGTATTTAAATCGTCTCAAGGCTCAAAGTGAGTCAAATGAGAAATTCATTATAAGCTATGCACATCTAAATTAGGGAATATGGAGTGTTGGCCTATCATATTGTTTGAACCTCGTTTTAAATCATGAAATAGCCAGAGAGGGGTATGATAGGTAGTTTAGATCCATGAGGTAAGGTTTTAGATTTTTTACCCAATAATTTTGATGAGAAATATTTGCCCGTTGTGAGGCCCCCTCCAACCCTATAGAAGGGTCAGGTATCCATGGTGTGTGTTAACTAAATTGTTGTAAGATGGGGAGGGGCCTCAGAAGGGCTTCCTTGATACCCCTGCACAATTGGTACTATCTGATTGCTTAGATTAATGTTATTTGCCCATATTTTATTAGTAAAAGTGTTACCCTAATTCGCGGGGTTCCACCAAGAATTAACCAGAAACTTTTGGCCAATATTGTTGTTATTTTCATTCAAAATAAAAATGATCATGAGTTTGGACTTGTAATTAGCTTATAATATTGGATAAATCAAACAATTCTTATCCAAGACATTACTTTCACAAAATTGAGTCAATCATTGTCCAACATCAACTCCTTCAAGAATGTTTGGGGGAGAATAGGGACAAAGGAAACGGTCATTTACCCAATTGATGGTAATACTGTAGCCAAGGTCTTTATAGAGTACTCATTGCCTCTATTGTAGGTGATGGTGAAAGGAACCTCCCAAAGTGTTGCAAGCAATCCGCTTCTAGATGTGATGCGATTATAGTAGTATAGTACCATGTCAGACACTTGGAATGAAGGTAGGGGAGCCCTAAGCTCCTTAACAGCTTGTCCTTCTTTAGTTACTGTTTTAGCTATGTTTGTCATAGCCTCAGATTGAAGATAAATGATATGCTGAGCCAATCTTTTCGTGGTTTCTTAGGTTCCTCACCTTAGAGGAGAAGACATCCTTAGCTAAAAGGGCGGGTATCCCTGGTACCCTCCCATACAAAACATGAAATGGGGATATTTTTAGGATCTGGTGAAAGTTAATATGGTATGTCATAAGAGCGCTAGGTAGGAATTGATTTCAGTGAAGTGTATCAGAGGATGCCATTTTATGCAGGATGCAGACCAAGGTTCCATTGGCTCTCCCCACAGTCCCATTGGTAGAAGGATTATAAGGGGCTGAGAAGAATTGTGTATCATCAAGTGTCAGATTCTGGTGGTTGACTGGAAAATAAACCTTTGACAACCATTAGATCAGGCTAGTTATCCTTTCAACGCTTGAGCTAACTTTATACTCTAACCTCAAAACCTATTGCATTTACATAATTTGGGCTGAATATCTCAATGTCAATTTGATTAAGTATTTTATCAAATGTTCTTGGGCCAAATACACTCGCACATTATGGCTAATTTCCTATGCGTCAAATCTTGGCAAATAGTTCTGATTATTGGGAACACAATCAAACAACTAGTATACAAAATTGTTTGGGACTGACCTAAAGTTAACGTTTAAAAGTCCCATGGACCATCAGATGAACAAAAAATGTAATTGATTTACCGCCCTAGGGCATAATTCATATGTCAATCCGCATAATCAGCACAATAGCACTTGCACATAGACCGCCCAAAGGGGAGTACCTAGTGCTATTTGAAGATGACTTCTGACGTCATAATTAGGGGTACGTCATCTACAATAATAAATGCAAGAATTTCACAGAAGGTGTATTTTGTCATCAGTATGACGAAACTCAAATCAAGAAGAACCTAGATCAATTTTGCATGCTTTAATTATAATTTTTGTACCTGGAATCCTCCTGATTTTGAGAGTATTTTACACCCAAATAAAGCTAATAAAAGGTCTCAGTAATATCAGTTCAAGGGCCAAACTGAGGTGGTAAATTATCTGTTGAAATTTTATGCTTGAATCTGGCCAGGAGATGCCCTAAAGGTATAAATACCAGCGCCTGGCCTAATGACTGATCATCAAATAAGTACCTTCTAATAAAAGTTAATTTATTTCATTTCTTTCCCAGTTTTCTCATCTTAATCTTTTCTTTGGAGAAGTGTTGACAAACTGAAAGGACCAAATCCCCAGTTTGTATTGAATCCTGCCTTGGAAGGAGTTCCCAATTACATATGTCAATTACGCCCAAAATTGACCAGAAGAGTCAGGTCTATATTAAATGGCCTAGTGAGTTTCTGAACAGTGAATATACTGTAAGCCACTGGCCATATTGAGGATTATCCAGTGGAACTTTGTCCCAAATAAGCATGCAGGATACCAATTATCAAGCAAGCGATTCTTGGATCTTGACAACTGGTGCTCACTCAAAACTGGTGACACTCTCTAAAATGGATTCCATTAATAAATTACTGGAAGATTTGGCAAGACAAAAAAATGACATCAAGATGGAAACTAGTGACATGGCCATCTAAGATTATTTTACCAGTCACCAAGACTCCAAAGCTGGTATTTCCTACACCCAAAATCTTGTCAAAGTGGGGGAGCTCATACAGTAAAACCAGTCATCCTGAATAAGGATGAGGATGATGTCTTTACAAAGAGGAATTTTCAAAAATTTTGACAGTTGTGTAGAGATTACAGGCCAGAAACACTGAAATTACTCAGGAAATTTGGGAACTCAGAATGCAAATATCAACTGAAAATTCCAAGTAGATAAGTATGGGAAAAGCCATTAAAAACATAACATCCAATTAAGATTTTATTCGAAGAAAAGCATGACAACCTCAAAAAACAAAGTGGCTAATGCTCACCGCTTTGACAAAAAAGAAATAGGAAAAAATCTTCCCATTCAGCCAAAAAACAGTCTGGAAGAACTAAGGGCCAAATTCAAGCATCAGAATCCAGTAGTTCAGACCAATATCAAGAAATTTAATCATTAGAAATTGACACCAATAAAAACCTATATTTTGAACATCCATTCTATGCATGAATCCTGGCAGCAATCCCAACTCTAGATCTCCCCAACGGGAAAGAGGGCCAATTATGGACGATGATACACCAAGTTTTTTAAGAAGAAATACAACCCCTATGCCCAAAACAGGGCAAGATGACTTAAAACCATTGAATTTACTAAAGTTCAATAAGGATGGAAACGTTCACTTTCCTCAAGCTATTTGAAAAAGCAATGAGAGGAGTATCAGACCATGCAAAAAGAATCAGCACTGATTAACTCACTCGATGCCCATAGCTGTGACCACATTATGCCCTATTTGGGTGACTATTGGTCCTATATGGATGCCAAAATTGCAATAACAAAACAGTTTAGAGCCTGAGAAAATAGGAACCCGAAAAAGATAGCTTCCTAATAACAAATAAAACAGAATAAGACTATAAAGGACTTTGCGGATAGATTCTTCCATGAGGCACATGTTCTGCGTGGATGCAATTCAATAAATAAGTTTGACACTAAGATTGCAATTGAGCACACAATTATGCCCTTCTATGAACTTCACAATGTTATGTTGCCTGCATTCAATGGAAGCTTAGAAATCCATGAGCTTACCAATTACTTTAGAAGCTGTTCCAGTAATTCCAATACCCCTAATTGGGCCAAAGATTAGTAAAAATCCCAATATTTGGGCCCAAAAAACAAAATTATATTTTTGACCAGGGGGAAAAATCACCAAAATAAGAACCAAAAATTCGAGCAAAAGCAGCAAACAGGGCCAATTACATTTCACAAATGTGGTCAACAAGGGCATTTTGATAGACAATGCTATTTTTGGTCCAACAAAAAGCCTGAAGACTTTCTTTAGAAAAACAACAGTGACAGTTAGGCGGGAAAAGAGCAGGTGGAGTAGAGGCGGAATGCTCTACGCCACCTGTTTTCAAACAAATCCACCTGGCCCTGGTGAGCTCTTTAGGGCCGAAGATGTTGCTGAAAATAACCTCAACCATATTGGGGCTAATAATGTCATGATGTTCACTACTTGGGCCAGAGCAAAAGCAACTAAACTTTGAAAATTACCAATGAAGCCTAATCAGAGGTATCAAAACCTTACGCAAAGCAAATTATTGATCAGGGTTTGGACCTACAACCCAGATTTTCAACTGACCTACCTAAGCTTAAAAATGCTCAAGTAGCTATTCCCATGAAGACCTTAGCAGATAACATTCCAGATACTTGCTCAAGCCTGAAATCACACCTGGAATCGGGAAGCAGTCACAGCATTCATACAGTAAATACTTCTGAAAACTACTCTGAATGTACTTATGTGGACATAGCAGTGAACATGGTGTGAGTTCGGGCCATTGTCAGTAGTGGCGCTCCTATCAATATAGGCAGTACAAAGTTGGTTAAAAAACTGAAAAATTTCACCCAATGTTGCCCACTGTCAGGAATATGGAACAGCTGAAGCACATACAACTAAATCGCAGGGCGCCTACAGTACCCTACCTCCCAGATTCAGATCTATTGTAGTAACAGCACCTGCTATAATATTGTCAAATATGAAACATGATATCCTAATTGGGACTGATTTCTTAAGAAAATATGGAGCTGTCATTAATCATAAGGATAATACTCTCACCATTATTGGCCAGGCTATTGCACTTTACTATATCTGTGATAAGGCGGTTAAGAAAAAGAAACCCAGCCTATTCATTAATCTGGCCTACAAAGATGGATTCCCGATTGAGTATTCCAAAGCATGGTCAAAGTTAAAACCATTACCCACAAAGATTGATGAGTCAAATGGCATTCCACTTCAATCAAACCAGACCATCACTAACCATCCAAAGAAAAAGTAATCGTCCCAATGAGGCTAACAATTAATACTATGGAAGGGTTTTATGGTGAAGTATATCAACCATGGTCTAAATCTTGGTTTGAACTAAACATTGCCCCTGGTATTATCATTCCAGGCCACAGAGAAGTACATATCTTATGTGCAAACCTGCAAAATTGGCCCATTTCCATTAAGCGACATCAAATAATTGCTTTTCTGCATCTGTTCCCTACCACAGAAATTCACTCATTCCATGAGTTTGGAACTTTTGTCAAATCTGGGCTCCCCAATAAGGAACTATTCAGCATAGATAATATTGTCCCTATGGCAGATTTAAGCAACCTGACCAATGCTGAGAAAGGTTAAGCTCAGGAGTTATTCTTTAAATATTTGGAAATAAATGCACAAGACGATTTTGACTTGTGATGTGCTAATGGTGTCACCCACAAAATCAATACTGGAGATCATAAAACTATTTTATTTTATGCCTAATTAGATGCTTGAAATCATCAGAAGAAGAATTATCCAAGGAGATTAAGGAACTCCTTGATCGTGGCATGTTTTTACAATTAAAAAGTCTATGGGCAGCACCAATTTTAATAGTGAAGAAAAAGGATGGAAGCAACTTAGTAGTCATTGATTATCAGAAGTTAAACAACATCACAAAGAAGGACTTGTACCCACTGCCACGAATTTACAACGCCTTGGATAGGCTAGGGGCGTGAAGTTCTTCTCGGCAATGGACCTGATCAGCCAATATTGGCAAATAGGTTTCCCAAAGAGGAGCACAATATACGTGCAATTATAACCCAAGAGGGCCTATTCCAGCCAACGAGAATGCCTCAAGGGCTCTTCATTGCCCCAGCTACATTCCAACAGGCAATGGACACAATCCTGGAAGATTTGATATTGTTAAATGTACCTGTGTACCTTAATGATATCAACTTTTTCGGATGCACTTTTGATGACCACCTGGAGCTCTTAGAGGAGGTTTTAGAAGGCTAGCTGCTGCAAACTTAAAAATCAAGCCCAAAACATTGTCAGTTTTTCAAAGATCAATTGGAATACTTCAGATTTTTGACTGATAAAGTGTTTCTTTGTCCCCAACTGTTGGGTATTTGCCTTTGCAGCTCAAAAAGAAGAATGTTTTAGGTCAATCTCAGCTGAAAAAGGGAAATGTCGGCCATTTGCAATTATACAAGGATTTTAAGAGTGAATCCCATAATAATAGAACCAATGCTATCATTAATTTCAGCCAAAAGTCCCTGGCCAACTCTTGGTGGAACACCGTTAATCAGGGTAATACTAGTTCAAAACCTCTATGGGAATCAATCAAAAAATCCAATGGTTGAATTACTCTGACCTCACCATGGACCATGGGGAAATCATTAGAAGGCACTCCCCTGACCCCAACGAAGTCCTCCAATGCACCTGCGCAGGACTCCCCTCTTTATAGGTTTGGCGGGTGTCCCTCAAGGTGCAAGAAATTTCATGGGCAGTGATTGGCTTAAATTCATAAAAACGTTGCCTCACAGGTACATTTGGGCAATCAGAATTCCTCTTCCTTCCTCTTCCAAGAAGCAAGTACCCGAATTATGATACGCTATTCCTTATATTTCCTAATTCAGACTTGCTGAAGCTATTCCAAAAATATTCCAAATTCCCCTCAACCCCCAAATCACTTTAAATACTAAATAGTTGGATGTTGGGGGCATCATTTTTTCTCTTTTTTGTGCTTTTAATAAAAAATAATAAAAATACAATTTTTATTAGCGCTTTATATTTAAATTTATTTTATTAAAAACTTTTGTGGAAACCAGCCGGTATGAAGAACCAGCGAGCCACAATTCAGCTGGTATCCAACACCAAAACTCTAAGCTGGATGCCATCTCCAAAATGAAATGGCCTGAATCCAAGCACAATATTCAAGTATTCCTAGGCATGATTGGGTACTATCACCGATTTATTGCTGACTTTAAACAACTTAGAGAGCCGCTTTTCTATTTGCTTAAAGATTTGGTCCCATTAAACTGGACTCCAGCTTGCCAGAATGCATTTGACCAACTCTGATTGACCCTATTATGCGTGCCTGTTCTTTGATACCTGGACTTTGATCATAAAATTATCATCCAAACTGATGCATTGCAAACAGCAGTGTGGGCCATATTATCTCAAGTTGGAGATGATGGTAAATAACATCCAGTTGACTTCTCTAGTCAGACCTTAAACGTTCATGAAAGGAACTACATTGTGACAGAACGAGTATGCTTAACCGTCATATATGCTTGCAAGCAATTTGGGTCTACCTTCATGGCACTCATTTCAAGTTGTTACAGATCATACTTCCCTAAGATGGTTAAACAACTTAAGAGAACCTAAGGGCTGATTAGCCTGCAGGGCATTAAAGCTTCAAGCTTATGGCTACACCATTGAGCATCAAGCTGAGGCAAAACACCAAAACGCACACTTTCTATCCCAACTACCCACCATTACAACACTTAGTCAGGCCGCCGATGAGTTGTTTATTAAAATGATCAGTGGAGAGTATCAAGATGAGCCTGAATCCGTCCAAAAAGTATTATTGGATCTACAAAAAAATACAACCATTGAAATGGGATGCTTTACAAGATTGTTGAGGACAAAAAGTATATTTTCCTAAGACTTTGCCCTGAACAGACCTAATAATGAAAGCGCATAAGGCCATAGGGCATGGCGAACTATGAAAACAAAAGAGCATCTGAAGCAATTCTACTACTGGGAGTCAATGCTCTTTGACATCAAAGTACGCTTGAATGCTGTTCAGAGTGCCAAGGCAAAAAATCATTCCAAAAAAGCACATATTACCAGCTTGTTTGGCCCAACTTTGCCTGGCTCACTGTATCTATTGACGTTGTTGGCCCTCTTCCAACACGCAATATGAAGGCCAAGTACATAATTGTAGCCATTGACCACTTGTCCAAATGGGTCGAGGCCAAGGTAATTTGGGAAGCTGGAGCGGCAACTAAAACCAAGTTTGTTCTCAAAAACATCATCCACAAAAATGGATGTCCCCAGGTTATTCTGACCAATAATGGAGCCTACTTTACCGCAAATGTCCTTGACAAGCTCAACCAACTAATGAGAGTATGAGGTGTGCTTTCTGCTCCCTATCACCTCAAGACTAATGGGACTGTTGAACGTGCAAACGGGACATTGGTGAACCTTACCTGGAATTTACATAGGCCAAAACATCCAAATGGCGTACTTATCTAAGTTTGGCAGTCTTCCCCTACAATATTTCCTACCATTAATCAACCAGGATGTCTCCATTTCAAGTATTATATAGTATACACCTGGACCTACCAATGCTGCTATATTTGGCTTTAGAGGATTCTGGTGAAAAAAATTATCCTCAGTACATCAAGAAGCTTTCAGATGCTTTAGTCAATTTACAAGCTCAAGCCTTCAACAACAGTTTTTCCAAGAAAAAAGCCTGACATCAAAAGGACTTAGAGAATCGCTACAACTGGCCAAATTTGAAGTTAATGACGAAGTTCTGTTTTCAACACCCATGGATCGGGCTGATTGCAAAAATTTAGAACACATCTGGGTCAGGCCATTTGAAGTGATTGAGAAAACGTCTAAGTTCATATATACAATCAAGGATATCAGAACCAGCCATATATACAACCAAGTCCATTCAAAATACCTAAGAGGTTTAATAAGTGGGCCAATTAAGAAAAGAAAAAAAGTAAAAAAACAAACAAAAAAGTTAAAACAAAAACTAAAAATAAAAAGACAATAAAATATTTACATATAATAGTTTTCTTCTAACTAATATTTTGATTTGCACTTAAGGTTGGGGAGATGATCCATTTTCAGATTTGATGGGCATTCAGGCCAAAATTAACAATAAGAGGATCATACTTTAGATTCATTGGGCGTTTGGGCTGAAGTTACCAAATAGAAAACCCAACCCCATTCTCAAGGGGTGTTCAGGCTGATGATAGACCAACAAAGGCTAATTGGGAACCTTAGGGCTTATGTTTGAGTAAAGAGAGGGGAAATGTCAGATTCTGGTGGTTAACTCAAAAATAAACCTTCAAAACCATCAGATTGGGCCAATTATCCTTTCAACACTTGAGCTAACACCTATACTCTCACCTCAAAGACTATTTCAATTACATAATTTTGGCTGAATATCTCAATTTCAATTTGATCAAGTATTTTATCAAAATTCTCAGGCCAAATGCATTCGCACATTATGGCCAATTTCCTATGCATCAAATCTTGGCAATTGGTCCCAATTATTGGGAACACAATCAAACAACTAGTATATAAAATTGTTTGGGACTGACCTGAAGTTAACGTTTAAAAGTCCCATGGACCATCAGATGAACAAAAAATGTAATTGATTTACGCCCTAGGGCATAATTCGTATATCTATCCATGTAATTGGCATGATATCACTTGCACATGGACCACCCAAAGGGGAGTTTTAGTGCTATCTGAAGAGGCCTGCCAACATCCCAATTAGGTGTACGTCATATACTTTAATCGATGCAAGAATTTCACAGAAGGTGTATTTTGTCATCAGTATGACGAAACTCAAATCAAGAAGAACCTAGATCGATTTTGCATGCTTTAATTGTAATTTTTGTACCTGGAATCCTCCTGATTTTGAGAGTATTTTACACCCAAATAAAGCTAATAAAAGGTCTCAGTAATATCAGTTCAAGGGCCAAACTGAGGTGGTAAATTATCTGTTGAAATTTTATTCTTGAATGTGGCCAGGAGATGCCCTAAAGGTATAAATACCAGCGCCTGGCCTAATGACTGATCATTAAATAGGCACCTTCTAATAAAAGTTATTTTATTTCGTCTCTTTCCTGGTTTTCTCATCTGAATCTTTTCTTTAAAGAAGTATCGACAAACTGAAAGGACCAAATCCCCAGTTTGTATTGCATCCTTCCTCAGAAGAAGTTCTCAATTACATTAAGATTACTACGCCCAAAATCGGCCATAGGAGCTGGGGCTATATTAAAAGGCCTAGTGAGTTTCTGTATGGTGAATATACCATAAGCCACTGGCCATTATGAGATTATCCGTCAGAACTTCGTCCCAAATAAGTTTGTAGGTTATCAATTATCAAGCGAGCAATTCTCAGATCTTGCCACCAAGGACGTGGCCAGGATCTTGCTACTCTGAGGTGGAGTTCTTACCACTGTCACAGAGTAGTACTTGGGGACAGCCATGGGGAGTGAAAAACTTTGATGTATAAACGTTGTCGTGGCCTTGGCCGTTTGGCAGGGAGAGCCATGACATCAACCCACTTAGTAAAGTGGTCAATTCCTGCTAGGATAAAATTTGTTTCCATCAGTAGCTTTCAGGAGGGGACCTACTACAATTAGCCTATAGTGTGGAACAGTTGTTGAGGGGTAGTTGGTTGATATTAGAATCTACTCTTTAAGCTGGATTGCTTCTTACATGTGAGACAGTCATCCAAAACTTTGACAATAGTTTCCATGATTTCTTCCCAATGGTACTGAAATCTAATCCATTCATAGGTTTTATTTTTCTCCTCATGAACTAGGGTGGAGTTATCTAGGATAATAGGCACATGTTCTGGGGGCTGAAGGTAAGGCAGCCACTTTGCCCCCACCAACTTGTACAATTTCCCATACTCCGCTTTAGTTTTGTTGGAAAGCCAGGCTAATGATTTCTGGACAGGCTCATCCTCATCCTCCCAGTCATCAGGGTCATTATGAGGCCATATAGCCTCTCTGCCTCACTATTATCCAGATGGAGGTCTGGCAGCCAACTAAATCTATCTACATTAATGTGACGGGCTCCAGAACGGTGTTTGATCTTCATATAATTCTGGAGCTTTAGAAACCAGAGGAACTAACCGGCTAGTAGGTTCCTTCATTTTTCTGTAGCCATTTCAACAAAGCATGGTCTGTAACCACAATGAATGTAGTCTCATAAAGGAAAGGGTGGTATTGTTTTACAGCTAACAGAACAGCAAGGCAAACCTTTTCCGTTACGCTGTAGTTGCATACTGCCTTTAATAGCATCATAATGAAATAGGATAAATGATGATCAACACCGTTTTCATCCAGTTGAGCTAAGATGGACCCAACTGCGTAGTCCAAGGCGTCAGTAAACAAGATAAAAAGTTTACCTTAGTTAGGGTGCCTCAGGATAGTGAGTTTTTAATGCAGTTGCTTCAACGTCTCAAAAGTGCCTTCTGCTCAGCGCCTAATGGAAAGGGGTGTTCTTAGTCAGTAGGCGGATGAGGGATTCGCTGAGTTGGGAAAACTTAGGGATGAACTGATGATAATACCCCATCATCCCTAGATATACCTAAATATCCCGCAAATTTTTTGGGAGGCATGTTTAAAGTCACTTTGACCTTATCTTGTATGGGTTGAATTCCCTCTTGAAGAATGGAGTGTCCAAGGAAATCCAATTTCCTTTGGAAGAAGGTACGCTTTGAGGATTTTAACTTAATATTTGACTCACGTAAGCGTTGAAACACTTCCTTCAGGTAAACAAGATGTTCTTTAAAGGCTTTAAAAACAATGTGATATCATCAAGATAGATGATGACAACTTAACTTCAGGTCATGAAAGATGTGGTTCATTGCGCGCTGAAAATTTGAAGGTGCGTTGCACAACCCTTGAGGTAATTAGTTGTTTGGAAGAGACCCTCACTGCAATTAAGAGCACGCTTCTCCTGGTCTCGGGGAGAAAGGTCTATTTGATAATAGTCACTAGCCAAGTCCATTGTGGAGGGTAAATTAGTTCAGAGATTTGTGACAGGGAGTCATCAATGCAAGGATAGGTATTGCTATCCCTTTTTGTGAGGTTATTTAACAATCGGCAGTCCATGACTATCCGATGACCTCCATTCTTCTTTTTAATTAGCAAAATAGGGGAAGATAAAGGGATTTGTGAAGTTACTAGTAACCCCGTGTCTAGTAACTGCTTGAGTTCTGTCCTCATCTGTTGTTCTTACACCTTTGACTTATAATAAGGTTTTGACTTAATGGGATTAACATTACTCACATCGATGGACTGGCCCAGTCTTTCATATGGCTATAGTCAGTATCTGACTTTGAGAGTATGTCGTTATAACGTCTAGTAAAGTATGGACATTCACAGCTCATTGGGGTCAGCTCATCCGAGATATGGACGTTAGGTAAGGTCATACCATGTTATCCATGGGAAAGTTCAAATCCGTAATAGAGCTAATGAAGTGAATACATTCAATGTCCTCTGTGGGGACCAATAAGCCTCTGCCAATCTCCAAGTATTTTCTTATAACCATGTACTTGCCAGTGAGGTTCCACGACAGAATAGTAATAGGCCTCTGATAGGCTGAGTCTATTATTCCAGGAAATACACGAGACTTTAAGGGGCTAACGCCCCTCAAGACTCAAGGTGCAACAAGCAGTGGTGTGATATTTTGAGTGGGATCTTAGTGTCAACCACTCGTTGTTCACCAGACTCTAACAAGACCGCGTCTGCAGCATAGAAAGGGATATCGTCCCTAGCATCCACAGGATCGAGCAATTTCTTTGTGTTTCACCAAGAGGTGGAATAATGCAAAGTCATAGCGGAGGAGGTGTATGTAACCAGTCAAGAGTATTTGATCTTGCCGGGATCTTTAGTGGATATGACTAAAGGGACTTCATAGTTGAGTAAGGAGAAAATCTCTTGCTTCAAATATTTAATACTATCATATTCAATTATAAATTGGGTAGCTATGAGCATATCATAGGTGTTGTTCATGGCTACCGTGGGGCTAATAAAAGAAGCTTCCCAATACAAATGGGAAGAGAAAAGTATGCCCTGATGGTATGGGTTTTGTTTAAGCCTGTAGTTCCGAATTCTTGATTGTACTCCAAGTCAGGCACCAGCGTAATCTTTTTGAAAAGCTTGGAGGATATTATGTTAACTTGGGAGCCAGTATCCAGGATAACCATTACCTGGTTTTTTCTTAATGACCACTTCCACCTTGATAAGTGTTCCTCCAAAGTTAAGAGAAAGAGCCAAGACCTCCTTTAACCAAAAGGTGGATTTTAGTTTACAGGCAGTCGCAGGGTATTTTTCCAGGATAAATTTCATGGTATGGACCACCTGAAGAGGTCGAATCAAGCTATACAAGGACTGATAGGTATCTCTGGCAGTGTCAATAACTTTGCGACACCCCTAGAACTTGGCTGAGGTACGTTTCCTCAGGTATGATGGTCTAGTCTATTCCTTCAGCGTTCTATTGATCATGGACCTCTACTTCCACATGTGCTCCTAATATTTAGTAACCAACATCATCGTAAACCTTCAAACTAATCCCTATGGGTATTCTCAAAAACTGGCAATGTTGCAATTGAGGAAGGGGAGACAGGTACATGAGGTTGGGTAGCTATCTTCTGACCATACCTCTTTCCAGCAAGCCCTTTATTTTTACAGGGAATACCCTTAGGGCGTGCAACTACTAGCTGGGCTGGAGGGGAAGGCACATCGGCTTTTGTAATCTTGTGTGGAAGTACGTTATTAACTACCTTACATGTATCAGATCTACAGAAGGGAGTGGTATCTTTTTAAGTCACACTGAAGGAGCAGGATTAACAGGGAGGATAGGCACAAATGGGCTCACCCCCAACTGCGCTACAAACAAAAGCTCTTCAATGGTTATAACTGGAGGTTTCACTTCAGCTTCATTTGTTGTCATACATGTATGGAAATCAGCAATGTTTAACAAAGCCTCTTTTATGTCGCAGATGTTCTTGAAGTTGCGCTCCACTGAAATGATATGCCTGACTAGAGATGGTTGGGAAGCTAACCCAGTTAACATAGCTGCGATAGCATCATCAAGGATTAGCATGTTAGGCGTTGACAACCTCTGCGCAGTGAGCTAAAAACGCTCAGCAAGTGAAGCGATCAGTTCGCCTTCATAAAAGCAAAGTGCATAAAGGACTGTTTTTCCATGTTTAGACTCTGCTTTGAACCAAATTCATCCAAATGAGCCTCCTTAACCTCTGCTTAGGTGTGCAGAGTGCCCATATAGGGGACTATCATCTCTTGTGCCAAGCGACTTAAGCAGAGAAGGATGTGGTTATTCTTTGTTTATCAGTTGCGCCTTTCATGGCGGATTCATAAACATAAACAAATGAAACAATGCTCCCTTTACTGGGGTGAATTTTCTTGTAATGGGGGTCTAAAAGGGGTAGTTTGAGCTCTTTATGACGTGATAAAGCGCTCGTTAGTTGCTTTTTCAAGGGCAACTAATCTTGATTCATTTGAAAAGGGAAGAGTTGGAGGGATAATTACTTTGAAAGCCTCCTTTTTTATGCAATTTTTTGTGGTGTGCATGTGACCCCAGTAGTGAGCACCTCTTTCAGAAATCTGGCAAGTGTTACGCTTGCTGATGCTGGATCAGCCAGATATCCAAAAAATAATTGCACTAAAAGGAATACTTTTTAATAAAAGTAAAAATTGGGGTTTTTTAGAGGTTTTATTAAATTGTGGATGGAAGATCAAGAAAGAACCTCCTGATATCAGAATGCTGAGTATTTAAATTGTCTCAAGGCTCTAATTATTTCAGATGAGAAATTAATTATAAGCTATGTAAATCCAAATTATGTTTTATGGGCTTTTGGCCTATTAGATCATTTGAAACTCGCCCTAATACATGAAATGGCTGATGGAGGGCGATGATAAATAGTTTAGATCTGTATGGTAAGGTTTAGATATATTTTATCCAATTATTTGATGGGAAATATTTTCACATTGCAAGGCCCCCTCAAACCCTATAAAAGGGGAAGGTCTCTGCGATGTGTGTTGAACTAAATTCGTTGTAAGATGGGGAGGGACCTCTGAAGGGATCACTTGATTCCCCCTCACAATTGGTATAATCTAAATGCTTGAATTAGTGTTATTTGCCCGTGTTTTATTAATAAAAGTGTTACCCTATTTGTGGGGTTACACCAAGATTTGACAAGGGTCTTTTGGCCAATATTGGCATTATTTATACTCAAATATTTTTATCATGAGATTGGACTTGTTATAGACTGATGTTCTTTGTTAAATCGGGATGATTCTTGCACAAGTCATTCTTTTCATCAAGTTGAATTGACAATTGTCCAACAGATGCTGACAATGATAAACTAACTCAACATCAGCATAGTGGTACATCTTTGATTGGCAATATTATAAACTTTCTTAGCTTGACAGGGTCCTTAAAATATTTCCTAAGATGTACTTTAATTCAACTTGGTATGTAAAAGTCTAGAATCCAGGCATTGCTTGGTGTTCCTATTCTCTGACTCCTTTGAAGCAGTAAATTTTGATCATTGTCTAATCAAATATCTTAATGCTGATATCAACTAATAAAGCTCTCTGTATCTTTGGCAGGAGTCCAACTCTCTTCCATGGCTTTTAAGGTAAACCATACCCTTGTTAATTGGCCTGCAGTATTTAGTTTGTCCCCTTTATTTTAAGGGTATAGCTGACTGTATAAATAAATGCTATGTTAGACCTAAGCATACTCGCTTCATCTACTCCTTTTTCTCTTCGTCTTGAAATACAAAGTCATCTGGTAGTTGAGAAAATTAACTGAACTCTGATTGAATAAGTGATTCCTCCAAACTTGTTTGGTAACTGCGTTCCTATAAGGAATTTTAATGGTTGTTATCAAATACCACAGCTGTAGCAGAAAACACAATGAAACCACTAAGAAAAGGTAATTCAGAATAAACTCCTAGTACTTTGGTTGCTTCAGGACCAGCAGTTCTGGACTTGGTCTGGTAAGTAATATCCAGGGAAAACTTTAATTTTTTCATGAGCTAGAAAAACATAATGTTAACTGAAGCACCAGTGTCTAGCACTGTCTTTGACTTTGTTTATAGTGATTAAACTTTTGTAATGACTCTGACAATAGTCATGCTCATGGTAAGAATAGAACTGACTGTCTGACTAAAAATTTCTAACTCCTCAGGTAGGGAGAACTCCTTGCAAGCCTTGAGTGACTATGATCTTCACTTTATAAATTTTTAAGTATGGTATTCATGAATTCTCCCATCTATGATAATGTCAATTATCATAGTAGACTTAGTAGCTTAAGCAATTTAGACTGCTTGGTAGGCTCAAACTTCGCTTAGTTGGGTCTGAGGCTGGCGGGCACAATTTTTTCTCTTAGCTTTGATGTCATAGTATCTCTAATCAACCCGTGACCCAGACTTAGCTTCATCAAAACCAATGGTGTGGTGTACAACCCAATTGACTGATCCTGCGACGTCCTCTTTAGAGTTCCTTTTTCTCTTCTTCTTTTAACTTAATGCAGATTCTCAAGAAGCATTCTTCTTGTAAACAGTTGCTGCATTTAAACTTGGTAGAATTTGGGTAATTCCATTCAACTGTATGTTAAGATTTATCCTTAGGCTTATTGTTAAGTTTTTAAATGATGGTGCAAGCTAAAATGACTAAACAAGGAAATTGAGGATCTATACTCACTTTTCTAATTAAACTCCTGCTTGTAATCAGGAATTAGATTCACTGATAAGAAAAATAAAAGCCAAGTAACTCCAGTACTTTCACAATTCTTAAGTCTACTGGCAACTACAATGACAAGACCTTATGACTTCATACAAAATTAGGAAATTATTCCTTTATAATTGGGACTACTTCTCCAGCAGGGAAACTGAGTACTTCTCTTTAAGAATTATAAGCGCACACAACTATCTAATATAGACATAAAGTCAGCATATACAAATATCAGATAGATGACAGATGGACAACAAAAATTAATAAACCAAAGTATAGTAGTTATCAATGATCAATATATAAATGATGTTCTATTAATTGGCCAGGTGCCAGTATTAAATACCTCTCAGGCATCTCTGGCCAAACTCATCTGTTAGATGAGTTCATTAATATTATGCCAATCCTCTGCTGGTCATGGGAATAATCATGAAATATCCCCAAGTCAATTCAGCCCATGAATTGAATAAAAATAACAATTATTTCAGCCCAATTGAAGGCAATTTTACTCTCATAATTAGGACGATTTTGGTTGCAAACTCAACACCAAAATCTTCCCAATAGCTATGTCATAACTTGACGAATAATAATATATGGGGATAATAATATATATGAACAATAAAGATGCCGCACCCCTAATCAGGACGTCAGCAGGCCTTTCATAGCACTAAGTACACCCTTAATCAGGACGTCTATGTTTAAGTGCTTAATAAATCAAATTTATTAATTGAACCCAAAATTCTGCCTTAGTGCATTTATAAGTGCACTAATTTAGGAGGTGCACTTTAGTTAATTCTGTGAGACCACTTTGCACCCAAGTGGACCCATAATCAGCCATAATGTAATTTTACCATAGCTTTTATTAGCTATGACAATTGGGTTACTTAAAATATACTTTTCTTTCTTGTTGCAAGCACTATTGCAACCTATTCAATTCAAGACTAAATCTAGTTTGATAATCTCACAGAGGAGATTAGTCTGCGCCCATGTCAGGGAGCAGTTGGGCAAGCAAGGTAAGAGGAGCAGGTGGAAGGCCCGCGGTATCCAACGTTCAAAAACACCCTGGAGAATCTGGCGGAATAGATAAAAATTTTAAAAAACTGGTGGTCACTATTTCCCCAGATATTCTAGCATGGCAAGCATGATGCAACCAGTACATCAACACGCCACACTCCTAGCCACTTTTGTCGGTGGAATTTGGAGTCCGCGTGTTTCTGGACATCAAAAAACGGCCTTATAGAAAAATTTTGTGAAGATGTACACACAATTTTCCCAACCGCGGTGTATGTTGCACCTCACTCCATGTCAAGTGGTTGGCTGGACCTAGGTTTTGAAAGCAAAACAGCAGCAGATGAGGCTGCAGTGGTGCATGTAGTGGTCAATATCCCCAAAGGGCAACGGGTCATCAAAACCAAATGCACCAGATGGACAAAATCAAACCAAATTTTCCTCACATTTGTTTTTTTGCCTACTACGGTAAAACGTGAAATTTTGGAACAACACCTGTAAGATGGTCTCGCCATATATGGCAAAATACAATCTTTCAAAATGCAACGCTTCACGCTGATGCCACACCTGTGCACCGGCAAAGCCATTGCAGTTCTGACCCCAACTGAGGAGATCGCGAAGGACCTAACCCAGATCCCACACTCCACTTTTATTGATATTGAAGGGCATACCACCCACCCATTCCAGGTGACCGTGGACAGCGCGCCCCCCATTTGCACCCACTGTAACACGTTCAGCCATAAGGCGCATGCATGCCCCATCAAGGAGGGCGTCACATTCCAAGAGCACCCCTCAGCAGCCATGGCCAGTGGAGAGGCGCACTACGAACCAACCGCAAGCACCAAAAGGCTTTCCCGTGAGGAGCACAAGGCTGCTACCTACTGGTAAAGCCTATCTCCCCACAAGAGCAGAAGAAGTCCAAGCAGTCCCATAGGGCCGCGGCCAAGGAAGCAGCCAAAGCTACCACCGCTATCCCACACTCACAACGTCAGGAGGACATGGAAACCTTCGCGGTGGAAGCAACTTGGGAATCCATCAACCAATCAGATTGGGAAGCCCATACTGAGTGGGCCACTCAATCTGAGGATCTGATGGGAGATTTGATCTCACCCAATTGTTGCACCCAAGCTCTGGTTGAAATTGACTTGGGCCCTATCCCAACTGAAAAAAAAATTTTTTTGACCTGCTCAATGGTGCACCGAACTCATCCGCACCGTAAAAAATTCGTTTGATGTCAGGAAAACAAAAAGCGAAGGCTAAAGCCAACACATCTCTTTCCGCAAAAATTAACAAAAACTCCAATAGCGTTGCTGCTAACACCCACGCTGCTGTGAAGGCCCGTGGGGATCTAGAAGAGGCTGGTGGGCCCAGGTGCCCACCTCCTCACACCTAAGGTGTGAAGGGGGAAACCTTCACTTTAGGGACGTTGAATATTGCTGGACTCAAGGCCTCCCCATCCCAGGCTAGGAAACTGAGTTTTTTACAACACAATTTACCCATGGATATCCTGGCCATCCAGGAGTCCCACTGTCCACGAGGTTCTGAGAAAACTTGGAAAACAATGCTCCTCCCATCCCTATCCTTTTGGTTGAAGAACTGTGGGGTGCTAATTCAGAAAAATAATTTTTCAAATTTTTATCCTCATAAATATTCCTAAATGGCTGAGTGCTTGTTGTCACTTTCTCGTGGGCTGACGTAGCACACACAATAGTCAACATCTATGCCCCAAATGGTGCACGCGAGCATTGGGAATTTTTATCGTCAGTCAAATCCCTCCCACTACCCCCAGACTCTTTCCTAGTTGGTGACATGAACTGTTGGCTAAACACACCAACGGACCGGTGGCCTTACTCACCCCACGCCCCCCAGGGTCACATAGAACTACGCGTTCTAAAGGCCACCCTCAGGTTAATGGATGCACTGCCGCAACATGCCCTGCTGCTCGAAAATATGACGCATCTCCACATCCACAATGGCCAATTAAGGTCCATGACCTGCATCGACCTTATTCTAATGCTGGCAAAATTCCAACCCCACATCTCCCACTTCAAAACAACAAAAATGGAATTCTCTGACCATCGGCTGGTCTTGCTAACCTACCACCTACCTGTCACAGCTGCTAAGGCCCCACATTGGTGCAAAATCCGCCCCCCCAAGCTCGCGTCACCAGGATTTTCCACATGGGTGGAAGAGGCAACTTTGGCAAAAAAGTTTGTTGCACCATTTTGCACAGACCCCATTTCCACATGGCAACTTTCAAAGACGACACCATCCACCACTATCACCATCTCTCCTCCAGATGCTCATGAGCCACATCAGCAGTTATCTCGCGCACTCTAGCAGAATTGGCACACTTGGAGTCCAACATACCAGTTACAGGATACAGCTCTGCATGGGGCCGGAAGTGGGCGGAGGCAGCCGCCCACCTCAACGCACTCGAAAGACAACACAAACATCGGGTTTGTGTTCAGTACAGGGCCACATGCATCACAAAAGGCGACAAGTACACCGCACATTTCTTTAAAAGAATTTTCGCACCACGCCAGAGCGTGGCCTGTACATAGGTGCGAAGATTGGATGATTCCATTGCAGGTATACTGGCCAAAGTGGCAATCAAAATACAAAGGTATTACTCCGAGTTATACCAATCTGATCCAATTCAGCTGGCCAAAGTGGCAGATTTTTTGACTGAGCCCACATCCGCACCATTTTCTGATACCCGGAAATAATGAATTTGATTACTCTGAACGAATTATGGACAGCCATTCGCGGTGTGCCAAACTGAAAATGCCCAGGCCCAGATGGCATTCCATATGAGTTCTACAAAAAGTACTTCAAATATATATCCCCATTGCTGCTCACCTCACTTAACCAAAGCCTGATGGAAACGTGCCTCCTACCAGGAGGACATGAGGCCTTCACTGTCACACTCTTCAAGAAAGGGGATAAGCTATACTTAGCCAACTGGCGCCCCATTTCTCTAACAAACACAGACACCAAAATTTTAACAAAAATCATGGCTAACGTTTAGGGACTGTAGCATCTGCCACCATCTCCCCAGAACAATTTGGTTTCATCCCCAGAAGTCCGATTTGGGAAAATGTGCACTCTATGGCTAACATATGTCAATACACAGCCTCTGAGGCACTTGTATTTTTGGACCAACAGAAGGCCTATGATAGAGTGAACTGGGAATACCTCAGGGCAAGCCTACATCAATTCCGCCTACCCCCTCGCTTTATCAACTGGGTAATGCTGCTCACGGAATCTGCAACAATGGCAGTGCATGGCCCTGGCTTCCTGACGGTTGTAGTCCACCCTCAAAGGGGCTTGCGATAAGGGGACCCCCTCAGCCCGCTCTTATACAACTTCAGCCTTGACCCACTACTGCGAAAAGTGAATGCCCAACTCACTGGGGTCCATGTGCCAGGCCAAGCCCCAGTCAAGATAATGGCGTTCGCAGATGATTGTGTGGTTGGGGTGTCTAATAATCAAGATGCACGCACGCTTGAAACTCTCATCCAGGAGTATTCCCAGGTAAGCAACGCGGCACTGAATGCTTCCAAAACTGAAATCATCCTCCTTGGTCAGTTTCAGAACTGCTGGACCCCAGCAAGTAGTTCCCAACCCGGCCCATCTGCTCGCCCACATCCTCGGTCTAATAAACTCAGCACACACCACTCCACTGGTGCTCCCCTTTGTGCCACGTCCTACCATAGGACTGGTACGCCATCTGGGCGTGTGGATGGAGGCAGGCGGATACACGTCAGCAGTAATGGAGTGCCATATTCTGGATAACGTGACAAAGCGAATCGCCTCTCTCAGAGCCCACCCTACTTCCCTTACTGGCAGGGTGGTTTTAGCCAACTCCATGCTCCTCTCCAAAGTCTGGTTCGGAGCCCATGCCATCCCCTTTTCCCCAAGTTTCTTCAAATCCTTGTATGCCTTGCTGCAAGGATGGCTTTGGTCAGGCCGCCCTCCGCCAGTGCAGCTAGAGGTCATGTTTGACCCTAATCATCATGGTGGTATGGGCCTGCTTGACTTCAAAACCCATGCTGCCAAGATCCTGGGCACCTAGATTGCGGCCGTCACCGCCCCTAAACTCCCTTCCCAACACTGGTCCCGCGCAGCCCGCTCCAACTTCTCCCGCGCCTTGGGCCTCAACAATCCATTGAACCCCCACTCCCTGATTAAATACCTCGCATCACACACATCGGCCACAGGTCCTCATGGGACTAACACCCACTACAAATGAATCCTACTCTCTATGCGGAGCGCTGAGTGGAGAATTTGTATCAGCGGACATACAACCCAAAGAGGACGCCCCTCTCCTCAGTTCACACAAGAGGTACAGGGGCTCCCCATCCATGATGGCATGATCCTCATTCAGCCCCATGTCCTATCCAGGGTGGACTATCTGGACATGATGGACATCCCTTACTCCATTGAGACCCAAAAAACTATCTGGAAATACGTACACCATCCTCTATTGCAGCCTCAAGTCCGCTCCCATGTGTGGCGCTGCCTGAGGCGGGTGTATCATACAGCTGAGCGATCTAACGCTTTACACTCATCCTGTGTCGTGTGTGGCCAGTATGGAACGCTGTTCCACCGCCTGGAGAAGTGCCCTACCTCTAAAGTGATATGGCGAGAAGCTTAACGTCTTTTGGTCTAGGATCAAACGCATCCCTTCAGTCTGTCAAGAGATATGTTTGCTCTATCAATGGCCTCCTCCCTTCCACCCTCCCTCCATGCTTTGGTGGTTGCAATCGCCATGTGGACCATCCACACGATTGTCTTAGATGCCATCGCAGGTTCCACCCCCACCCTCACAGAAGCGGTCCACAGATTCTGGTCTCATTTGGTGGACCACTTTCAAGCGTGTTTGGATACCTCCCACCATGTTGCAGACAGCTGGTCTCCTCCTGGTTCCCAGTCTGGTTCATCAACTCAGACCCCTTCCTCCACACGTGCTCAATTGTAGCTACGGCCCCTTCACACGTTCCCTCCCCTTTCCCATAAGTGGTGTTCCCGCTGGCAACAAGAGATAGCATCGCTTCTCTGGGCTGCCTCCCCTGGTACTAAGTTTTGTCTCTTCTAAGTCATATTTGGAAGTGTCCGTCCCATGGTCGCCTTCCCCACAATAAATATAAATTTAAATTAGAATCTGACAATTGGGTTACTTAGATGCAATCAAAGCAGCTATGAGGTGAATATGGTTTATCATATTATGCAGATAAATTGGGAATGGTCAAAGGATCCATCAACGGGAGTAATCTATTAGCATTGATAGTTTTCTCAAAGTGTTTTTTTTCAGGTCAACCAAAAAATCTAACATTTCCCCCATTTGATTGGAATATAAACCCCAGAGTTTTCCCAATTTCCTCTTCAATGTCTGTAAACAGTACCTCTTCTGCGTATCACAATTTTGTTGCTGGCCTTGATCCTGAACAACGTCTTCATTTTAACCAACTGGACAGGACTATGCACATGTTATGTTCCTAGGCTCCCTCTGGGAATCAGAATTAGGCCAAATTATTCCTGCGCCTATTGTCATGGTGTCTACATGGCCTGAAACCATTGTTGAGGAGGAGGTTATCCCAGCCATTGAGTTTACTCAAGGGTCCTTGGGCTAGAGTTTCAGTCACGCTCTTCAACAAATCTTCCCACAGACACTTTTGGCTGCATTTTCAATCCTAGACATGCAAACTTTTCGCTACAGTCTCTTTATTGGGGAGGGGAAATATATATTTCTTCCTATCAATCAACTTGAATATGACTCCTTTTTCAGTGTAGGTGTCCTTTATTAATTCAGAGATAATTTTCTGCACTAGTTCAGGCTCATCAGCAAAGAACCTACTAACCATCTTATGGAATAAGGCATCTGCAGGCTGGCAGATGGTTGCCATGATGGGCAGATGAGACAAACAATCAGAATTCTGATGCTTAGCACCAGCCCAATGTTTGATAGTATAGTCATAAGCCTGCAGCTTAAGTGCCCAGAAAGCCAAACTTCCTTCTGGATCCATCAAGTTATTAAGCCAGCTTAGGGATGCGTGATCAATAACCATGGTAAAATGCATTTTATGAAGATATACTCGGAATTGTTTATAGGCATATATAATTTCCAAACATTCCCTTTCTGTCACAGTATAATTTCTCTCATGGGCATTTAGGGTCTGACTAACATAGTCTACTGGGTGCTCTTCGCCATCTTCTCCAACTTGGGACAAAACAGCTCAAATTTCCGTTAATGATGCATCTGTTTGACAAAAAACTACCA
Organism: Massospora cicadina; assembly: GCA_022478985.1. Lineage (NCBI taxonomy): Eukaryota > Fungi > Entomophthoromycota > Entomophthoromycetes > Entomophthorales > Entomophthoraceae > Massospora > Massospora cicadina. The sequence goes on from JAKSZP010000008.1 coordinate 298,443, forward strand.
GTCAAAGTCAGGATAGTGCAACACTGGTATGACTAATAGGGCCAAACGAAGCTAGTCAAATGCATCCTGGTAGGCCAAATTCCACTCAAAAGGGACTTTATCCCTAATTAGATAAAACAAGGGCTCTCCAATTTGAGTAAAGTCATCAATAAATCAGCGATAGTACCTGATCATGCCCAAAAATATTTGAATGTCCCTCTTGGATTTAGGCCTCTTAATTTTTAGATATTGCTTCCAATTTGGCTGGTTGTGGCCAGAGACCTTTTTCATCAATTACAAACCCAATGTACTCCAGTTAGTCCTTAAATAATTAACACTTCTTGGTCTTGATCTTCAATTTTGCAGCCAATAACCTCTTGAAAACTTCTTCCAGGTGCCAGATGTTCATCAAAAGGTGCGGCTGAAGCCGTTTATATAGTCTAGGTATACTAGTACAATGACAATTTGAGATCTCCCATATAGTGTCCATCGCTCTCTGGAAGGTTGCTGGAGCATTACAGAGTCCTTGGGGCATCCTTGTTGGTTGAAATAACCCTCCTTGGATTATAACAGCGCACTTTTCTCGCTCAGCTTTGGGCAGGTCAATTTGCCAATACCCACTAATTAAATCCATCGCTGAGAAGAACTTTGGACCCCCAAGCCTATCTAGGGCATTGTCAATACGCGGAAGAGGATATGAATCCTTTTTTGTAATGTTGTTAAGCTTCTGGTAGTCAATAACAACCCTTTTGCTCCCATCTTTCTTTTTTACAATGAGAATTGGGGCAGCCCATGGACTCTTGGATGGTATCAACATACCGCGGTCAAGAAGTTCCTTAATCTCCTTTGACACAACCTCTTCAGCAGTTTTCAAACGCCTAATTGGCCTTAATCGATAGGTAAATGATCCCCAGTATCTATCATATGGGTTACTCCTCTTGCATATCACAAGTCAAAATTGTCCTTAGCAAATATTTCATGATATATCTAAAAGAATCCTTGGACTCAGTCCTTTTCCTGTTCATTTAGTTCCCCTAAATTGGCCACAGGTATAACATTATGAACATAATTCAAATCATCATTGGGAAGCCCTAGCTCATCCAGGTTTTTAAAATCATGGAAAGATTTAATCTCCGTTATAGGAATCAAATGTAGATAGGCAATCACCTGGTGCCTTTTTATGAAAATTGGCCAATTCTGCATATTTGTGCAGTGGATACTAATTTCTTGATGTCCAGGAATAATTATCCCAGGCGACACATTAGGTTTGAGTTGAGTTTGAGACCAAGGTTAATAAACTTCGCCATAGAGTCCTTCTGGGATTTAAATTGTTAGCCTAGTCAGGACTACTGCCTGCATTCTAGAGTCCAAAGTTAGCTCTCTGTTTGCCTGAAGGGGTGTTCCCTTAGACTCATGGATTTTTGTTGGCAGGGCCTTGACACAGTACTTCAATTTAGAGTATTAAATAGGATTATTCCATCTTGATAGTCAAATTAATAAACTGTTTAGGTTTTTTCAGTCCCGTTTTTGCATTTTTTGTATAGTAAATCGGGATGGTTTGGTTCAGGATGGTTAAGGTGTCATCCTTATGACTAGTAACCACTCAATATCTTCTCATAAAATTGGTGCCAATAAGGACCTCAAAGTTCTGATTAGGCAAAACCATAGCCAGAGCGGATACTACTATAGATTCAAAACTTATAGGTAAGGCATTATTTCCCCAAGAGCTCTGGTGGTGTGTGTTCTCGCAGTGCCATATTTTTGATCATGGGCAACATCCGGAGCTATTCTCAACTTCCTCACCAACTTAGTGCTGACGATATTTAAAGGAGCTCCACTGTCAATAATGGCCCAAACATGGACCTTATTGACAGCAATATTGGCATAAGTACACTCATAGTATGGTTCAGAAGTGTTTATTAATTGAATAGATTTGGAGTTGCCCGACTCCAAGTGTGATTTGAGGCAAGAACATATTTCAGGGAAGTTTTCCACCAGAGTCTGCATGGGGATTGCGACCTGTACATCTTTTAAAGAGGGCAAGATCATGGGAGCGAGTAGTATGAGGATCAAGGCCATGGTCCATAATTTGCTTAGCATATGGTTTAGCCACCTCTATTTGGGCTTCTTCTGAAGCTTCACCTGATTTTTGGCCTTTTTGGGATCTGGTTGTGACCATATGTACATCATCGACCAAAATACAATGTAAGGAATCTTCGTTAATTAATTCTGACACAAAAAGTTTGCCAGGATTGGGAGGAATGTTTTTTGTATGATGGGTGGTAGTAGAGCATTCCGCCTCTACTCCACCTGCCCTTTTCCCGATTCTGAGTCCTTTTCAACTTTATATGCCACATTAACTCCTGATTTTGCATCCATTCAGGTATAACACTTATTGGCAAAGTGCCCTTTTCTACTGCAACGATGGCAAGTGATGGCATTAGATTTGGGATGATCAGATTTCTGGTCCTTAGAATTCCCATTTCTCTCTTGATCGTGACTTGTACTACTATTTTCTGTTGAGGATGCACCCAGTGTGGATTGTTTGGCCGATTTGGCGCCTCAAAACTTCTTGCACAGCGGCGTAAGTAGTCCACAAGTCTATTTGTTTTCATATTGTGATTAAAGGCAGGAATCATTACTCATTCCAAATCATAATAGGGCTGCATGGTGTGTTCCATGGCAATTTTCGCATCAAATTTGTTTATAATACTTGATCTGAGGAGCACTTGGGCTTTATGATAAAATCAGTCAGCAAAGTCTTTTATGGACTCATTAGGTCTGAACTCAATATTCAAGAGCTCTTGTCTTTTGTTGACAGCTTTTCTAACCCACCAAATTCCTTAATGACAGCCTGTTTGGCCTCATCATAAGACCAATCTTATCCTTAAATAGGGCGTTATGAGGTCTACACTGTGCAAATAAAACAATTAGAGAGGGCTGTTGCTTTTGCATGATCAGACGCTCCTCTCATGGCTTCTCAAAAATCTTTAAGAAGGAGTATATATTGCCTTCTTTATTGAATCTCAGCAAATTTAGTGGTTTGAAATCATCTCTTCCTGAGTCCCTAACAGGAGAGGCAGTTTCTCTCCTCAAGTTTGACTGACTTGGAGAACCTTAGGCAGAATAGGATGTTGTGAGCTGCTTGGAGTGGGCATAGAGGTCAGTACACGTGAAATATTTCGTGTATTTGATACATCCATTCCATAGTCTTCATCTGCCTCATGATAATCTTCAGAATCACTTGATTCTGTTTTCAAAATTGGGATTGATGTGGCTTCTGAAGCACAATTTGCGTGCCTTTGGGGCCGCATCTTCATCCTCACCTCCCCAAGATTGGTCGCACACTTGCAACTATTATATAAAGATTCTCCATCTCCTTGTTAACTTGAGACAGATCTGCTTCAGCTAATGCCTGTCAGGCCAAAAGTGCTTTCATTTCTTCTGACATTCTCTTCATTCTGGTGTTAGCAAGTGATAGTCAGCTCTCCATATTATTTTTCTCATCAAATAAGATGGTATTAGAAGTACAGAGTCCGGAAATAGTTGGACATATATTGGCTAATTTGGCCTTAATATCTGAATTGTCTTTTTGTTCTACTGTAACGGGAGGTAACTGGGCTAAAGCCTCGATATCCCTTTGAATAGCTGCAAATTCAGTCCGATATTTAGTCTCCCAATATGATATATCTTTCTTCCAACTCTTGTAGGGTTTTCCTTGAATCATGACCCTGTTGTAAGAGATTTTCTGTATTGGATGCTACGTAATGGTACTGCGTCTCAAGTCTGATGCAGTGGTTGGTAATATCCCGCTTCTACTGACTTGAGAATCCATAATTATTTAGCACATGTGTTGCTAATTTTCAGGACGCCTTTATTAAGCTGAGCTACCAACTTATCAATCTGACCATGAGCTTCTGCTGCGGTTCAAGTGTTCAAAACAATTGCTTTGCGCACTTCTGCAAAACATGTATCCAGCTTCTCTAACAAGCAAGCTTGGGCTGACCTTTCCTCCTCTTGGACACGGTGGAGTTGGAAATCTCAAGATTTTGGCGTGCAAAAATGCGTTGAGCTTGGTTTATAGATGGTTGTACAATGGTGACCAAATAATCATATGTGTTAGCCTGATTCTCTTAAAGTCTTCAGCCCAATGCAGCCATGATGGCTTCTCTGTACTTTTTATGAATCTCGTTCTTAAGGGCTTGGTCCTTCATATAGTAAAACAGACCAAATATCAGTTCAATTGCTGAAGAACCAACCTGGTAACCTTACAACAAGGTTTCCAACATTTCCTTTATATTGGCCTGGGTAAACTCAGCCGGATTAGAGGGTGATTTTGGACCTGTTCCAGTTAATATTAGTTCTAATGAGTAATCGTTCCCCTCCTTATTGTCAAAATGACTTGATTTAAAGTGTTCAATAAATAGAACATCACATATTTCCATATTGTTGTAGCTGTACTTTTTGGCAAATTCTGAAAGCTGATCGTTCATGTTCATATTAGGTAGTTGTTTTTTGAGTGAGCACCAGAATGTTAAGTTTTTAGCCAATAGTGCAAGCTAAAATGACTTAACAATGAAATTGAGGATCTATACTTGCTTTTCTAATAAAACTCCTGCTTATAATCAGGAAGTAGATTCTCTGATAATCCTTGATGATAGCCAAGTAACTCCAGTACGTTCACCATTCTTAAGTCTACATGCAACAATATGAGACCTTCTGTCTTTGTACAAAATTAGAAAAATATTCCTTTATAATTGGGACTACTTCTCCAGCAGGTAAACTGAGTACTTCTCTTTAGGAATTATAAGCGCACACAATTATCTAATATAGACATAAAGTCAACATATACAAATATCAGATAGATGGCAGACAGACACCAAAAAACTAATAAACTAAAGTAGAGTAGTTATTAATGATTAATAGATAAATGATGTTCTATTAATTGGCCAGGTACCAGTATTAAATACCTCTCAGGCATCTCCTGGCCAAACTCATCTGTTAGATGAGCTCATTAATATTATGCCAATCCTCTGCTGGTCATGGGAATAATCATAATATACCCAAGTCAATTCAGCCCATGAATTGAATAAAAATAACAATTATTTCAGCCCAATTGAAGGCAGTTTTAATCTTATAATTAGGACGATTTTGGTTGCAAACTCAACACCAAAATCTTCCCAATTAGAGCTATGTCATAACTTGACAAATAACAATAAATGGGGATAATAATATATACAAACAATAAAGATGATGAACCCCTAATAGAGATGTTGGCAGGCCTTTCATAGCAATAATTACGCCTTAATCAGGATTTCTATGTTTATGTGCTTAATAAATCTTTATTATTAATTGAACCCAAAGTTCTGCCTCAGTGCATTAATATTAGTGCAATAATGTAGGAGGTGCATTTTAAATGCCGTGAAACCACTTTTTACCCAAGTGGACCCTTAATTGGGAATAATGTAATTCTACCATAGCTACTGTTAGCTACAATAATTGGGTTACTTAGATGCAATCAAAGCAGTTATGAGTTAAATCTGATTTATCAGATTATGCAGATAAATCAGGAAGGATCAAAGGATCCATCTATGCGAGTAATCTATTAGCATTGATGGTTTTCTCAAAGAGTTTTATATTGAGCTAATCATCAAAATCTAACACTTATCATTACTATTTTGAGCAACGTAAATGGATTTTCAAAAGGGTGTCATTGCTGATGGTTCTGATGTCTTGACTCTGTTTTATAAACATCTTTAAAGTCAGTCAAGGCCTCCTCAATTGCCTTCATAGATTCGGCGGCTTTCATGGCCAAAGTTATGTGCATCAGGAATTTTGAGTGTAATCCAGTAAACTAAGAAAGACTGTTTTTGCAGTAACTAGGTCAAAGGCTCTAGTCCAAAGTTGTAGTGCCTTTAGAAAAACCTGTTTGTGTTGTCCACAATAAATTCAGAGTTTTCCATTCTCATGGAGAAGAATTCATTCTTCATATTTAGAGCGTAAAGTGTGCTACTGATCTCAGCAATAAAAAAACTTACTTTCAGCCCAAACCTGATGGAGCAATGCGTAGTTTCTAGCATTTTTTGCTTCTTAACTCATATATTGGTGTACATATAGACCTTTCTACATTTTAGTAGCTCCGCCCATGCTTTTTTGTATAACTGAAGTAATTTTTAATTTACCTGAGGTAAGCTGACCAGGGGATGGACAATACCAATATATGTAATGGATAAGGGGAGGTGAAGTATAGTAAGATTTAGGCACCACAGAGTAGATGACTACCCCTGTCCAGCTGTTACCGCCAGGTATAGGGGAGTTTAATGCCTTACACCGAAGGGGCTTCCCATGTTATGGAGCAGGTGTGGAGGAAGGGGTCCATATGCATAAACTATACTGGGAACCATTATTCAAGAAGTTGTTGTTGCTTTGGCCTTATGTATCCATATATCCAGGCTTGAGAGTTTTCCAGTAGGTGTAGGTGAAATATGCTGATTGTCCCACAGATGGTGGCCACGGTTCCCTTGAAAACATCCATGCTATGGTGTGGATTGTCCATATGGCAATGGCGAATATCAGGGAGCAGAGCGTGGGTGGTATTGGGGATTCAAGTTGGAGTGCGTGGAGGCTTCTGGAGATTGACAGCTCCTGGTCATTTTGGGTTCTTAACAGATGCACAACTTCCTGATGTATGGCTTTAGATGGAGGCATACTTCGAGGCAGTGGTGCAGGGTGCCATCCCCTCCACATACTGCACATGTTTCGTTAAGAGAGTTGGAGCGATCTGCTGTTCTGTAGGTTCTTCTGAGGCAAAGCCAGGTGTTGGCTCTTACCCTTGGCTGGAAAAGTGGTTGATGCGTTAGCCTCCATATTGCATTCTGTGTTATGAGATCATATGGGATTTCTTTAGCATCTAGGTAGTCAATTCTTGTGATAGATGGGGTCACGTCATATGTGTCCCTCTGGGTGTGGTCCTCTGGTTTCTATAACGTGAAGTGAGATCTGGGCCTTCCCCTACCTTGACTAGTGCCTGTGAGAGTGATGGTCCACCCCATGTGCCAAATGGTACGGAGGAGGCGTTTAAAGTGTGGGGTGGGGTTCAATGTGGGCCCGCTGCATTAGGGCGGTTTGCAAGGTATGTGAGCAGGCTGGACGGGTTGTGTGGGTTTAATAGTTTGATCGTCTGTGCAAAGTTGGCCCTCGCCACTCTAAATCAGTGTTGTTGTGGGAGGTCTGGGGCTAAGACTTCCTTTATCCAGGTGCCCAATGTATGGTTGGCATGGACCTCAAAGTCTATTAGGCCATGCCTCCGCTGAAGCGTGGGCCAAAGAGTGTTTCCACCCATACAGGTTGTCAGATTCTGTTGTTTACTATATAAAAACTCTTAGACAACATACAGATTGGGCCGATTTTCCCTCCTAATGCTTGAACTAATAATATAATAAAAACCTATTGCAATAACAAAGCTTGAGCTAGTTATTATAACGTAATTTTTTATATTACTAGAAGCTCAGGCCAGATACTCCCGCACATCTAGGCCAACCTTCTCTGCAACTACTTGGCTGAGCTGATCAACTCAATGTCAATTCAATCTAAATATTCTATTGGTAACTCGGGCTGATTTCATTTGCACAGTTGGGCCAATTATCAAAGCTTCAAACCTCAACAACTTATCCTGATTAATTGGGGCCAATATTAAGGAATCAGTATACAAAATTGTTTGGTACCAACCTTAAGTTAACATTTAAAGTCCCATGGACAATCAGACTAGCAAAATACGTAATTAATCTCCTGCCTTAGGGCATATTTGTATGTCAGTATGCATAAATGGCATGATAGCACTTGCACATGGACCACCTGAATGAAAGTACTAGTGCTATTGAGAGGGCCAGTTGACATCCCAATTAGAGAGTCGTTTTTGTCAGCTGTATGACAGAAACATATTTTGAGCTGGTCCTAAAATAATTTTCATATGTTGGTATGCGTAACTGGCACAATAGCACTTGCACATGGACTTCTCAAATGGGAGTACCTATTGCTATTGAGAGAGGCCTGCCGACGGCCCATTTTAGGGTATGTCATTTATTTTAATTGTCCACAAAATCTCTAGAATCTGTATTTTGTCAGCAGTATGACAAAACTCATTTTGAGACAATCCTAGGATTATTTTGCACGCTCATTGTTGCGACTTTCATCCCTGAAATCCTCCTGAATATAAAAGTATTTTTCCACCAATAAACCTAGCAATAGGTCTCAGTTGTATCAGTTCAAGGGCCAAACTGAGGTGGTAAAATATCTGTTGAAATTTTGTGCTCAAATGTGGCCAGGAGATGCCCTAGAGGTATAAATACCGGCGCCTGGCCTAATGAATAATTATCAAATAATTTAGTCTTAAATAAAGGTCTATTTTATTATTATTTTCGTTTGGCTTTTATCCTAAATTGCTTTTGTAGAGCGTTAGCAAGCTGGGATCTCAGGACCCACAGCTTGTAACTTTGCCTGACTCAGCTGAAGTTCATGATTATGGAGGGAACATCAAACCCAAAATTGGCCAGAAAAGTTTAAGCCATTTGAGTATGCCTAGTGATTTTCAAACAGTTCAAAAACTTTAAGTCATTGATAAAATTAGAAATTCATTGGCTGAAATTCAGTCTGATTAAGCTTGCAGGAATACAATTATCAAGCGAGTTATTTTGAAAATTCACACAGGTGGCTGGGACCCAGACTACAGTCATCCCTGGATAAGTGCGCGGATTGAGTATATGAATGTAGGTGAGAAGGAGATTGCATATGCTGGGAGCCACAGCATCAGGAGGATGAGTGTGTTGGCAACTGTTACTCACCCTGTTGTCCTGGGGATCTTCCCTTGAGGGAGGTGACGCGGTTGGACACCCACTGTAGCAGATTGTTCTAAATTGTCTCATTGGCATACCCCCTGTTTCCAGCCATATCCCAAGGTGGCGGACAGGGTAGGTTGTAGGAGGTGATGTGAAGGGTAGGATGAGTGGTTTTTTCCTTTGTGAGGGGCTGTGAGGTTTGTGTTGTGTCCCAGTTGTTATTGTACTTGCCTAGGATGATTATTTCTAATTTCCTTTTGTTGAGCGACATGACGCTCACAATGAAATATTCGTTTAGGGTGCTTTCCTGCTGTTGGCATCATTGTTGTTAGCAGTACCTGTCACACATTCATCCGCAAAGGCTAGTATCTTGACTGTTGGATGGCCTTGTGTGGTTAAGCCCATGAGGCATGAGTCAACGACGCAAAGGAGTGGGTCAAAACTGAAGTTATACAGCAGTGGGCTGTGGGGGTCCCCTTATTTGAGCCCTCTGTGTGGTGCGATCTTGTTAATCTGAAAGCCAAGGCTGAATACAGCCATGTATGCGGATTCTCTTTAGGAGCATCGACCAGTTTATAAATCTGAGTGGGACTTTGAAGGCGCTTAGGCATTCCTTCAGGTATGGCCAGCTAAAGCGGTCATATGCCTTCTCTTGGTTTAGGAATACTAGGGTCCAGTTGCTTTGGACTGGCATATGTTGGCGATGGTTTGTATATTGGTCCAGATTGAGCGCCCTGGTATGAGCTTAAACTAAATGGGTTACAGGACTTTGGAGGCTATTGTGCCTAATCTGGTTGCTAAAATTTTTGTAAGTAGTTTTGTATCGGTGTTATAGTGTGCAATTGGGCGCCAGTTGGCCAGGTTAAGTTATCGCCCTTCTTAAACAGGGTTATTACATAGGATTCCTGGCCACGTTGTAGGAGGCGTGTCTCTAGCAGGCAGTGGTTCATTGATGGCAAGAGGAGTGGGCGAATTGCTTGAAGTATTTTTTGTATAATTTGTAGGGTATCCCATCAGGCCCTTGACATTTCCCACGTGGTGCACCACGGACTGTGTTTCAGAGCTCCTCCTATGTGATTAGGTTTTGGAAGCTATAGTCCAGTGGTGCACTTTGTATTCTGGAGGGTTGTATAAAATCATTAATTTTTGGGAGGTCAGTTGGGGTGTCGTAATATAGTTTGGTGTAATAATGTTGTACTTCCGCCTTGACCTCTGCTGGATCAGTTGCCACGGTGCCATCATCTTTGCAGACCTGTGTGCACGCAGTCTGGTTGCTGTGAGAGTGGAATCGGTGGAAGAAGTACATTGAGCAGGTTATGCTTTCAATTATGAACTTACCTTTTCTTGCTACTTTTATTCTGTGATGGTGTTCAAAGATGAGGGCGTTTAGGTAAGTGGATACTCCCGCCCATTTGCGTTCCCAGTTGGGGCTATAGTCAGATTTTGGGGTGTTGAGAGCAAGGTGGTCCAGTTCCTCCAAGGTGCGCCTAATTGTGACTGTGTTGGTGGTGTACTTATGTGAGGCGAGATGGCGAGTTTTTCTTGTTAGTTTGCCTTTGAAATTTGCCCAGGTTTTTATGGGATCTGATAGAATGGGGTTGCAATTTCTAGGTTTGTGGCCTCATGTTTGACCCAGTTGGATATTTTGAGCAATTTTATGTTTTCTGGGTATAGCTTCCTCTAGGTCAACGTCTGTATGGGAGTTTGGGTTGGCGAGAGCTGCACCAAAATGCGTTGGTGGTCAGAGAAATTGATCTTTTTTGTTGAGAAGTTGGAGAAGTTTGAATGGTGTGTTTTGGGGCAAGGATGTAGTTGATGCAGATCATCTAGATGATCATTCCCTCAAGTATGTTAGGGCGGGCCATGTGGGGAAGGAGTGGTGACCTGGGAGAGGGCATCATGTAGGCCAAGGGATGCCTTCATTGCACAGTTTTTGATGTGCCCCAGTGGGTATCCTTTGGGGTTAGACCGTCAGTCCATGTTGGGGTTATCCCAGCAGTTATAGTCGCCCAACAGGATGGTATCTGGTGAGAGGGTGAGTTTTGGGACAGTTTTGAGGAATTGTTTTCTCCTGACTGCGGTGCACAGTGCAATGATACACGCTATCAAGATTGTGTCCTCTTAGCTTGCAATTGTTGCTACCAGGATGTGGCCATGCAGATATGAAGAGGATTTGGTGATTTTTAATTTCTTGTTATTTCAGATGGCCACCCCTCAGTGTGACGTCCATACCAATAGGGATGGTGAGACCCTGTCTGACCAGAATCCCCATTCCCCCTGTAGACAGTGGGTTTCTTAGATGGCAAAGATGTCTACAGGGGGTTTTCACAGGAAGTCCAGCTTTTTGGCTTGGGATGCTTAAGCCCTGGCTCACACGACGTTTAGCATCCCTATTAACACTGAGGCGCCTGCGGCGCCTCAGAAGTGGTTGAGAGCCATCCAGCCCTTACCCACATTTCATTGTCTTGAACTTTCTCCGTGTTACTGGGCTAGTCCACTCTGTGTCACTGTCCAATCACTTACCATGTGTCAATTTTGCGCATGTTTTGCGGTTATTAGGGTTTGCATTAGGTTTTTTCTTCTCTTGGCTCATGGTGGTTCAGTGCGGTGTGCTGATTGGATTCTGTGGTTTTGGGATTCAAATTTTAAGATTTGGGTCCCGCATTTTCGCCCATCGTGAAGCTGAATTGTTCTGCTAAGTTTTCTTGATTGATACCACTTGGTGATTCAGTTTAATTGTTAAGAAAATTTTCAGCTTTGGCATTCTGCTCTGATTGGGTGGCTTGGTTAATTTCCTCCATGTCCTCCTCAGCTTGGGCATTTTGGTCTAATTGGTTTAATTGATTTCCTCTATGTTCTCCTGAATTTGGCTGGGGTCAATGTCAGAGGCCACAAGTGATGCACCCTTGACTGCTGCATGCTTTAGACTTCTATAATATTTTGTATTTTAGGTGATACTGGGTCTATGAGGATGTATTGCCCATCCTCTCCCTAGAGGAAGTGGTGGTTGTGTCAATTATTTTAGCGAAGGCTTTTTCATCTTTTTCTATGGCATCATTGCAGAAGGCTGGGGCCAAAATGCCTCCTTCACGGGGCATGTGTGTTCAATGTGCCCCAATGCGGTGCAGTGGTTACAGATAGGCGATGCACGTTCTGATGTGACGTGAAATGCCTTTGACATTCTCCCATCCAGGAGATGAAGCACCACTGTGTGTGGGATTTTTGTGAGGTCTGCAGCCACATTGGGGACCAGGTTGATCATGACAATTGCCTTTCATGTGCATAAGTTCAGCATCAGGTGAAACCACTGTAATTTGATTTGCTTAATTTCTTCATAGCTTCCAAGTCCATTTCAGAGCTCCTCCTCAATTACCTTGCATGGAAGGTTGGTAGGTAGCAAGTAAAATGAGATGAACAAAGTGTTTGCTTTGTTCCATCTGGAGCGTGTGGTTCACACATTTCATTTGCCCTTAGGGAGGGCGATTTTGAAGCAGACTTTTGCAGTGGCATCTGCATCTTCTTCCGTTTTAAAGCCCATATTGATCCAGCCACAATGGATGGCATGGGTGGTAATGTACACCGCGTGGTGGAAAGGGGAGACCTATGCCTCGCCCACTTTCTCCCATAGAGTTTGAGACTCAACTCCTAAGAAAAGTCAAAGCCCATGATCTACCTTTAATAGGGGTTGGGCATATTGGATTTCCATGTATAAATTTTGTTTCGTGGTAAACTCCACAAACTCAGACGGTGTCTGAGTTGGTGGTTTCTGGTGGCATTGGCTCCCAGTCCCCCTTCAGGGCGTCTCGCGCCCTCTGGCGCACCATTTTGTCCATTTACTGATAGGGGTTTCGCCCAGTTTTATTTGGAATTTTGTTGAAATCGCCTATCTCTCCTGTGTGATCATCATTAATTGCTGTTGAATTGAATCATAGTAACTAATGTTATCATTATGGGAAAGAAAAGCCAAACATTTATTGCTACCATTATACCATTATACTCAATGTATTTTGTTATTATATTCTCTTTTTTAGCACTAATGGTGCCCAACTTGTTTATTATATTCCCAACTTTCTTAACAAAAATGTTCAGAGGCCAAATGATCAGCTATAGAAACTAACTATATGATTTAAAGAAAATTTTGCAGTCCTTAAATCTATTTACATTTTTAAATTACATTAAATTGAATTCAACCTAGAAACCTCTTATTTAACTTTAGCCATACCATCTATGCCAGATGTGACGTATCAAACATACTGAAAGTGATTCTATATAGATGGTATCACACAACCTCTTAATTATCATTACCAGAGCTGGGAAATCCTGACAACAACTTGTTGTGACTAAATAGAAAATTTTCATACAGTTTGTAGAAAGAAATAACTTATATATAGAATTAGTAATCTTAGGTTTTAAATAGTTTAGAATGATAATTATTAGTTTACTTATTGAGGTTTTATTCTGCTTTTACCTATAATATGTCTCTATAAGGTTACCAAAAATAACAGAAAGATTAAGTTATTAATCATACTCTTTTCATACTTTTGTCAAATATAACTTCTTCTGTTTGACAACGCATGCTAGATATAATGGGTTAAAATTGCACTTAGGCGTCAAGTTTTAATGGCACTATTAGTCTTCAGCTTTAAAATAATAAAGTACTGTATGTATAAAGTGACCTTTAAAAAACACAATAGAACCTTCTTTGTTAACAGTAGATTTAGAGATTAAAAAAGTACCACACTCTAGTATTAAATACTGACTGTGGCTCAAAGGCTCATGGTGAATAGCCTTGAGTCATAACTTTCAGCAAGGTATCATAAACGCAATACTAAAATGGTAGCCCCTTTTGATTTACTCATCTAAATATTCCATCACCATTGGTGCAATTATTTAATAACTTACTAGCATTTGTGAATTATATATCAATGACATAATAATTTGAAATACAGGGCACTAAGGCAATGGTTCTAAGATAATTTAAATAATATAAAAGGCATTCATCCTATTATAACTGAGACACTGGAGAATGTATAAAGAAAATATTTATAGACCTACTAATAATAAATTTACGCCAACATGGGGAAAAGTAGCAAATAATGATAATAAAGTAAAAGCTTAAGTGATAGGGCAACCAGTTCATTTAGCAAGGTAATCAGTTATCAGGGAGTAGAGAATTGCACTAGTGGGGTTAATGATTTGATCTTCATAAGTAATTATAATTAACCTTAGGTACCAAGGAGAGGTAAACAGTAGTAATTTATATGGTCAATTGACAACGACATATAAAAATGTAGAGCACGAGGTGAGTTAATCCATATTACTCAATCAGATAAATCAACATTAATGTAGCATAAGTCGCTTGAATTCTCTGTCTACCTATTAGATAATGATAAAATTAAGTATTAATATATATCAAATTGATGGTTGGTCATACAAAACCATATCATTTTCCTCCTTCTGACCAAACATCATGTAACAAAGATGAGTGGGTATTTAATTAAGTTATTGAAAGGCCATGACTAGGTGGCCTGAGCATCTGCTTGTACTTTTTAAGAAATAAGCATGCGCTCTTGTTATTATGATAGCCCTTAATGTGATTTTTCAAAGTGTAATCAATGAAGGTCTTCTCAATTATCCTAAAGGGCCCTTTCTACAAGTGTTCCACTTTGTTAGTCCATATAAACTCATGGTTATTATAGTATAGGACCAATTCCTATGGCAATTGTATATAAGTGATGACGTTCTTCATTATTTCACTTCAGAGACTTGATTTACTAAGTCAGTGCGCTAGATTAAGCTTCACTTTGCATCTGAATTAAAATCTGAACAAGTTTTCCAGGTTTTATCAAAACTCATATTTTCTTTGTTGACACATAAGTATAAAACTGGGGTAGCACAGGATGAGTCTCATATAATAATTGAAAGGATGAGTTCTCTTTTTCTGAGTGATAGGTGATATTATATGCAAAAATAGCAGAGGGTGGTAAAAGGTTCCAGCTAGACTTCTTGTCAGTAATTACTTTTGTAATACTTCAATGAGAGTACATTTACTTTTTATATGGTGTATTTTGAATTATATAGATAGAGTGTGACCAATGCCCCTCCAATCCCCATCAAATCATAGTGTTTTGAATTATATGAGACTGAAGTTAGTCCCTTAATCTGTTATAATATACTTTTGGCAGTGATGCTGATAAGCTCTTTTCTCTAGAATAGACTTAGTCATTGTCATATCTACCAGATCATTAACTGCTTTGGTCTCCACTCATATAGTGAAGTGGTCAAAGGCCATGAAAAAGCACTCAAATTGCCCAAAGCTTTTGGGAAATGAGCGAGGAATGTCAGTTGTGATGGTGTATCATATAAGATTGGGGTTAATTAATTATAAGAGGTGGCCCTTCAGTAAACGGGCTTCAGCTTGACATTCCTTACAACAGTTGAAGGTCTCATGAATATTAAAAAGCTTTTTACCCAACAATATTGTTGTTTCATCAGTTTAAGTTTCTTTTTAGTCTCCCATAACCCATCACCTTTAATGACTCTCTAATCAGGTCCAATCAATTTTTTAGCTTTTGGGTTTAAAACTTTTGTACATTTACTTTCTTATAAAGTTTTCACATCTTAAAAAGGGTATTTTCTCTTAATTTTTTTAAAGTACGTTGAACCTATATTTTCTTAATTACCATATCTGTGAGTTGCATTATACAAAAAGGTCATCTTATATATCAGCTGCTAATACCACAGTGGGAAATTAAAAGAGACCATCAGATTTTTCATGTTTGACACATTGACGGCGCATGATTTTAATGTAATAAGCTTGCTTTTATAACTATCATAAGTCCAAACTCCCTTTTAGCTCCTCGAGATTTTGTAAACAGCAAAGTGAAGAGTGATTTGTCACTACTGTGATGTGCAACATATGGACATATACCTGGATTTGATTACATGTGTAGATGAAGGCTGGGAATTCCTTCTCAGTTAATTTATAGGATAGTTTGTTCACATCCAAACTTTGGCTAAAGTAGGCCACAAAGTGCTTAAATTCAGCATAGGTAACTTGTAATAAAACTGCCCCAATGGCAGAGAGGTATACATCCATTTCAGTAAAAATGGTTTAAAATATTAGGTTACATAAGTAATGGTGCTTTGGTGAAGCAAAGCCTCAACTTGTTAAAAATAACTGGCCGTATGCTGTTCACTCAGATTATATCCATTATTAAGTAGATGGGATAAAGAATCACTTATATTCAAAATTCTTAATGAACTAACAACGAAAGATGATCATTTAAAGGAATACCTGAACGTCTTGATTACTTGTCAGCCATGTCCTTTATTTGATCGCTCTAATTTTTGCAGCTGGGTCTGTAAATTATGTATATTAATAATGAACTCCATTGAAACGCACTGGCTCCTTCCAATGAGCCACTAAGGAATTGGTAAGCAGGACCCAGTCAACGACCAAAGAGTGGAAAAGGTCCCTGAGACCATTCTTCTATTGCGTGTGCTACTGGAGCCATGATGAACACTCCTTGGAGGACAGTTGCAAGTATGCTTACCCCAAGCAACATGCCATGACTTTATAAAAGGTGTTCATGGAGGCAATAGCCTTCCCAAACTCTCTCTCAAAGTCCACCTCTTGTTTTTATATGCCAAACATGGTCGCTGTTAGACTAGATTTACCAATATAAACCTCAGAAGACAACAATAAATATAAATAAGCCTAAGAACGGATTTTTGGATATACTTTAGGCAAGTTGGTAGAAAAATGGAACTAAAGAACCTCCTATTCTCAAGTCCCTTCCCTTATAGCTCTCTGCTGAAAGCATAGATCAAGCTCGTCCATCATTTCTGATACTATGTCTTTTGATATATGCGTAAGCAAACTCCCATCATTCTAGGCCAGATTATATTTCATAGTGGCTGTGCCACCACACCCAAGAACCAATTCAATTCTGATTCAATTTCACTTTTTAACTTAGAACCTACCCACTTCAAAACCATATGGTTCGACCCCAGGCCTGATGAAAGTTTTAACTGTCATTCTTCCCCATTATCAGTCCTAACCTGGGGTCTAGCCAAGACTAATGCTTTCTCACCACCTCCTTCTTCCACAACAGCTTGTCCTGTATTATCAGCGATCAGGGAAATTTGGTGTTGAGGTAAAACCACAACTGTCACATCACCCCTCTAGAAAAGAATAACTCTCTGATCTTCCCAGGACACTGGGTGTAATCTCTAAATGTTTGCCACGTGGACTGCTCAACTGAATGACCTCTCCACTGGACTAAAAATGATCGATGGCCCTGCATCACCTTTGTATCCAGGATCACCTCCACCTCATATTCCTCAGCCTCACTTTCAGCTAGAAACAAAGGTGAGGCCCTCTCAGGCGGCTGTCCTAAGAACAATTTGGCCTGCGACACATGCAACACAGGATGAGCCCATGAACTCTCTGGAAAATTCAGCTCAAATGCTGCCACATTCATCGCCCTCACTATTGGGTGTGGGCTTAAAGCCATCAGCCCCAACTTCCAGCTTCTCTCAGGTATGGCATAGTTTTAAGCGTTTACCAAGACCCAATTGCCCTTCATGAAAACGATCCCCTTTGACTGATGCCTATCTGCTTTCCTCTTCTGAGCCACGACTGCTGCCATCAGATTCCTTCTCAGGAGCCTCAAAGTATCCTGAGTCTCATAAAACATCTCATCTGCTGCTAAATTCCAACCCTGATCCCAAGGCCCCAACCCTCCAGGTAATAACCATGATTTGGAAAAATTGAGGTCGTCCTTATGGATGCATGCTTGTGGTTGCTATATGCAAATTGCGCCATCTTTACCCAAATCACCCAATCTTCCTTCCAACCCTAGATATAGCACCTCAAATACTGTTCCAATATTTGATTTACCCACTCTGTTTGGCCATCCAATTGGGGATGGTAAGCTAAATGATGGGAGGCCTTTATCTTTAAGTTTTCTAATAGGTACAACCAGAAACAAGATATGAACTGCAGACTCCAGTCCAACACAATCTCCTCTGGAACCTCATGTCAGGAAAAGACCTCATTTATAAAAATTTGATCGCTACCTTTACACAGATGGTTGACTGACAAGAAGAAAGCTCTGCATATTTTTTCAGGCAATCCACCAAACCATCAGGGCGTCCATCCCCTGGGACTTGGGCAACCCTGTGATAGAATCCACACTCACAGAGGCCCACAGCCTGGACGGAATTTGAAGCGGCTTCAATTTCCCTCCTGGCGCCATATGGCAGGACTTCGACCTGGCACACACCACACATTGCTCCATATACTGTTACTACCACACTCACTCCCATCCATGAATACTGATGACAAACCAAGTCCAGAATCTTCTCCCCGCGTGGATGTCCTGCCAAAGAATGATCGTGGCTATCTGCCAACACCTCCTGCTGCAGACTCTTAACCGGAACCCAGAACCTTCCTTCATGCCAGAAATAAATCCCTGAACTGAATACCCACATGTCTCTTGCTCACCTCCCCTTCTCTCTTCTCATCCAAAATCTGCCTGTCTAAATCACTCCTATGCTGCGCAGTCTGAATTTTCCCACAATTCCATCTCTCCAACCATGGTTCATTGTAAACAGACTAAATGGCATTTTTGTAACGTTGTTAAACCTCCTCAACTCCTCCTCAGAAAAAACCAACCCTGAATCATGACTCAGAAAATCTGGGAAGATATTCTGTTTTCCTGGCTTATACTCAATCTGACAGTCATACTGAACCAAATCTAAGTGCAACCGTTCCTGTCTCTGATTCATCAGACGTGGGGACTTATAATACTCTAAGGCTTGATGATCAGTCTTGATCACAGCTGGATGCCTGGCGTACAATAGGTTGGTTGCCACTTCCTTAATGCCGCCACTATTACCAAAAGTTTCTTGTCATAAACTTGGTAATTCTTCCCAGTGGGCCCCATCTTCAGACTGAAGTAACAGATAGGATGCTTGACTCCGTATTTACTATCCTACAATAGCACCTCTCAGAGCGCAAAGTTTGACGCATCTGTCTCCACTACAAACGAACTGTTGGGGTCAGGATGGACCAGAACTGGGCTTTCTGCTGACTCATCTTCACCCTCTGGGAAACCCTTTCCTCAGCCTTTTACCAAACGAAGGGTACATCCCCAGTTAACCTTGTCAATTGCACAGCCCACTCATCTAAATTCTGGGAGAACCTCCTTACAAAGTCACTACATCATAAAAACTCTGCACCTCAGTCCAATTCCTATGGGACTGTAAGGAGAGTGTCTATAACTCACCTGTTCTCAGTGGGATGGTGCACGGTGCACATCCCCACACGCTAGGGAACTAGTTGTCAGTAATAAGGTAGGTAGATCCCCGCAGAGGGTTCTGGAGCTGAAGTAACTTAGTGCGAGGTTGGTTAATGAGAAAAAACAAAGAGAAACTGGACAAACAATGAAGCTAGAGTGGACCCCAATTAGAGGTTCAACCCAATCAGGGCTCTGGGCGTGAGTTCAAAGGTGACCCGATCTGGTGGGGACCAGGACGGCACAGCAGTGCATTAGAGGATAGAGCTATATTGGTTCAAATCCAATGGCTAACGTTGCACAAGACATCCTTGAATAGGTTCGCACACAGGTTCGCCCAAGTTAACATAAAGAAAAATTTAAACTAACGAAGGGTTTTATTATGGGGAAATCAAACAAAGAGAAAGGTTGGTCTTGAGTAAACAAATTTAAGAAAATTTGGGGGAATAAACAATACATGGAAGTGGTGTTAAGCCCAAGTAAACCAATAAGCGCATGCTTCCATAAGCATTTTACTATACCTGGTAATCCATTAAACTTGGGTTATCAATTATATTAAGGCTGTTCTGAGCTGGAAATTTTGAAAACCAAACGGGTTTTGATGCCCCATTCACTGAAAACTTAAGCGAACCATCATTTTTTGCATATCTGGTTCATTTTAACGCACCTGCTGTAATGCAGGGCCAAAATTTTCTCGCATCCCCAGGACCAACCTGAACATATCTCGCCTTAACCCAGAGTTAGCCCAAGGTATGTTTGAGGTCAGAGAGGCATTCCAACTTCATCTTTTTGGCCACCTGACGTGCAGCTTTATCCTTGCTATTGGTCCCCATTATCATGTTATCCTCAATCCATGACAGGTCCTTCCACTCTTTCACCGCTCACAGCTTATCAGGACATATTGCTACCCACCTATAAAACCACATTCCTCAGGAAGGACACCAGTCCTTAATAAACTCACACTTGGATGGCCTTAACTTCAAGCCCGCCTGGCTTACCAACTCCAGAACACATCTTAATCCTTCACATGATCTTGCATCGAGCTGGAAAATACCAGAATATTATCCATATAGGCAACGCAACACCTACCCACCAATCCCCCCAACACAAAGTCAATAATACGTTGGAAGACTGTGGGGGCATTATGCAGCCCAAATAGCATAACCTGATACTCAAAATTCCCTAAATGGAACTTAAACGCGGTATACTTCTGGTGCTCCGGCCACACAGGAATCTGATTGAACGCTTCAACCAGATCTAAAAGATTAACACCACACACCTCAAAATCATGGGTAGAATGTCTTCCATGAGTGGCATCAGATAAGGGTCAGGCTCTGTTACTGCATTGAGTCGCTGGAAGTTCATACAAGGACGTAGCTCCCCACTTGCATTTGGCACCAGCAGCACTGGCGAAACCAAGGACGTTTTGTACGGCACAATTAAACCCAAACCTAGCATCATAGGGACATACTCATCAAGAGCCTCCTGAGCCTGAGGATTCATCGGATAAACTGGACATCCCCTTGGCAACTCAGAGCCCTCTTTGAACAAAAGAACTAAATGTAAAGTCACCTGTAGGCGGGAAGGGTGCCTCATCCTTGGGTTCAAACACCAATGAAAAATCCTGGTACTAATCTGGCAAACTCATTAATGACGCGACTGAAGATATTCTCCCCATACGTTTCACTGATGACTCCTGGGACTGGAACTCCCACTCTCACACATCTGAGCCCCCAGGCGACAAAAGCACTTTCCTCTCCATCATATCAAATTGCGG
Organism: Massospora cicadina; assembly: GCA_022478985.1. Classification (NCBI taxonomy): domain Eukaryota; kingdom Fungi; phylum Entomophthoromycota; class Entomophthoromycetes; order Entomophthorales; family Entomophthoraceae; genus Massospora; species Massospora cicadina. The sequence continues at coordinate 319,337 of JAKSZP010000008.1, forward strand.
ATGGAACTGGTGCCACCAACTCATCCCCAGAACCATTAGGTGAGGAAAATGTGACACAGGATAAAATTCTTTTTCAAACTCTTATGGGCCTTGTCTCAATAAGATCCTGTCCTGCATCTTCCAGATTGCAGACATCTTGGTGGCATCTTCCAACAACACAAATCCATCCCCCTGAAACGTCAATCAACATCTTCTTTCCCACTCCTCATCCACATAATTTTTATCAGCTCCAGTGACAATCAAAGCCAGGACCTTTCCACATTCCTTCTTCCCAGGACCTTCCCACAATTATACAGGTAAAAATAAAAATAAATACAGTGAAGTAAGCGGTTTATTATGGGACACCGGCTAATGGCTTATTGCAAAATCAATAAAAAAAACAATCTTTTTTCTTGGAGCCTCAGGAACCTGAATGGGGGCCTCAGCCATCACCACCTCTGGTAATTCGCCGCCCTCCCCAGGCTCCCTCTTGACCCTTTCCTTTCTCCTCAACGTACCTGAACCCCTTGGAGCTGTTCACTGTCTCTGAACCTGCTCGCTCAAGCTTCCTGCCCATGAAAACAACCAGGGAACCACATCAATTCCTGGAAAGCCTGGTCCAAGGCCACTTCTTCCTCCAACATCACCGCAGGCTGCACTGCCACCATTGCCAACAAAAAACCAGCTTGAAAATTTTGATGGAACATGCGAAGAAGCTGGGAATCTGGCGCCTTGGCTGCTTTGGCCAGTCCCTGGAATAATCGCCCATATTCATCCATAGACTTCCTCCCCTGACTGCACTGCAGCAACGCCAACCAAACTGAATCTTGTGCCTCATCTGGACACGCCGCTTGGTCAATCAAGTCCAATAACTCGTCTGATGAGCCAGGTAACCCCGCCTACTCCTACAAAAGTTCACGTAACCAGTTTGAAAGCTTCACTGGCAATGTCACCAAAACTTTGGTTAAATGTAAAGCAAATGAATCCTAACGCTCTGACGCCTTTGTCAACCGCCCTTGTAATGGAACCGGGCCAAACTTTTGATGGATCATCTATAGCTCCTCGGAACTCAGCTTTGATGGATTACTTTATCTGGTCTTCACCAGACCTACCACATTCACACCACTCTGGGACACACACTCCAGACCTAGTATACCTCATGAAGCTAAAACACTGCTGAAAATATCACAATTAAAAGCGTCGCGGTATGGTGATACCAAAAGGGAACACAACTGCTCTTGGCTTCTCTTTGCTTGCCACCACAACGACAGGGAAGTAAATGAGTTCCATTTAATGTAACGCACTGGCTCCTTCCAATGAGCTACAAATGAATTGGGAAGCAGGACTAAGTCAATGACCAAAGAGTGGACAAGGTCCCTGAGACCATTCTTCTATTGCGTGTGCTACAGGAGCCATGGAAGAACACCCCTTGGAGGACAGTTGTAAGTATGCTTACCCCAAGCAACATGCCATGACTCCAGAACAAGGTGTTTATAAAGCAATAGCCTTCCCAAACTCTCTATCAAAGTCCACTTCTTGTTTGTTTAGGCCAAACATGGCCGCTGTTAGACTAAATATACCAATATAAACTTCAGAAGACAACAATAAAAATAAATAAGGCTTAAGAACGGTTTTATTAGATATATTTTAGGAAGGTTGATAAAACCGAAATAAAGAAACTCCCATTCTCAAGTCCCTTCCCATATAGCTTCCTTCAGCAAGCATAGATCAAGCTCGTCCATCATGCCTGACACTATGTCTTTTGATATATGCTGTAAGCAAACCCCATTGTTTTAGTCCGGATTAAATTTTGTAGTAGCTGAGCCACCAGACCCAAGAACTGATCCAATTCTGATTTGATTTCACCTTTAACCTGGAATCTACCTACTTCAAAATCATTTGGTTCAACCCCAGGCCTGACGAAAGTTTTAACCGCCGTCCTTCCCCATTCTCAGTCCCAACCTGGGGTCTAGCTAAGACTAATACTTTCTAACCCACTCCTTCTTCCATATCAGTTTTTCCTATCTTATCAAAAATCAGGGCAATGTGATGTTAAATTAAAACCTCAACCGTCACACCCACATATTATATACCTGTTTGGAAAAAAATTGCACTTCTTTGGATAAATTTTAAGTCTACTTAATAAAATTGCAAAAGAATTTTTCCAAGTGTGTATAATGTTCATTAACATTCTGTAATAAACATTCATTTTATCCAGAAAGACTAACACGCAGGATATGTTATAATTTGCTTAAAATATTATACATGCCAGTTGGGTGGTCTCAGGGGAGTTGCACAACCATTGCAGCATTTGAGAAGGTTGGTACAGGCTCTGAGTGCTTATACATGTGAAGACCTTATGATCCATAAATGTCGGGTATTATAACCATTATGCTTTGATGCAGCTCCCCCAATAAGAGGACCCTAATTATCCTGAAACCCACCGGCGCATCAAGTCATTTACTTGTGTGCTGGCTCTCATCATTTTACTGAGTATCAACTTGCTCAATAATTTGAGGCGATGGACACCGCCGGCCTCATTAATGAAGTAAACCCCCAACTATACCTCCTTATGCCCCATGTCGCTGATGCTCCCACCCCAATGCTGTCCGCCATGGTCCACCAGCTAAAGCGGGCGCCAGAAAAAAGTTTCCCCAAAGCCTCCTCGCCATCTGATATGGCTTCCTAGGCTGATACCTAGGGGCTATATTAGGATTTTTTTTAATTTATGATAATCCCTTCGTTTGGCCCATTTGCAAATAAAGTTGTATGGCGGCTCCCCCTTTTGGGTTGGGCACCACTAGTACTAGAAAAGGTACAGGCTCTGAGTCATAATCATGGCACTTCTCTTGTTTTGACTAAAGAATATTAATCTGCAAATAGCCTGAAATTAAATTATGGTCAAAATATATTTTTCACCACCAAAGCGGTAGAGACATCATCAATGTGAGGCAAAAGACAGGAAACTCTTTGGTGATAAAACTAATATGTTTCCTATAGTTGATTACCATGTTATTTGACCTATCATTCTTTTTAATCACTATTGCAGGGGAGACTCAAAAATTATTAGAGACCACTAAAATCTCCAGTTGTACTAACTAAATTTATTCCATACAAACAAATTCATCTGCCACCTGTGAACATCTAATAGAATGCAGGCGAATAGGTGAAAGTTTACAATAGTATAATATGGTGTAGAAGACTTGTGCACCACTCAAATCAAAATTGTCTTTTTGAAAATTAAGCAGATGTACTTATCAAATTAGACTTGTGCTTGATCTTTTTTGGCATCTTTTAACCCAGAAAGATTTTTATTAAGGATTAGACAACTAACTGATTGAAACTCCTAGTCTTTTAGCCCAAGTTTATCAACATTACCAAATTTATGACAAACAAGTATCTAACACTTTTATTTGCTTGGTTTTAATTCCTGAGCAATTCTATAGATAGTAAAACTAACTACATCCTTTGACTACTGCCACTTAGTTCAACCCCAATGTCATCAGATCCCCCACTGGCTTCTTCAATGCAAGAAAGAAGTGGAACCCATCTAGAATTTTCTGTTTATCGGAAAAAATGTGTTTGGACTGGGTCATCCACTTCTCCCAAATCAATGGGATGAATCATTCCTCCCAAGAATCTCAACTTGAATTTTTCATTTACCCAGGAGGTGCCTTAAAAACCCCTGGCGCTCCCCCAGAGTAACATGTAATTCAGCTTTTAGGTCGAATATTGGAAATGGTTCCCATATGCTGAGAAAATAACTATCAAATTAGCACAGTTGGTGATGAAACCCGCCAGCTACATCAATTGTTTCCCCTGCAAGGGGTATTTTGATCTGGACTTCACCTATGAAGCTGATACCTCAACTGTGGCGATTGTGCCCCTGGTATTCCATGGCACCCCTCTCCCCACAACTTACACCTGGCTACTAGAGGACACCAAAATGGTAGTTCACTTCGCCAGTTTGTCCACCCGCCTTCCCCAAATTGTGCTTATAAGGAGAGGATGGATGGTTTGGTAGCCTATAGCTACAACCTCATCCTTCTGTATATAGTCCCTGATGAGGCCACATTCTAGAAGGCTTTGTGCATTTGCTACCATACGCCTTAGTACTAATGAATTTTATTATTAATTACTAAATTGCACCACTATCCCTGCTGCCCCTGACCATCCGTTATGAACCTGTTTCAAGGGCAATAATACGTTCTGTCCATCATGTTTTGAGTTTGGATCACTCAAAATGCAAATGCCCCTCTTTTGCAGCTTCTGTCAGATCTAAGCCCATATTTATTGGTGCACAATCTGCCACTGACCAAATTATTGTCTATCTTGATTACAATCATACTCCCTCTTACAAAGCCTGCTGCTGCAGAGGTTCCCACGACAGCCAATTATGCCCCTCCTCAGCTTAGAACTGGAACTTCTTCAGAAAATCAGGAAGCAGCTTGGATTCTAGTTTGATACCAAGCTTCCTCCCATTCACCATCTCAGCCACAAGCTTATGATGATCCCAAACAAGTTCAACTAAAATTCTTAGGGCTTATTGGCTATAGTAATTGATTTTGTTAATTTCAATGAGCCATTCTGTTTTCACTAGGCATTTACTAAATTTTTTTATAATGCTCAATTCCACCCTCATTTCTATGCCCCCCAAATAAACGTCGCTCTGTTCCAAAGTGACCAACAGCTCGCTGTTGAAGCAGTGCCACATCCCCTATTGTCTTTCATCAAAGCTGTTACTAAGTCATACGTGATGCTTGCAAATGATCTCCCTCATAATGTTATCACATCAACTATATCCCACTGTGCAAGCGTGGCATATTCAAGTTCTATAAAACTACCATTAATAAAATCCATAACAAGGGTGTTTAGCTGAGCAGGTAAAACTGCTTCCACCCCTAGTGCAGGTTTTGAGTTTAAAATTTGTACTGGCTAAAAAACATTCTCAGTGTGGTATATTTGTCCCAAGGTCGACCCACCTCAAATAATTAAAGGGGCCTGCAAAATGAACCGCCTTTCTTTAATAATTTCAAATATTAAAGTATTTGGCGTTGTTTATTAAAGTTAACATGGGATGGGATATTTGTTATTGCCTTACTCTAAAAAAATCCAGAACATTTTTTTGGGTAGCTGGAATTCCAACTTTAAGTTTACTTGCACAATTATTGCTACTTTCACCACGCTCATCAATGCTCACATACAAGCCAAAGAAGTTTTTGCTAATTGTATTAGCAGCCTTATTGCCGTGAGCAATTTTTAAGCCATTTTTAATATTAGGGATTATCTAATCACATAACACCAATTCCTTTAAGCCTTTACTCTCAACTTTGTCTCATGATTTGCTTTGGGATGAGGAAGATGCCATCAAGGCCAAGCCCCCCAATCCCCCTTCCCTTTTCACCATGGTTAGATAAGCAGGTCATAATTATTACCTAGGTATTTATAATTTTATTTAGTTTTTTTATTTAAGAAGCTTAAATTGATCATTTCTGTTCATTGGTTGGTTTTTTATTTTTTAGCTCTTCGAGAAGTCAGTAATGACCAGCCCCTGGTCATCTTACCTCAAATAAAAAAGTTATTCTGTACTAACTCATCTGGTAAAATATTAATGAAATCAACAACTTGAGCTACTTAATTTGAATGGGAGAGGAATATAAATTTTCTAATGGTACTTAGATTAATTTATGACATGGAATAATAACCCAAGAGCGGCGATAGATACCAAGCTATAATGACTAACTGGCGCAAACATCTCGCCATATAAACCTTAGGGGAAAGTAAATATAAAAATTCAGCCTGACTATAAATTGTTATCCTTCCAGAATGGTTAGATTTCATCTTAGTCCTCAGCATAATGCTTTTTAATTCCATAATTTGAGAAGGCAATAGCCAAGTATGGCCTCATATATGTTAATAACCAATTGATGATAAGCCATCTTTAAAAGAGAGGTTACAAAACCAGGATTATAATGAACTGGGTCATTATTTTCTGGTTGTAGCAAAATGTAAGGTTTTGATCAAGTATTTTGAGTAAACATTCTTTAAATTCCTTTTCCCCAGAAGTTCTCATAGATGAGGTTCCAATGAGACAGTTTTAAATTGATTTGGTAAAGTTATAGTGAGAGCTGAAATTTCTAATGAACCAAACTGCAGTGGCAACGCACTATATGCTCCTAATGAGGTCGTTTTCTGAAGCCTTTTGGATTGTATGCTTTTGGTGGTCAATATCTGCCACAAGGCCAAGTTATTTACTAATCTAATGGGCTTAATGTTAATCAGCGCCCCACTATCAACAATATCTTAAACTGATCCTAATAAAAGTGATATCAATTTTTGTATATTCAGCATAATAAGCACTAGTAACACTAATCAAATTGACATCCAGATTGTCATCTTGACCTAAATAAAAAAATAGATAGTCACATAGTAAAGGGCTTGATTATTGTAAAGCCCCAATAAGTATTACCACTTGGACCCTGTTATGAATTGGCGATATGGTTAATATTTGACATATATGTTGCACAGGATTGAGTTCACTGAGCAACTGACAAAAGATATGGATATTGTTGGTTAACGAAATGAACTTAATAAATTTATATAATATAAAGCAATCGCTTTGACCACACTATATTTATTTAATTAATATCTACCAGATCCTTTCTGCTCACAATTCCTTCTTCCTACTATTTACTCTCTCCTTCTTCTTCCAAAATACCTCCTCTTCTTGTATTCCCATCCCACTCATATCTTCATCTTTTTGGTCAGTTTTAAACAGTTTGGCTTAGCTCGGATCATTCACCAGAACACATATGGTTCCACCTCATCATTGAAGCTCCAGCAAAATTCACTCTTTTTGCTGAAAAAAATGTCACCTCTATTAACTCAATTTAAGTTGGCTAATTGACTACCTAAATCTCAAAGCTTTCTCAGCAATTAAAATACAATACGCTGGACTAAATAGGGCTTAACTACCAGTCATACCAATTTCTCAACATTACCCACCTTGACTGGAGGATAAGTATTTTATTATATATAAGGCTGCAGAAACTTATCATTTACTTGATTGGTAATCCAAGCACCTTTAGGTTCTGTAATGGTGTAGGCATTGATTCCAGTCATTTCGATTATCTCAAATAGTCCAGTCCATATGTTGGCGAGCTTGTTCTTCCTTCCAAATCCATGTTGGTCGTGGATCAAGACATAATTTCATATGATGAACTGTTGGAGTCCACTAAGCCTACATTGGTCAGCTGCCTGATTTCAAATTATCTTGGCTAAACTGGTGGAATAGGATTCAGTTTGAAGTTTAATCAGTGTGTTTATTAAGCTATTCAGATAGCGCTGTGGTTCTACTCCACCAGTGTCCTCCACACAGGAATAAAGCAATGCCGGAAAAGCTGGATGTATTCCATAAAGCAATTGGAAGGTAATTTTTCTGAAGACGTATGATAGCTATTATTATAAGTAAAGACAGTTGTGGATAAGAGGGTACTCCATTCTAGGGAGCAATCTTTTACAATATTGTTAAAAATGTTCAAAAAGGTTCCGTTGACACGTTCAACCATCCCATTGGATTCAGGGTGGTATGGATCAATTTGAACCCCGTGGATTTCAATTCATTCATTCAGCTTAGGAAGGACATGCAGCGTGAAATTTGTTTCATTGTCCGTGAGAATAAACTACAAACAGCCATGATACAGTATGACACATTCCATAGTGAACATGACAATGGTAACAGCCCCTAGATCTCTGATCGCTCTTTCTTCCACTCACCTGGTCAAGTGATCTATCATTATTTGTATATACTTGGAGCAGTTCACCCCAGTCTGCAGAGGCCCCACCACATCAAGAGAAAGAGTGTGTAATTCTAACATGAGCTTAACCATTCAGTAGGTAGTTTTTTTGTAGAAAGGTTTCTCACTTGACACTGGTGACAACAAGCAATTGTCTTAAGCACATCATAGTGCATGCTCTCCCAGTAGTAATGTGGTTGCAAAAACTTCAATGTTTTCTGGAACCCTTAATGACTGACCGCCTTGTGTGCATCCCAAATAATTGCTGGCCTGACAAAAGGTTTCAGGAAACTCAGCGTCAATTCTCCAGTTTTTTATATAGTTCCCCCTAGCGCAAGAAATGTCCCATCTAAGCCCATCTAACGCTTTTATCACCTGTGGCAGTTTGTCATTGTATTTGAAAATAATCATCTTCATGTACATTACATCTGCAAAACTTAATGTAATGGTGACTATAGGTGATTGTGAGAGACAATCCACGTTCTGGTGTCTAGCCCCTGGCCGGTGTAGTATCTCAAAGTCATAATCTTGGAGATTCAGTGATCATCTCACCAGCCGCCCTCTAGGTTCACAAATATTCTGCAGTTAACGCAAAGATTCATGATCCATTACCACTTTGAATTTTACTACATGGAGGTATACCCAAAACTGTTTATATGCAGATATCACCACTAAGCACTCCCACTTAGTCATGATTTAATTCCGTTTATGGCAATTTAAGCTTCAACTACAAAACGTGATGGGTTGCTCCACGCCATCATCATCCTTCTGGGAAAACTACTTCTGAAGCGGAAAGTGAATCTTCCATTTGCACAATAAATTCCTATTAAAAATTAAGGGTATTGCAAAACAGGTGCACTAGCCAATGCAGTCCGTAAGACGCCAAAAGCGCTTTGAAAACGTTCAGTCCATTCAAAGGTGGCGTTTTTTTCAATAGATCGAAGAATGGAGCCCCAATACAGCTGAAGTTAAATTTGAACCGCCATTAGTAACCAAGCATCCCCAAAAACTCCTTAATATCCCGCTTATTACCTGGCTGAGTCATTTTTAATATAGTTTCCACCTTTGCCAGATGAGGTATAATCCCTTTGAAATTTACCACAAACCTGAAGTATTCCAATTGCTCTTTACAAAGTGGCACTTCGAGGTTTTTTTGTGTTAGCTTCAGCGAGTTGCAGAACACTTGTTACAAGTTTTTTGGATACTCTGTGACTGTCTGAAAGAACACAATGATACTGTCAAGGTAAACTAGAATGCAGGACAGCTTCAAGTCACCAAAAATAGTTCCATGGACCTCTGGAACGTAGCTGGGGCATTACATAATCTTTGGGGAATACGTGTATGCTGGAACAACCCTTTAGAGGTGACTATGGTGCATTTCTCATGCTTTGCTAAAGGAAACTTGATTGGCCAGTATCCTGATATCAAGTCTATGGCAGGAAAATAGTTTGCACCTCCCAGCTAATCTAAAGCTTCATCAATTCGTGGAAGCGGATATAAATCTTTTTTGTGATGTTGTTAAGCTTACAGTAGTCAATTACTACTCAGTTGGTGCCGTCCTTTTTCTTACCAATTAGCACTGGCAACGCCTGGGAACTCTTTAATAAATATAACATTCCCTGATTAATTAATTTATCTACCTCCTCAAATACAACATCTTCCACAGCTTTTGAGCAACAGATAGGCTTTGACTGTATGGGAGGGTGATCTCCCGTATACATCCAATGCACAACTCTACATGAGCATCCCAAATCATGGTCATTGGAAGAGAAAATGCCTTAGTATTTTCTGAAAAGGGCCATCACTCTATCTTTCTGTTTCTCTGAAAGCCCAGTTAGAGCCCCATAGAACCACTGTCATTACACCAGATGAGGTTTTTACTGTTAGGCCAAGGGTCTACTAAGAAATAAACTCGTGAATATTTTGAACCTTATTTATAGGAGTTAGGTGCAATAATCCACCACTTGGTGTCTTTGAACCACTATAGGCTCCTTCTGTAGGTTTGCTATCATATCTTTACTTATCACTGCCCTGGTAACAGTAATCCAGGAGCTGACTGAGTTTGAACCATGATTGTTGGTAGGGTCTCCTAATCTCACTATACATGCCCTTTAGTAATTTCTATTTTGAGCTCCATACCTGAATGACCTGATACTTAGAAGGTTTACTTAAAGCATTTGCAGCCCATAATAGAATTCCGTTATAATCATTAATCTGGTTAGTGAGAGCTCTGGTCCTTTACTACGCCACCAATATCAAACATTAATCATGCCATTTCTACACACAAGATTAATTTAACTGGAGCGGATGGGGTCCTTTAGGTCTTCGTTGGAGGTTAAATAGATGAGGATGCGTTGCCCCAGAATATTAGATGTTTCTTCCGCCATATCAACCACCGCCCCAAATTGCCGCATGAACATGGCCTTAATCAACATGTCGTGATTATTATTAGGCAGAACCACCTCTGGGGTGGATGCACCGACCAAACTGAACCTCAGAGGCAACGTGCTGTAAGTGCCTAATAATGCAGTGCTCTGCGCTCCCTCAGTACTGTACACTACTCAAACTCCACATCAGGTTTCAGTAGAAGCTTAGCTACAAGCTTGGTGAATGTGAAATTAACTGTAGCGCCAGCATCTATAATTTCTCAGAATTTGTATTTTCTACAAAAATAACACAGTATGTGCACTCCAAATAAGAAGATTCATTGGTGTAGAACACATGCACATCCAAGGGCTTTTTTGTTATCAAGAAAAGTGATAATACTGGCGCCAACATGAGGATACTCCTGAACAATTTTCTCTACTGACATTGCAACATTTACACCCTCTAGTGCGGCAACATCTGTTGAGGGTCTGACTTTGCCCATGACGTTACGCTCAAGGATCTGACAGGCGTATGGTTTTTGTACATATTGCTGAAACTCCGAGTCTCTATACATCCTGTCTCTCTCCAGGGGGAAGTCTGAGGCATCGCTGAGGCTTTGTTGGTATAAATGATTGCCATTGTGACTATTAGGGCCAACACAAGGGTCTTGTTATAATTAGGGACAGATAATTTTGATCAGCAGAGGTAAATTGTCACATCTCTATTTTGCTAGAACTTTTCCCTGTTCAGTCAGGGCTGTTAGTAATGCATAAGCATGCGGTTTGCCTAGGCAGTTAGCCGCATAATAACCTCTTTGGCCTCAAGTGAAGCAAGCTTTTGTATATGGCTCACGTCTCTGCATCACCCCCAAAACCCAAGGTCAAAAATTAACTGAGATTGTAATTTGACTGAGGATGAGATGGGTTACCATAGGGATGACGAAAAGGACCTGCCAAGGTATTTAGTGTTCTAGTATTATCCATTGAATTCTATCCAAATCGTTGAAGTCTGTTTCCCAAAAAAGGATTTGGTAATGGTCACAGGGGCTTTTTGTTCCATATTGGGAACACTAAAAGTGACGGATAACTGGCATAAACTGTTAACAATTTGCAATATTGCCACATCTTCTTGAAGAATGGGGGCCATAGCAATATATGGCTCCCAATATAGATTAACAGCTGCTGTCATCACAATGCCCACACCCTCGTTGTCAAACTTTCTGCTTCCACTAGCACGTGGGATTCAGACGTGAATTGCATTGCAAACTCCAATAAATTCTCGTTTTGTTGAAATTGTATTGTTAAAAAATTGGCCTTGCGCTGCGCCATCTTTTCCACACCCCAAAAAGGCAGATTACAATTTCCTTCACCTCCTGATATGTTATGTGCTATTCTTAAGGTAAATATAACCTGGTCTTCACTATTGAAGTCCAGTGCAGATAACAACAAATTAGCTTTATGCCTATCCAAAGCCCCCTTTACTGCAAATTTGAACCACTTGAAAATCCATGTATGTTTTACTGCAGTTAAATGAGGGCAGCTTGTCACTACAGACCTCTCCTTTTCTTACAATACTATTCAATTTACGCTCTTCACATTGTAACTGCTCTGTAGAATCATCCTAGTGGTTGGCAAGTTGACTGGCTTGGCAACCAACCAGGTGCAGTTGGTTTAAGGCCTTATCAAGATGATCCATTATACCCTCATTTACCTGAAAATGCATTTTTTGAGTATGGAGTAGTGTATCCAAGGCAAGTCTTAGTTCCGCGTGTTGGGATAACCCATTAAACTGGGGTAGTACACCGCCAAGTTAATCCTTCTGCGCCATTGCTCAGCAAATATGGAGCTTTCAGGGTGTCAACCAATGGGCCCCTTATAGTGAGCACCGCTGTTATAAAATGGCCGATATGATTACTATTTTCCATAAGGGTTGCACAGGGTTGATCCCACTGAGCAACCAACGAATGATATGGATATTGTTGGTCCATGAAATGTACTTTTTTAAATTTAAATTTAATATGAACAATTGCATTGACCACACTAATTTTAAATTAATATTTCTAGCAGATTCTTTATACTTGAAATTCCTTCTTCCTACTATCCTTTATCTTCCTCCTTTTTCTAATTACCTCCCCTTCTTTTCTTTTCATCCCACTCAAATCTTCGTTGCTTTGGTCGGGTTTGACCCTTTGGCTTAGCTATTAATCATTTGCTGGAACTCATCTGGTTCCACCTCATCATTGAGGCTCTGTTAAAAATCACTTTGTTTGCCAAACTAATATTTCCTCTATTGACTCGCTTCAAGTTGACATAATTGAGTACTCAAATCTCATAGCTCTCTTCATCAATTGACATAAAATATGCCAAACTAGATAGGGCTTATTGGCCAGTCATACCAATTTGTCAACTGACCCCATTTCATATAGGTTATTGTCATAGGTGACTGATAGTCTAAATGTTCCAGTATTGAGCGTAATTCTTCTCTTCTTTCTTTATTTATAGATACACTTTTGCATTCTAGTGATAATGGAGTGGTTACAGAAACCTTGACATCATATATTACAAGATTATAAATCAGATGTGACAAAGCACAATGTATTTATAAGCCCTTCTCATATAAATGAAAGTTGTTGAACTTGTTCTTCTTTTGGAGTTAAAATGAGTGTGTAGAAATAAACAATCTCTATTCTATCCCGCCTCATCTTTTCCTTAAATCCTCATCAGTATTAAAGTACACAACATGTATTCTAAGATCAACTCTCACAATAGAACAAATTTTTCATGGATCCATAACTGATTACATAAGCAACAAATGATTAGGCTATGATCCCCTACATTGAAGGAAACTCATTAAGGCTGGTTTGCGCATTGTTGAAAGATATGAGCCTATTGTCAACTTTTCTCAGAGCTGGTTGACTTGGGTTAGGCGCCTCAAAAATGATGACAGTTTTCTGAAGGTAGTTAATCATTTGTGTAATATTTTGTTCTTTGTTGAGCACCGGTAACAATAATTAGCATAGCTCCCTATATGACTCATAGGCATAATGAAGAGCAATCTAGGCGTCAAAGTTGTTCAACGCCTTCTATACATAAAAAATCTTAGACTCATGGTAAAGGCGTTTGCCAAAGACTGTAACAATAAAGAATTTATTAAAGTAGAGAATAAGAAAATAAATTTTAAAAGCTTTCCTTTCTGATTACTATCACTTTTAGTAAAAGATTCAATTCAAACAGTACAATTTGATAATTAATACCAGGTGAGATGAGCATGAGTTAATAAAGTAAATAATTGGTAAAGTGTGGTAAAGGGCAGAGGACCTGGATCTGTACTTCCCAAAGGTACCAAGCGCACAAGAACAAATGATAATATCAATAAAGACAAAAAAACCAGAGGTGGTGCACCCTTAGGTTATGTGAATTTTTTAGTGAAATATTGCAGTTACATGGAAGTATCTAGATTGCAACTACTAACGTCGGTGGAACATGGGATATGAGTATTCTTGGGCTTAGAAACACTGACAATGTGGAAAACGTTTGGCAAAGTCCAACTTAAATTTTTCCAGCATGCGGTGTACTTAATAACCCATACTATCCGCAAAGGATGGGTAGAAATTGGGTTTGAAACAGCAGAGGAAGCAAATAAAGCAGCAAAGGTCAGAATGGTATTTGACCTTCCTGACAGTCAGCATTTGGTATCAACCAAATGCACACGTTGGACAGAATCCAAAGATATTTTAAAGTTCTTGACTACTCTCTGACTATACTGGAATGCACAGTAGTCAAATGACATCTTTAGGAAGGCTTGAAAGCCTACAGAGAAATTAAACAATTCAAAATGCAAAGATTCCAGCTGATGCCAACCCTTAGCACTGGGAAGGATATTTCAATCATTTACCCAAACCAGGAGATAGAGGAGGATATTACAAAATCCCCCACATCACATCCTTTACTATTGATGGGAAAAAATCCCAACTATTCCGTGCAACAGTAGAGAGCGCACCCCCCATATGCAACTACTGCTGGCCATTAGGCACAAAGTTCACGCTTGTCCCATAAAATAAGGCCTAAGAGAAATGGAATTCTGTGAGGAATAAATGGGCGAAGACGACTCAAAGTATACCAAAATCACAGATACCATACAATAATTCAACTGGGGAGAATATGGGTAATATAAAATAATTGACCCAATTTCCCCAAAAGAATAAAAAATGGCCAAACAAGCTTACAAGCTGGCCGCGGCCAAGGCAAAGGCATAGGTGGAATCATCCATCCCACTGGAACTGATCCAGGAAGATATGGATGAACTTGAAACAATGAGCCAATCACATCCCGCAGAAAACCAAACAACCAATCCAAACAGAATGGATTTGGCAATACCTGATTTGGAAATAAATGCAGCAAAACAGGGATTCAGCACACTCCCCAAAATTGCGGAGCATAACCCAATTGGGAGTGATTATCAACAATGGAATGCGCAAGAGGAAATTGTAGCCAATAAGAGCACACAAGTGCTCCACAATGATAAAATGAAAACTAACAAAGGCAAGAGAGGAGCAAAAACAGCGGTAACAAAAGGGGCAGAATACACCCCAACTCCTACTCATGGTTATGCTCTCCGCAGCAGAGGTACAATGGAGAGCTATGAGAGCGAGGGAATATGGCTTGGGGGCCCTGCTAACCGTTCCTGAGGCGCATTGGGCGTCTCAGTAGAGATAGGGACAAAAACATAGTGGGACTCAAGGCCTTAATGTCCCAGGCCACGAAGTTGAGTCTCCTGAAAACCCCACCTGTGGATATCCTGGCGGTGCAGGAAACCCACTGTCCACAAGGAAAGGAGGAGGCATGGGAAAACATGCTTCTCCCAACAATATCATTTTGGTCGCAGCACTGTGGGGTGATTTTACATGCAAACTAAAACTTTAAATTTATTAAGAAAAATTCATTCCTGGATTACTGCATACTAGTCATTACCTTCTCATGGCACAAAGAAGTGCGCACAATAGCCAGTGTGTATGCACCAAACTGTGCATTGGACTGATGAGAGTTTTTAAAAGCTCTAACACAACTCCATCTTCCAGCAAACACTTTTGTCATGAGAGACATGGACTTCTAGATTAACCTAGATACTGAACAATGGCCACACACAACGGAGGTATCACAAGGGCAAGTGGAACTTCGCGTGCTAAAGGCCACCCTGGGACTATATGATCCGCTACCTAAAAGGTCACCCCTACTACAGAACATGACACGCCCATATGTTCACAACGGTGCACTTATCTCTATGTCATGGATAGACCTAATACTCGCACCATTAATTTTCTGACACCAAATTCATAAATTTAAACTACAAAAATCAAAATTCTACGGCCATCAGCTAGTTTTGGTGTCCTACACACCAGCGGAAACAACTACCCAAGCACCCAGGTGGTGAAGAATACGCCCAGAAAGTTTAGCTGA
This sequence comes from Massospora cicadina, assembly GCA_022478985.1. Taxonomy (NCBI): domain Eukaryota; kingdom Fungi; phylum Entomophthoromycota; class Entomophthoromycetes; order Entomophthorales; family Entomophthoraceae; genus Massospora; species Massospora cicadina. Next base: position 334,935 of record JAKSZP010000008.1, read on the forward strand.
CTCAGAATTTCAATCCTGAATGGAGGAAATATCCTCAGCCCGGGATTTTCAAACACCTTTCTGTTTGGACCCATCAACCACCTGGGAAAATTTCAAAAAATCAACAACCCAAAAGATTAAACACACAACGTCTAGAAGATACAGGGCAGTTTCAGCCATTATCAAGCACACCTTGACAGAAATTAACCACCTGGAAAACAATGTCCCATGCACAGGATACAGCCCTGGATGGGGTCGCAAATGGGCAGAGGTTTCTGCTTTGATAAACACCCTGATATGCAAACACCAACACTGAATTGGGGTTCAATATAGAGCAAAAAACACAAAAGATGGAGAAAATTGCTTGAGCTATTTTTTCCATCAGTTTCACACCCAGTAAAATATGATAGCCTGCACACAGGTCCAACAACCGGAAAAATCCATAGTGGAAACACCTGAAGAAGTTGTGACTGAAGTACACAGGTTTTATATGAATTTATATAGATTCAAACCAGTCAAACCATAAAATTTTGAAAAATTCCTTTCAAGTGCACATATCAACACCATGGCTCAAAATAGCAATTTAATTAATCTAATATTGTGAGAGGAACTATGGGGAGTAGTACGCGGTGCACTAAGAGGGAAATGCCCTGGACCTGATGGGACTTCCTATGAATTTTATATAAAATATTTTACTAACATATCTAATATTCTTTTAGCTTCCATGAACAAGTGTATAATGTAAACATGCCTCCTACCTGGAGGCAAAGAAGATTACACTATCACTTTATTCAAAAAAGGGGACAGACTAAACCTATCTAATTGGCGCCCAATCTCCCTAACTAACACTGATACTAAAATACTCACAAAATTATGGCCAAACGACTAGGAGAAATTGCAACTGATGCGATATCCCCATCACAATATGGATTTGTTCCAAGAAGATCCATATGGGACAATATCCACACAGTTTCTAATGTCTGCCAGTCCAAAACCTCTGGAGCGCTTGTCTTTTTAGACCAACAGAAGACATACGTCAGGGTGAACTGGACCTATCTCAGGGCATGCCTTCAAAAATTCAAACTCCCAATTAGATTCATAAACTTGGTGATGTTTTTCACAGAGTCAGCCACCATGGCTGTGCGTGGAGCAGGTTTCTTAACTAACCCAGTCTTTCCACAAAAAGACATAAACAAGGGGACCCACTAAGCCCTCTACTATACAATTTTAGTCTGGATCCCCTAATCCGGAATACAAATACACTTCTTAATGTAATCAACATCAAGGGCCAACCACCAGTCAAAATGATGGCCTTTGCAGATGACTGTGAGGTGGGAATATCCAATAACCAAGATGCTCGCAGAATTGAGAAGATAATACAAGAACACTCAGCCATAAGCAACGCACCACTTAACACTGAGAAAAAGTAAATCATACTACTGGGGAAATGTCAGACCCATTAGACGCCATCTACCCTGGGTCAACAAACCAATACAACATCAAGACTTCTCACCAGACATAGGAGGCAAAGATCAGCATTTTCCCCACTGAAACTTCCCTTCACTACCAAGCTGGCAGCTGGACCTGCCCGTCACTTGGGGGTATGGTTAGAAGCAGGAGGCTACGCCAACTCCATGATGAAAAATCAACTTCTAGATAAAATAAAAAGACGCATTGCATCCTTACATGGACTTAAACAGGTCTAACAGGAAGGGTCACGGTAGCCAACTCCATGATACTATCAATCATATGGTTTATGGCCCATGCAATTGCTTTCTCACCGGCTTTCTTTAATACAACATACGCCTTAATAAAGGGACGGCTTTAGTCCAACCACAACCCCCCTGTACGCCTTGAAACCCTATCTGGCTCTAGGAGGAACGGAGGTATGTGGCTAACTAATTATGTAGAGCAAGTGACCCATATACTAGGATCCTGTATAGCTCAGGTGACTAGCCCAGATCTTCCAGATATTCACTGGACCAGAACATCAAGATATAATTTCACGCGAGCACTCCAATTAAGAAACCCAGAACACCCAAACACATTAATCAAATATCTGGACTCTCATCCTACAGCTGCAAAACCACATGGCGCCCCTGCACATTACAAATGAATACTCCTAGCCATGAGAAGAGCAGAGTGGAAGATTCACATATGTGGTCAGATCAGTCACAGAGGACGCCCAAGGCTAACTCACAGACAGGAAATCAGTGGCCAAATAGTCACAGATAACATAATATGCAGAAATCTGAGTACCATAGCCAGGATTGATTACCTGGATCATATGGATATACCATACAACCTGGAGACCCAAAGAAGAGTCTGGAGATATACACATCACTCACTAGTTTAACCCAGGATAAGAGCACATGTTTGGAGATGCATGAGGAGAGTATACTGCACAGCAGAATGGTCAAATGCAGCCCATTCCTCATGTACAATATGTGGTCAATATGGAAGCCTAGTACACCGTTTAGAACAATGTCCAACATCAGTAGCTATATGGAAAGAGGTCATGCGCCTATTCCGCCAAGACAGTGGACAATCATTCAGTCTATCTAGAAACATGTTCTCTCTAAACATGGAGTCACCTATCCATCCATCCCTCCGGGCATTAATAGTAGCAATAGCACTATGGACAGTTCATACAATAGTATTGGAATCATTTACAGGAGCAACGCCTACAATCAAAGAAGCCATCAATCATTTCCACTCCCATATATTGGAACATTTCCAAGCATGGTTGTTTGGAAACATGACCCCACGTAACAGAAGGACAATCAATACATGGTTCCCCATATGGTTCCTAAAGATTGATTCTTTCCTTCACTCATGCTGCATCCAAAAATAAGCCAGCATAACCCCCTTCCCTACCGTCCTAAACTTGGTGATCCTGGAGACAACAAGAGGGATCTTGAACCCTCTGGGGCGTCTTTTAATTTTCAAATTTCATTAGTTTATCCCCACTATATTGGAAGTTCTTGTCCCCTGATCGACCCTCCCCAAATAAATATAAAAAATACATCTTTCACATTTTCAATCATTATAATCCTCCAAAATCCTGTATGACGAGTTTGATAGGTTGCAGTAAGTCACACCAAATTCACTTAGTTAGACATTATCAACTTCTGACTTTCAAATTTAAGAAAATATTTATGTTTGCCATCTGAGCCTTCTTGGGAGCACCCTCAATGCTTATCTCTGACAGGGTGACAAAAATATGTTCAGTTTCGTTCTTGTTAAACCTGTGTAAGTTGTTCAGGTTAACAAGAAATAAAAATTATTCTTTACATTGCTGTGAAAGCCACTATAGAGCTGTTCAAACTTTTAGGTTGTCTGAACACAGATCATAAACAAACCAATCTTTGGGCTGCTGCATCAGCCTGATTTGAGGTACCTAATTATGGAAAGCAGACGTCACTGCTTTAACAGGGATTGACGAGGAAGGTGGTGAAATAGCAAATCATCTGAGAGCACCAGAATAGGAGTGGGATTGAAATTACCAGTAGTTAGGATAGCAGTAAAAATTATAGACAATGGCACTTACCGGCGCCTAATTAATTTCAGCATAATCTGCTAACATGTCACTATATTAATTGATAACATGCATTGTTGCAGATTGATTAATTATAAAAGCATGGGTTTGGTAATGCAGCCATCATTATTTTCCTGGTAGAGTTTATTTAACAAACTAGAAAAGTGGCAGCACTCACCATTATTCGTTTTTAACCTGCTCTAATTCCTTTTTGAAATACAACAGTAGGACTTTTTTTCCTGCTTTAATTTGAAATAGTTTATGCAAGGAGTTGATCTCTGTCTCCCAGTTAAGTTTGACTTAACTACTCTAATCAAATCTTGATCAATGCTGGTAAAGAAGAGGTAAAATTTATTCATATTTCTCATATATATTAGAAAGCTGTGATTTTAGGTCAACAAGATCCAAAAGATGGTCAATGTGGACCATCATTTTTTCACAAAAGTGATAAAGAAGCAGAACATAAGAAGGTTAGCTATGTGGTCAGGCACTTCAGAAACAATCAAAAACTTGGGATTAGCACAGCTTAAACGCTTTGGATGATTCATTTTTAAAAGAATTAGTGTACAGTGTGCAAAATGTGCCCCCAGTTGTGAACACCAAATGTTAGAATTGGTGCTTAGGCGTTGAGTTCCACTGGCACAGTTGAATCTGCACTTAGATAATAAGGTACTATATAAAGACATTAAACTTAAAGAATGCACACAACAAAACTCTTTTAATAAGAAATAGAATTTATAAATTGAAATATAGGAGCAAACTACAGATGTAAATACTGAGAGTGGCTCTGAGGCTCATGGTAAATAGTATTGATAGTCCTAGGCCAGTAAGCTACTATATAAACAATACTCTCTTCACAATGACAGTCCCTTTTAATGTACTTATCTAGATCCCACATTAAAATTGGTGAAATTATTTGACAACTTTAAGCACTGAGGATTTCAGGTCAATTGCATAATTTTTATTTAACTGAGGCAAGCTGACCAGGGGACAGGCATTACCAAGAGAAAGAAATGACATGAAACCTGAATAGGGTCAACTCCATCGAAGAAAGTTTTTCCACCTCCTGATTGGGACTCAAATTTTTCTGGTTACATCATGGGTAAGGTTTTCGTGTTATTAGACCTACTAACCGCCAATATCTTCCTTTGGCTGGCACCCCAATTGATGTGCAAAGGGCGGGAATCAAACATGCAACCTTCAGGTTGGTAGCTGTATGCCCTTACTGACTCGCCTTCCACCCCCTAAGTCAATTGCATAATAATTGGCTAAAACAGGGGCACTAAGGCATTAGTCTTGAGATAACCTACATCATAACAGCATTAATCCAATTAGAACTGAGACACTGGCGATTGTCTAAAAAATAATTAATAACTATTAATGACAAGTTTACGCCAGCATGGGGCAATATAGTTGATAGTAAAATCTTGATAATAATGAAAATAAGTGATATAAAAACCAGACCTGCAGGCAAGGTAATCAAAGTATAAGAAATTGGGACTTGCTCAAGTGGAGATCAAAGATTAATTGTAACTATTAATAACTGGAGGCAACAAGGCGAGGTAACTAATGATAACTTGATACTACCAATTAACAACTACACATAAAACCGTGAGGCGCTGGGCAAGGTAATCCATAAAAACTTAATCCTATAAAATAAACTATAGTAGTTAAAATTAATCAAGCCCTCAGACTATATTAGCTGTCTATAAATTAAGTAGATAAATTATTGATCATTAGTTTTTCAGACTAAAATCATAACATAATGATAAACATAAAATACTTCTAATTATTATTATATAATATCTCTGCAAGACAAAGTTTGTATGAATGAGCCAAGCCCTTTACAAGGACTACTGAAGCTCAAATATCATTTATTTATTAATTTGCTTATTGAAAATTTCAAATAAAGGGTATCTATAAGAGCTAGAGATAGCAGGGGTTTTAATATAAAATAATGGGTTTGTCAATATACAAGTTGAAACTTTATCTGGCATGGAAATCAAATTGAACGCCTTGTATTTGACTTTAACAGACCCTAAACTAAATAAAACAAACTCAAACAATTAATAGAAATTACTACTCAAAATCTTTTAATAACTAACCATATATTAATGTCTCCTTAGAGTTCACTATTGTCTGCTCATAAAGCTTTTAAATCCAACATCTAGTACTAAAAAAAAGCTTTTAAATACATGCCAATTGATTGTACCAAAATTCTAAGAGCTAATTCTAAAAGAGCATTTAATTAAAGCTTAAATATGGCAAAAGTTTTTAAATTTCAACTTTAAATAAAGATAATAAAATTGCTTTCAAACAGAATAATTCAAATCTCATCAAAAAAATATTAGTATTATTGGATTTAACTCAGCTGTAGAATATAAGCTCAAATTCCAGTATTTTTCAAAATCCATAAAGAAGGTAAAAATTTTAAAAATGTTATGGAATCATTAATTTTATACTATATAGTTTATTATACTAGTTATTCTGACATACCAAGTAGTTAAAGCACTGAGGATCTTTTAGTCTAAATGCTTTCCATTACTGGTTTTTACATTTTGGTTTAATATTTAGGATGGTTTCTGGTCATTATCATGAAATTTATTTCTGCTTTAATATGTTATTTAAGATTAACCCTTTTTTAATCGTAAGAAAATAACTTGTTGAACTATGAGGTATGTTATACTTCTAGTCAGATCATTCTAGGCTATTAAAGGAGTATAATTAATATTGATTCTCTCAGCCATGCACTAAATATGAAAACAAAAAAATGAAATAAATTTATTGTTAGAATAGACTATTCTTATATGATCTAAATTATGAATAAAAAAACCTATAACAATAAAGGGTAAAAATAGAATACAAAAGTTTCTTTACACCAGATTACTTGGCATATTAAATCCTTAAATTTAACAAATGCTTCTTCTTATAAAAACTATATTATACAATTTTTATATTATTTTTGGCAAGTTAATAGCCATACAAGGAAAGGCAGCTACACAATTATGTACAATAATGACACTCTAGGTCATTTGATTAATTATAATTCCTCTTTAATATATATTTAGTCAAAAAAACCAGCAAGTAATGTTCTTATAATTAGCATTATATTATCTTATGTTTAAGGGGTTTTTACAACCATTATGTCTATCATATGTGTAGCAAAATGATAGGTTCACACATTTATTCCCTATAAGTCTGCATATTAGGAATTTTATATTTTGATGGTCACATTCTGAGTTTCTTCAAGTAAAACTCAGATTAAATTTAGGCTTTGATATTTTAGACTCTCAATTTGATAACTTATGCTGGAATTGGTTAGGCTTCAACGCCTAATTTATTTAATAAATTTTAACTTACTATTTTTTTAAATTTGGGCTGATGATTTCATCATGCACAGTTGGTCCAATTATGCCCACACTGCTGATTTCAAGATGAACTCATCAATTGCACCCTTTTATTTATATTTCTTAAAGTTTCATTTGGGGAAGCTTATAGGAAGGCTTTAATATAAAAAATAGAGTGACAACATCCAAGGATCTCCCTGGCATTGCTAAGGTGCCCAAAAACCTGCTTATGGTGCATGTAAGGCTGCCACAGGTCATTATCAACCTGATGCTTAGCCTACAATAAGTCTCTGTTTGAGCAGAAGCTTAGGGTTAATCACACTAAGCAATTAGAGGCCAAATTTGAGCGTAGGGAGCTCGCAGCACCATGGACAGTAGGGCATCACCCACCATCACTGAACATCTAGAAATGACATTTACCTTGTTGTTAATAGGTTAGGAAAATCAATTTTGGCTGAATTTGTTATCATGCTGGCGATTAGGCTTTTTGAGGCCTGATTCTTACAATACACGCCACCTTTCATATAAATGTTTTGCTTTAGTTTTCTTATCAACGAGAAAAACTATATATCATTCTAATTTTACAGTATCAAGCATAAAAAACTATAAAATAACTTCTTTTACACCTAAGCAAATTCTTCATAAATCAATTTTAAATTAGCACTAGGCCTACATAAAATTTTTTAAACATAGTTAGCCCTTAAGTATCAATTACTAAAATAAAGGAGTTTATCTCATCTATTCTATAAAATACTATAAAATGATTTAACCAAATTATTCACATGCAACATACACTCTGCTTGGTTAAGTAGAATTTATAATTTAGTTTATTTCTTCTTTTAGTGAAACTTATAAAAATTAATGTCTTATCACATTTTTGAAAAAATTATTCTAACCAGAAACTGATTTCATACCTTATAAGTTCTGTTTAGAGAACTATACTGGTTAATTAACTTTATATTTTATCTCTGATGCCTTATTTTATACAAAAGGAAAAAAATTTTAAGCTTGATAAAAATGGATTCTGCTTCTGGTGTTCTTCACTAAGACCCTATAAAAGCTGAAAATTACAGGATCATCTAGTACTAAAAAAAAAACAGAATATTACATTATTATAAAGAAGTTGTTTTCCATTATTTTTTCAGTAACCAAATACAATCCCTATATTTAGAACGAAATAATATTGCAACTGTGATGCATTATAGCTTTTAAAAACCTGAAAGACCTAAAATTATAAATTTTAATTAAAGTCGCTCAAGATCTGATAGTACATAAGAAAATTTTAGCATTATAGAAATGCTAAATGAAGGCCAACAGCCTTATAAGAATGCTTCTTTTCCATATAGAAGCAAAAGAGAGATGTATGAATGCCAAAACCATAGTATTAAAAATTAGTATAGACAGATAAGATAACGCTACAAAGTTATGTAAGGTTTAATGAGCTTTTTTTGAGCAATTTGCTACAAAGGAAGGGTACTATATTATTGCAACTGAACTCAAATTATTAGAACAAGGGCCTGTCAATATAAAGTTGCATACCACGTTTGTACTCAGGGGAGCATGCATAATCTATAATTGGTAAAAACATTTGCTCGTTAGCTTGTAAAAATTCATTCTAATAGATATTGTTACTTGCCTACCATGCTAACAGAAGTAAACTAAAAATGATAACTATCATTTTATAAAATTTTCAACGAGGTGATAATGAAAAGAAGTCTGTGCTTCCAGTATTGGTGGGTTAGCCCAGTGGGGGCGTTAAGCCATGGGTATAGTAATCCATATGATGTTTAAATGATTGATCCTATAATTTTTTGTGATAACTATTGTTTCAGTAATTATCCAAAGGCTCTCACAATGAGGCAAAGGGCTGTGAGGGGGCAACCGCATGCCTTTCTGGGGCAATCCTAAGGGTTGGAGAGGCTAGCAGGACAATAACGCCTCAGGAGTCCACAATTGCATGCTTTTTGTGAAATTTATAGAAGTATATTTTCAATGGCAGATTGCAATAGTAGAATTATATTGAAGGGTTGATCAAAATTGTCGTCATCCCAGTGTATTTATGGCCCAACAGATTGAATAATCCAGTACATTCTGGTGGGCTTTATATTTATTAGGAAGCAATCGCCCTCAGTTATTTCTCATGATAGAAAAAGGCTTAAACTGTGGTGAAGACTACAAACAATAACTGGCAAAGAAGTGATGATAAACTAACTTTCATATATAAAAGAGAATTATAGTAAAGAATGAACTGGTGGCTAGCCCTATGATGGCAACCTTTATTTAAAAGTGGAGGGCTGGAAACAGGTAGGTGGTTTGAAAAGCCAAGGCGTGCTAAATGAATTTTTTAATAAGGCAGCCCCAGGTTCACAATATTTTTTTCTTTTTTAATTTAAATGCATTTCATTTAACTTGCTAGATTGTAGTGTGACTCAATCAAGTATAACAATGATTTGTAAGAATTATAGGAAATTAGCTAAATTAAATTTTTATAACATAAGTTTGAACACATGCAGTGAAATGAGAGGAAATTTAATTGCAAGGTATGTGTTACAAAATTTGTTGAAGGTCTAAGACTATCTGATTTTATTTACATAATAGTATGGGCAATTGTTGGTATTTTTGCCCATATTCCCAGCCTGCTAGATTACCTGGTATCACTAGGGGAAAATTCCCCAAGGCGAAGTGAATTAGAAATTGGTTGACCTGAATTTTGGAGGAACTATGTTTAGGGGATTTTAGGATATTTATCTGGTCGTATCCATTGGGGATTGATCTGGATGAATACCTAATATCTCATTGGGTGGAGTGGCTGACGAAATAAGGTCATCTGATATCAATTAACTATCAGGTGTACCAATTGGGATCAGTCAGGTTTCATCACCAACTGATTGGGAATGTTTAATGAGTTATAAGGCGAGTGATGCCACCTGCAACTAGCAAATCAATTGGTTGCTAGCCAATTATGGATGATTCGCTTGGATTGAGAGGAAAACGTTAAGGATACATTTCCATCTCTTTTGTTTGAGGTCTTGAGGATGTCTAACGTCAGAATCCTAGTCAGGATGGGGAATACCATCGCTGCTAAGATGAGGAAGGGTGATTCAATGGCAACAGCTGCCGTTTCATCAAAAAGAGGTGTTAACTGAGGGTTAGACAGCCAAATCCCCTATAAAATCCCTAGAATTCACTATAATAAAAAAAGGTAGTAGAATACTCACTGATTGACACAAGTTTATGGTTGGGAAAGAACTAATAAAGAACCTTATTAGTTTGACTGTAGATTTGGTAATAGTTATACTATCAGCATCTAGTGTGAAGATTCCATATCAATGATATTATTGCAGAAGGCAATAATTGGTAGACTCTCAGAGAAGAGTAGAGATCCAAGCAGGGATCTAGAGACAAAGGGAACCACAGCTAAGGGATTGCTACTGACTGTGTGTTGGGCTGAAGGGACTGTCATCAGAGGATCTTAATGAAGAATGAGTGGACTGGATTTAGGGAACGAATCCCTAAGAGTGTGATATTCAGTATTATAAGAAATACCAGCCAAAGCGTTGGGCCTGAAGATAATTCTAACTTTACTATGGATAATAGTTACCATACTATTATCAGCTTATATGTATTATCACAACATGAGGTGCACGAGGAAACCAAACCTGTGCAGTAGAAAGATTACTAGGGTTGACCTCCAATAAATCAACTCCTAAGAGTAAAATTTTTACAAGTTGGTGCTCACTACAGGGGTAGTTGAGTAGAAGAATTAATCCAGAATGTCATACAAAGAGGAAATGAGTAGGTTGTGGATTGATATTGCCACAGTGAACCAGAACGCTTTAAACTCTGCAGACCACTGGGAGTTCGCAGCCTTGGAGGAATGAGTAATCAAGGTGGAAGAAGGCGTTGACAATGTAGCCAACTTTGGGAATGAGTTACTTGGCAAAGTAAACTCGTTAAAGAAGAAAGAAGGAGACCTCGTCTGAGAGATCCTATTTCTGAAAATGGAATGTGAAGCAGATCGCATTCATTTGGGAAATTTGGTTCGGACATTGAGAAGTTATTAAAGGAAGTAGAGAAATTGAAAGCACACAGAAGTGCAAGTGAGTCGGACGCAGCCAATGATGTTGAAGAAGAGGGTCTTTGAATGATACTTGGGAAAACAAATACCCCAAGAAATATGCCACCCACATTCAATGCTATTTTGGAGATGACGCCAAATGACACCCCACAAGTAAACCAAATAGCCAAACTGAGGGAGTCGGCCTTAACTGACTCAGAGGAATTTCGGGCAACCCCTAAATTGCCTACATTCCATTGGGGTAACGCCCCAGAGTTTTTCTGACTATTTGACACGACCATGAATGGATATGGGGATCATCAGAAGGCGTTGACAGTCATGAACTGCTTAAACACAGATTGTCAGAATCTGGTGTTACCCCACCTGGAGGGGGACAGCTGGTCTTATGCTGAGGCTAAGGCAGCAATAATGAAGGAATTTGGCAGTCTAACCCGCATGTCAAAACACAAGCAAGACTTTATGGGAATTCAATTCTGTAAATATGAGTCCCTTGCAAGCTTTGCAGATCGATTCTACCAGGAATCACAGATCCTGGCTGGAGCAAAGGTGTTAGACGACTTTGATGCAAGAATTGCTTTGCAAGCAGTCCTTCAGCCCTATCACAATTTGCATCGAATGATGTCTACTGTATTTGCAACCAAGATAACTACCTCACAAATGGTAGACAATTTGAAGATTTTGGGAGCAACGTTCGATGCTCCTAATATAAGCTTCAAGACAAATCTGGTCCAAAGTTCAAATCCCACAAGGGGAGGCGAAGGAGCAAAGGAGACTTTTAACCAAACTGTGCTGAGAAAAAAGCCTGAGGATTAAAATTGGTTAAACAATAAGGAAAAGATCTGCTTTCAGTGTGGCGGGAAAGGGCATTTCGCCGCACACTGCAAAGCGCCAAAGGATCAAGTTCATATGGTCCAGGCTAAGGAAATAGCAGCCACGAAGGATTTGGGAAAAGGTCCTGCTGTCTAGACAAGGAACAGTCAAGGGCGGTGGAGAAACCTGTTCCTCCCAATATCATGAATAAAGATATAGACATTAGCAATCTGTTTGTAGATGACAAGCAGGATCAGCTATACCAAGTGGTCAACATGGATATAAATGCCATGACCAGAGCCAGGGTGAAGAAAATAAACCCCAAGATAGTTCAGGAGGTTGCCCAGCCATATGCTCAACAACTGGTGGAGAAGATTTAGACCACCAAAAATCCTGATGAGTTAACTGATATTCAGTTAGATGAGGCCAACCTGTTGATTCCCCTTGGCATGATTAAGGATTTATTTACTGAATTATTGGCGCAGATAATTAATACTCTAGATTCGGCTAATAACGCTGCAATTCACTCAGTAAATACCCTATTACAATACTCCGAGTGTATGTAAATAGATATTTAAGTGAATCAAGTAAGGGTATGGGCAATAGTTGACAACGGGGCGCCCATCAACATTGTGTTGACCAAGCTGGTGAAGAAGATGAAGATCTCTCCATACTTGGAACACAAGAAGGAATATGGAACAGCTGGTCTGAACACCACCATTTCCTGTGGAGCGTATAGTGCACTGCCACTACAATTTGGGTCATTGATGGTATCCGTGCCAGCAATAGTATTGGCGAATCAAAACTATGATATCCTGATCAGAACGGAGTTTCTGCGGAAATACGGAGTTAAATGTAACTTTGAGGATAATATGTTGACCATCCTGGGTCAGACATGACCATTGGTATATCAAAAGAATGGTGAAGTTTCGTTGAACTGAAGAAATAATTTCATCAACTTGATATACAATGACGGCATTGTACCAATTCAGTACCAATTAGTTGGTAGGAGGCGATGGGAGATGCCAGCTGAGATCCTAGAGAATTGGGGAATTCCTTTGCGGATCAAGAAAGAAGAAACCATACTTGTTGTATCACAGATGATAGTTGACACAGAGTTGACTCTAGAGATTCCAGAGTTATTGTATGGAGAAGTTGGAAGCCCCTGTAAGAAGTCCAGAGTGGAGCCTTGGGTGGCCCCTGGGATAGTTATGCTGGGCCATGGAGAAATACAAGTTCTCTTGGCGAATTTAAGCAAAAAACTGATGAAGATTAAGAAAAATCAAATCATTTCATTTGTTCATTTAATCCCAACGACAGAATTGAGACAATTCCATGATTTTGGATCTCTTGAGGAAATGGGATTACCGTCTGGAGCAGCCAAAAGCATCAACTTACTAGTTGATTGAGAGCAGCTTGCAGATCTGCCGGAAGGGCAGAAGGAGGAGGTTCTCGAATTATATGAGAGATATTAGAAAATATTCGCGCAGGATGATTACAATTTGGGATGCACACAAGACGTAATTCACAAAGTTGACACCGGAGAAAATTTACTGATAAGAATGAAACCAATCCAAAGATCAAAAGCTTCCAAAGCGGTAGTGGAAGATGAGATCAGCAAACTAGTAAAGCATGGGCTTCTAGTTCCGTCATTAAGTCCCTGGGCAAGCCTGATTCTGATTGTAAAAAAAGATGGATCAAATTGGGTAGTGATTGACTATCAGAGGCTGAATAAAATTATGAAGAAGGATTCATATCCCCTACTGAGGATCGATGATGTGCTGGACCAATTAGGATAAGTGAAGTTTTTCTCCATGATGGACCTAATCTTGGGATAATGGAAGATTGACTTGCCAGCAGAGGACCAGGAAAAATGTGCGATTATCACCGTACAGGGGTTATACCAGCTGACTAGGATGCCCCAGGGTCTCTGTAATGCGCCCGTGATGTTCCAGAGGGCCATGGACGCGGTATTAAGTGACCTGAAGCTGTTGTGCATCTTGGTATATCTGGATGATATAAGCGTGTTCAGTAGGACATTTACTGATCACCTTCAGCACTTGGAGGAAGTGTTTAAGAGACTGTCTGTGGCTAACCTGAAGATCAAGCCACGGAAGTGCCACTTCTTCAAGAAGGATCTTGAGTACCTGGGATTTGTGATCAATGCAAATGGATTGCAGCTGCAACCCCAGAAGATAGCAGCTATTGAAAAGATGGCTGTGCTGAAGAGTGTCCAAGACATCCAAGTATTCCTTGGGATGGTCAGATACTATAGAAGATTTATTTGGGACTCTCCCAAATAGCTGAGCTCTTATTATATTTATTAAAGGATCCAAAAAAAGTACTTGTATGGAATGAAGAGGCTCAGGACTCCTTTGATGAGTTGCGCTGGTACTTGATAAATTCGCTGATTCTGAAATATCTGAATTTCAATTGGGAGTTTATCATTCAAACTGATGCTTCATTGACAGCAATTGGTGCCATACTGAGTTAAGTAGATGAACTTGGGGATGAACATCTGGTGGCGTATGTGAGCTGGACACTCTCTGCCGCAGAGAGGAATTACACCACAACGGAGTGTGAATGCCTTGCAGTCATTTATGCCTCTAAACAGTTTCAGGTGTATGTCCATGAAACGCACTTTAGGGTGGTGACGGACCACTATTCGTTGCGTTGGCTGCACAATCTGAGGGAACCTGAAAGATAACTGGCCTAATGGACACTCAAATTTCAGGCTTATGACTATGAGAAAGCCCACCGAGTGGGGGCTTCTCATCAGAACGCAGATGGCTTATTGCGATTACCAATGGTCCAGTTAGTATATCCGCAGGCAGATGAGCTATTCCAGAGAATGGTCAAAGGAAGAATTGAGGAATGAGCCTTAAGAAATCCAAGGTGCGCTTTATAAGTGATGGAAAACACCAAGACCATAGATGGACAAGTATTTAAGATGATAAACGGGAAACATCTATTATTCCCAAAACTGTTGTAGAGAGCAGCGATCATTCTTGCCACTCATAAGGTTGTCTGGCACGGAGGCCAGAGAAAAACAACTGACCATATTCGCCATATTATTACTGGGAATCAATTAACTATGATGTTGCGGACCATCTGGCCTGTGTGGAATGACAATTGCATAAACCACACAAGAATACAACTGGATACTGACTAGTCCAACCTGGATTTGCATGGCACACGGTGTCTATTGACGTGATGGGACTGTTGACAATGAGCACAGGAGGAGTCAAGTACATTATAGTAGCCATTGACCATCTGACAAGATGGGTTGAAACAAAGGCCTTAACCAGAGTAGACGCTACCAGTACTGCGAGATTCATCCTGGATCAAGTAGTATACTGGCATGGGTGTCCACAAGTTATACTGAGCGATATTGGGACCAACTTCATGTCCCATTTCATCCCAAGGCTAAATAAAATAATGGGGATCCAGGGAGTTGTGTCAGTACCATATTGGCCGGAGACAAACGGACTGGTATAATGGGTCAATGGGACGCTGGCCACAACACTGAGGAAGCTAGTCACAGGGAGAACTTCCGTGTGGGGAACTTACCTGAGTTTGGTGACGTTTGCATACAACATCAGTCATTATACATCGATGGGAAAGACACCGTTTGAATTACTTTACAGGAGGAAGGCCGCATTACCACTGATATTATATTTGGTAGTAGAACCTACGTTGGGGATGAGTACTGAACAATACTTGAACTTACTGATGAGTATCCTTATAAATATGCAATCGCAAGCATTTGATACTACCTTAAAGAAAAGGTTTTGAGCAAAATTGATGGATGATAGAAACTGACCACCATTAGAAAAATATTGAATAGGAGAAAGAGCTTCCTATTGCTATATGCATGGTTTTGGACAAAGAAACAAGTTGGGTGCGCTATGGTCAGGTCCATTCAAAGTAATCGCCAAGATGGCAACTGATGCTTATTCCATCAAGAATCTCTTGGATGTAAGAGTAGTAAATTGAGTCCACGCTAAATATTTAAAGTGATGGATCAAAAAAATAATAAAAAAAGAGTTCCCAAAGGACCAATGAACCATTAAGTTGGTCATGTCCTGATGATTAGGTCAAGTCCAAAAAAGGGACCTCTGAACCAATCTAGATGGTTAAGTCTAAAAAAAGGACCTCTAAACCATGAAAACTGGTAGGTTTAAGTGCCCAGGATCCAGTTTGGGGGAATATATGGACCTTTGAATTGAAACAAGTTCAAGTCCCATAAAAAAAATTTGATAAAAGATATTGGAAAAAATAAATATATATATACATAAAATTAAATAAGAAAAAAGAAGCTGATATATTTTTATAATATTTTTATTTTTTATTGATTGTCCTCAGTGTGGGGATGATTCCACCTATGTCGCCTCTTGGGGGAGGGAGGATGGATTGCAGTAGGGAGGAATAGTCTGTCAAAAATTGATATGCAATTGGACACTCACAAGGGCGAGTCCTACTTGAAACCACGTTCATTGAGCTGACGCTGAGCCCTGAGAAAACGCGACTAGGGGAAGAGAAATAGATATGTTGAAAGATGCCAATTTTGAAACCCTGGAGCGGGGTGGAGAACAGCAATAAAGGAAGAGGCAATTGGTGAATAACCCTGAGTAATCCCAATAAGGCACCGGTGCTAGAAGATTTGTTTTGAGTGCCTGCTGACGGGCCTCATCAAGAACACCAGACATGTGAGCCAGCAGTGAAGAAGGGATACTCAAGGGAGGTTGTCAAATCATACCCCCAATTAGTGCCATCAACAGGAGATAGCGATGGGAAACTCCAGAGAAGAGGTAGTCATGTAACAAATGGATTGCATCCTGTAAACAATGACTTTGGGCTTTGTGGAAGCTGAAGCTGAATGACCAATGAATGTCAGGTGAGGCTGGAAGCTTTGTTGACCAACTTCGAAGAACTTGGCTGGCAAAGCGGAGAGCATAAGTGGCAGTATCCCAATCCAGAAGGTTGTCCAGATCTGAGGGATTCAGCATTAATGACAATGCCTCAGTGACTTGTGCGCGAAGTTCAGCATAGGGGAGCTCAGTATGAATGCTGTTCCCGATTGTGAGCTCAGAAACCAGTACAGTGGGTTTGTAGAATTGACCAAGTCAGAAGAGGAACTCAGGGAGCAAATCTGACCCAGCCAGGAATGAACAATCTAGAGCAGTCGGCATAATCTCTGGAGCATCGAGATGATGCTCAGAGCCTCAGTGAAAGGAGCCAAATCCAGAAGGATTTTGAAGTCCAACTTGGGGATTGACTGCATGTGAAGAGTCAGCTGAGAGTTATTTGAAATGATAGCATGCCTGGTTTCGATGGGATTGGACACCGTTTCCAGTAACTCAATGGAAGGACTAGCTTCTTGCACCTGGCTAGGCGTATGAGTCCTGGAGGAACCATAAAAGAGGATCCACTGAGCATCCCAACTCATTCGCTGGAAGAGGCGGAGGTCCGAATTGGACAGACTGTTAAGAAGCTGTTGGTAGCGAGACTCCAAGTTTGACATATGAGCAGGACTAGAGGGGGGATGTTGGACTGATATAGAAGTTGACATTATGCACCCTTCACTCCATTAGGCTTTAATTTCAGGAAATTGACTTTATAAATTAATGAAATAAGCTTTCTGAGGGAAGAATGACTTACAGCCAAGAGGTTATAAACAAAAATAATGAAGGCGAATATAAATAAGTATTCTTAATTAAGCTGCAAGATGAATATTGAAGGCAAGAGTCTCCTGTCTAGGACGAGGAGAGAATCAGGAAGTCTAGGACGCTGGACCAAGAAACCTGAATATGACAGAGGGTCATATACCCTGATGGGGGAAACCGGATCCTGGGAAAAAGATCATCACAAGTAAATTGATTGCCTTGCATGACAAGAGGTCATGGGGTTCGCGCTCTGAGTAGGCGGTAGCGAGGAGGAAGAGGAGAAATGCCGTATGCCAAAGGTCATCCTGAGCAGCGTTGCTTATTGATGAAGTACTCCCCTTGAACCAATGAAGTATTTGACCAGGTGTCTGAAGTGGTGTTTCCATGCCCAGTCCTTTTCTCGATGGAAATCTAGGCAAGAGGAGGGATGTGTTGGGATTTTTGCCCATATTCTCAGCCTGCTAGATTACCTGGTATTGCTAGGGGAAAAATTCCCTAAGGTGAAATGAATTGGAAATCGGTTGACCCAAATTTTGGAGGAACTATGTTTGGGGAATTTTAGGATATTTATCTGGTTGTATCCATTGGGGATTAATCTAGATAAATACTTAATATCTCATTAGGTGGAGTGGCTGACGAAATAAGGGCATCTGATAGTAATTAACTATCAGGTGTACCTATTGGGATTGGTCAGGTTTCATCACCAACTGAATGGGAATGTTTAATGAGTTGTAAGGCGAGTGATGCCACCTGCAACTAGCAAATCAATTGGTTGCTAGCCAATTATGGATGATTCACTTGGATTGAGAGGAAAACGTTAAGGATACATTTCCAACTCTTTCATTTGAGGTCTTGAGGATGTCTAACATCGGAATCCTAGTCAGGATGGGGAAGACCATCGCTGCTGAGACGAGGAAAGGTGATTCAATGGCAACAGCTGCTGTTTCATTGAAAGAGGTGTCAACCAAGGGTTAGACAGCAGAATCCCCTATAAATTCCCTAGAATTCACTATAATAAAAAAAGGTAGTAGAGTACTCGCTGATTGACACAAGTTTATGGTCAGGGAAGAACTAATAAAGAACCTTATTAGTTTGACTGTAGATTTGGTAATAGTTAGACTATCAGCATCTAGCGTGAAGATTCCATCTCAAGTATATTATTGCAGAAGGCAATAATTGGTAGACTCTCAGAGAAGAGTAGAGATCCGATCAGGGATCTAGAGATGAAGGGAACCACAGCTAATGGATTGCTGCCAACTATGTGTTGGGCTGAAGGGACTGTCATCAGAGGATCTTAATGAAGATCGAGTGGATAGGATTTAAGGAACAAATCCCTAAGAGTGCAATATTCAGTATTATTGGAAATACCAGCCAAAGCGTTGGGTCTGAAGATAATTCTAACTTGACTATGGATAATGGTCATCATACTATTATCAGATTATATATATTCTTACAACGCGAGGTGTTTGAGGAAACCAAACCTGTGCAGTAGAAAGATTACTAGGGTTGACCTCCAATAAATCAACTCCTAAGAGTAAAATTTTTACAACAATTTAGAATTACATATAGCTATTCAGCTGGTCATATCAATCTGACTTCTTCTGACTTTCATAGGTCATGGCTTGTTTAAAGTCATGTTTCTTGTGTGAGTGTTATTGGTTGATAGTTTTTGGATATAGATGGAGCCTCTGAATTGGTTTCTTACCTAAACATCTCATTTATCTTCTTAAGAGAGTAATCATAAAGGGCTAGTATGAGATAGGACTATAAAGGGGGAAGACATAAAATCAACGCTTATTCACCACATGGGCAAAAGTATCCTTTTTGCCAAGGAATTGAATTGAGGTTTAGGACCCTTTTAAACTGATAGGTATTTTGCACAATTTAATTTGAAGAGCGATTCTTGAAGATTACATAAACAAATATGGAGAGTTTATTGCATTAAATAAAAAATATATATTTCCTTATTCTAGATCAACTTAAGGCTCTAAAAATGATCTAATTTATCAATTTCTTAAATAAAGACATGATTTTAAATTAATACTATACTAATTTAGATATAATTTATCAAGCCAAAACTAGGTCCAAGTACTAATACATATAATACTCTATAAATTTAAGATTTGAAATTGTGCTAAATTTTTAACAAAATTTATAGTTAGATTATGTATTCCCAGATCAATCTCTAATTTATACTGGCTAGAAATGATATCAGTATATAAGAATTATCATTTTAATAAATGAGTAAAGAAAAAAAAAATGTTCTTTTTGGCAATATCATTGGGATACGCCATAAGGGTCACACAGGTTGAACCCACTGAACAATGGATGGACAATATGGGGATCATTAGTCCTCCAAACACACTTGAAGGTATAATAAAATAAGAGCAATTGTCCTGATGACACTTTATATATTTAATAAATACAGCGGTTCTTTGCTGTTCAACTCTAACAAAACTAATAACAACCAGCCCTTTTGATTGTCCCAACTTGCATATATATCAGTGACTTTGGACAATACTGTTCTCTTATCTTAGACTATTCTGATCTGCTGTTTCTCATTGGTTTGAGGGCGGTATTTCCTTTCTCTATAGCCTTATTTCTAGTTGATTTAAATAATATTTGTCAAATTTCAACATTACCTTATCATCTTATTATTAAGTGATCCAATAATAATACATCATGTCCCAATATCACCTCATTTCAAGGTGCTAGATCACTCATAAATAATCATCCTAGTCATCAGATTTTCACTAATCCAACGTAGCTCTTCAGGGCATATTATCCAATTATATCAAAATCTCGACATTTCCTCCCCTTTGACTGGACATTAAGTCTCCTACTGTTTATACGCTCTAAGGAACTTTGCATGTACATAATTAATGATTTGACCATTCACTGGGTCTTTGATGGTGTAGGCATCAACGCCCATTTTCTCAATTACTTTGAATGGACCAATTAAATGTTGACCAACTTGTGTTTACACCCAAACCTGTGCTGGTCATGGAACAAAACCATCTCTCCTTATCAGAACTGAGCTAACCGCTATGCACATACCTGATTGGTGGCCTGATTATCAATCTTTTTGGTAAAGCTGAAATAGTACACTTCTGTTTGTAACTTGATCAACGTGTCAGCTAAATTCTTCAAATAATGATGGGAATCCATTCTGCCAGTATCTTCTATGCATAGTTAGATCAATACTGGAAGAGCAGGGTGTTTTCTGTATAATAGTTGAAAGGGGCTCTTCCCAATGGTGGAATGATAGCTGATATTGTAAGCAAAGACAGCAGTATAAAGGAAGGGACTCCAATCAGAGGCGCTATTGGTTACCAGCTTCCAGAGGATGTTCACTAATGTCCCATTGACCCTTTTGATTATTCCGTTGGACTTAGGGTGTTATGGGGTCATCAGAACACCACGGATGCCCAGTAGCTCATTTAACTTTGGAAGAATGTGCTAGGTGAAGTTGGTTGTGTTATTACTAAGAATGAACTGAGGGCAGCCATGTCACTGAATAATACATTCCATTACAAACTTGGTCACTGTGACTGCCCCCAAATCCCATATTGCCCACACTTCAACCCACCTAATCAAATGGTCAATAGCCACCAGAATGTACTTGAACCGGTTATCTCCCATTGGTAGAGGGCCAACGACATCCAGGGAAACCATATCCAAGCAAAATATGGTTTTATAACCAGTACAAGTCCTCTGGCGGAACGACTTTTCCACTTGGCACTGGTGGCAACAGGAAATGGTTTTAAGCACGTCAAAGTTCATGCTTTCCCAGTAATACTGAGGGTGCAAAAGTTTTATTGTCTTGCGCACACCACCATGTCCAAATGCCTTAAGTGAGCTCATAGTAATTCCTGGCCGTGCTGAGGGTCGCGGAAAATTCACCGTAGAATTGCCAAGCCGCTTATACAATTCTCCATTCCATTGGAAGGTATTCGTTTGCATCTCATTAACGCTTTTATTACTGGGGAAGTTCGTCATCAAATTTTTCGCTGAGCATCTTATTGTACATCATATTGTTGAGATCCGCCATCATGGCAATGGTTGACAATCTAGATAAGCAGTCATCGTTCTGATGTTTTGCTCCTGGTCAGTGGAGGATCTCAAAGTCATAAGCCTGCAGTTTTAGGGCCCATCAGGCTAGACTCCCTTCAGGCTACTTGAGGTTCTGCAACCAATTTAACGACGCGTGATCCGTTTAAACTTTAAACTTCACCCCTTGCAAGTTGACACTAAATTGCTCATATGCGTAGATTACCACTAAGCATTCTCACTTGGTCATGGTATACTAACATTCGTGGAAATTCAGGCTTCAACTGCAGTACACCACTTGGTGCTTCTTAACCTCTTCATCTTTTTAGGATAGTACTGTCCCTACAGCGGAAAGGGATGCATCCATTAGAATGATGAACTCTTTATCAAAGCTCAGATATTGTAGCACCAGCGCGCTAATAAGCACCATCCAAAGTG
Source organism: Massospora cicadina (assembly GCA_022478985.1). Lineage (NCBI taxonomy): Eukaryota > Fungi > Entomophthoromycota > Entomophthoromycetes > Entomophthorales > Entomophthoraceae > Massospora > Massospora cicadina. Next base: position 356,841 of record JAKSZP010000008.1, read on the forward strand.
TGTCAAAGGAATATTTCCAGCGTTACATCCATTTTAACATAGCATCCTTTTTTAAAAACCTAAATAGCAGGCCCCCAATACAGCTGAAGTTAGGGATGAAGCGCCATTAGTAGCCGACCATTCCCAAAAATACCTGTATGTCACTCTTCATGGTTGGATAAGTCATTTTTGGATGGCCTCCATCTTAGCCAGATGTGGCTTCAGCCCTTTGGAGTCTACCACAAACCCTAGGTATTCCAACTAGTCCTTGAAGAAGTCACATTTATGAGGCTTACTATTGATGTTTGACTCAACAAGCTGGTGGAATACTGCTTCTAGATGATCAAAGTGCTCAGAAAATTTTTATGATAAAACATTGATACCGTCAAGGTATACAAGGACACATGACAACTTCAGGTCTCCGAGGATAGTGTCCATGGCTCGTTAGAAAATTTCTGGGGCATTACACAGCCCTTGTGGCATTTAGCTTGTCTGGAAAAGACCTTTAGGTGTGATTATGGCTCATTTTTTCTGTTCCACCTCGGGAAACTCAATTTTCCAGTAACCTGATAACAAATCTATCGCTGAGAAATAGTGAGCTCCTCCTAACTTATCCAATGCAACATCAATCTAAGGAAAGGGATATGAGTCCTTCTTTGTAATACTGTTGAGCTTCCTGTAGTCTATCACTACCTGGTTGGTGCCATACTTCTTTTTTACAACCAGAACGGGCAAAGCCCATGGACTCTTAGATAGTTTAAGTATCCCTTGATCCAGCAACTTATCAGTTTATTCAGTAACAATGTCTTCAGCTGCCCTCAATTGGAAGATTGGCCAGGATATGATGTGAGGATGATTCCCAGTGTCTAATTGATGGACCACCCCCAAGCACACCCTAAATTGTGGTTGTTGACGGTTAAAATCTCCTTATACTTCTGAAATAAAGCTATTACTTGGACTTTTTGCTCTTCCAATAACCCAATTAAATTATCCTGCAGTAACACTGTCATTATGCTGGGCTGCAACTTGACGTGTTGACCAAATTCATCCAACAAACCAAATTATATGAACCTGAAGGACCTCCTCAATTGGGGTCATGTGTAAATGCGCCACTATTTGATGTCAGCAGTTTGCATTGGTTCATTCTGGAGATTCGCTAATAAAACCTTAAGCTCTCAATGGTCAGGAAGTATAATCCCTGGAGGTAAATGAGGCTCAAGCCGCATTTGCTGATAGGTCTAATGACCTCCTTGTCAGATTCTGGTGGCTGATCTGAAAATTAACCCTTTGAAAACTGACAAATCAGGCTGATTTTCCTCCCAATACTTGAAATAATACTCTAACTCTCAACTAAAGCCTATTCTAATTACTTGGCTTGAGCTGATTATCCCCAATGTCAATTAGATCAACTACTTTATCAAAAGCTCGGACTGAATCCACTTGCAAATTATGGCTGATTATTTTTAAATTTTTAAATTTTAAATCTTATTTGAGGAAGGCTGACCAGGGGACAGACACTTCCAATAAGGCACTAAAAACTAAATGAACTTCAGTGAGCGGAGGGCACCCTAGAGAAGCAGACGCTATCATCTGTTGCCAGCGGGAATGCCAATAGAAGGAAGGGGGTTATGTGTGCAGGGGCATGCGCCACTATTGAGCATGTATGTAAGAAGGAGTCTGAAACTATGAACCAAACCGGAAACCAGGATGAGACCATCTGGCAGCAACGGGGCGGGAGGTACCCAAACATCCACGCCTAAAATTAGTCCACAAGGTGCAACTGGAACCGGCGTAGAGCTTCCTGGAGGGTGGGATTGGAGCCTGAGAAAGCATCTGAGACAATTGTATGTATAGTCCACATAGCGATTGTGACAACCAAGGCACAGAGGGAGGGTGGAATAGGGGAAGTCATGGATAAAGCAAACATGTCCTTAGACAGGCTGAAGGGCTGTGCCTGATCCTGGAGAAACAGGCGTTTTACCTCACGACATATCGCTTTTTGATGGAGGGCACTCTTCAAGGCGGTGAACCAGCGTTCCATACTGGCCACACATGACACAAAATGAGTGCAAAGCGTTAGAGCATTTGGCAGTATGGTATACCCATCTCCAGCAGCACCACACATGAGAACGAATATGCGGATGCAGAAGAGGGTGGTAAGCGTATTTCCAGATGTCTTTCTGGGTATCTAGGGGGTAGGGGATGTCTTTTATGTCCAGATAGTCCACCCTGGCCATGGTAGAGGGTCGCATGGGTATCACTCCGTTCATAATGGTAATTCCTTGTACCTCCTGGGTGAACTGAGGGAGAGGGACGGCCCCTCTGGGTGGTGTGCCCACAGATGCAAATTCTCCACTATGCGCTCCACATGGAGCGGAGGATCCTTTTGAAGTGGGGCGACGTCCCATGTGGGCTCGCAGCAGAAGGATGTGAGTCAAGGTGCTTTAACAGAGAGTGGGGGTGGGTAGGATTGCTGAGGCCCAGGGCGCAGGAGAAGTTTGAGAAGGCCGCATGGGACCAGTGCTGGGCTGATATTGTAGGGTTAGTGATGGCAGCAATCCAAGTGCCTAGTATTTTGGCAGTATGGGCCTCAAAGTTGAGCAGGCCCATACCACCACTATGGCGAGGGCCAAACATGACATCCAGGTGCACTGGCAGCGGGCGGCCTAACCAAAGCTACCCTTGTAGAAGGGCATATAATGACTTGAAGAAGCAAGGGGAAAAGGCGATGGCGTGGGCCCCAAAACAAACTTTAGAGAGGAGCACAGAGTTGGCTAGCACTACCCTGCCTGTAAGGGATGTGTGATGGGCTTTCAAGGAATCTATGCATTTTGTAATTTGTCCAGTATATGGTTTTCCATCACCGTTGAGGCGTACCCTCCTGCCTCCAGCCACACCCCCAAATGGCGGACAGGGCCAACGGTGGGGCGTGGCACAAAGGGGAGTATGAGCGGGGCGGAGTAGGGTGGGCAGGGCAACCAATCTCGTGCGCTAGTTGACGAGGCAGGTAGGAAATGGGGCGCTGGGGCCCAGCAGTCTTGATACTAACTAAGGAGAACAATTTCAGCTTTGGAGGCGTTAAGTGCTGCATTACTTACCCTGTAGTAAACCTGGATTGTATCTTCAAGAGCACGTGCATCATGATTGTTAGACACCACAACCACACAATCATCAGCAAATGCCAACATCTTGACAGGGGCTTGGTCTTGCACATGGACCCAAGTAAGGTGGGCATTCACATTTCAAAGAAGTGGGTCAAGGCTGAAGTTATACAAGAGTGGGCTAAGAGGGCCCCCTTGGCGTAGGCCCCTTTGAGGGCGGACTACTTCCGTGAGGAAGCCAGGGCCACGCACAGCCATTGTGGCAGATTCCGTTAGCAACATCACCCAATTAATGAAGCGAAGGGGAGGCGGAACTTGTGGAGGCAGGCTCTAAGGTATTTCAGTTGACATTATCATAGGCCTTCTGCTGGTCTAAAAACACAAATGCTCCAAAAGCCGTAGATTGACAGACGTTGGCTACAGTGTGTATAATGTCCCAAATTGACCTTTTGGAGATGAAACCAAATTGTTCATGGGAAATGAGAGCAGAGGCAACAACCCCTAGATGGTTAGCCATGATTTTAGTAAAAAATTTTGTGTATGTGTTAGTGAGTGAAATGGGGCTCCAGTTAGCCAATTCCAGCTTATCCCCTTTCTAGTACAACGTAATCGTGAAGGCCTCTTGCCCTCCAGGTAGGAGGCGCGTTTCCAGAAGGCATTAGTTCAGATAGGCAAGCAGCAAGGAGGAAAAATCTTTGAAATACTTCTTATAGAACACATAAGGGATCCCGTCTGGCCTGGAAATTTTCTATACAGTGCACCGTGAATGGAAGACCAGAATTTGTCCCAAGTAGTCAAATTCATCAACTCTGGGAATTGGGAAATGGTGCAGATGTATGTGCTTTTGAGAAAACTTTCCATTTTTTACGGCGGAATTGGATTGGATTGATACAATTTGGAGTAATAATTTTGTATTTTGATCGCCACTTCAGCTGGCGTATCCACAACAGAGAGTTCTGGCCTTTGCACCTGTGTGCAGGCCAAACTCTGGCATGGTGCGAAGAATATTTGAAAAAAGTAAGTGGATCATGTATTGCCCGCTGTAATATGCTTTGCTTTATACTGAACACAAACCTGACTCTTGTGTTGTCTTACCAATGGGATGAGGCAGGCGTATACTTCCACCCACTTGCGCCCCCAAGCAGGGCTTTAGCCTGCAGTGGGGACGTTAGACTCCAGGTGGTCCACTTCTGCCAGCATGCGCAAAATGACTGCCGAGGCAGCCCATGAGCGGCGGGAGGAGAGGTGGTGAGCCTGGCGGATTGTGTTTGCCTTGAAGGTTGACCAGGTGGAAATTGGGTCTGCACATAATGGTGCGACAAACTCTGGAGCTGAGGTCACAGATTCCACCCAAGAGGAAAATCTTGGCAATGCTATCTCGGCTGGGTGGATTTTGCACCATTTCAGTGCCTGAGCCACTGATTGGACAAATAGAAGGAAACTGATACCATCCTGTGGTCAGAGAGAATGATTTTCATCATGGTGATTTAGGAAATTTGGGTTTGAAATTTCAACGGCGTGAGAATAAGGTCAATGTGGGTCATGGACCTTAGCTGGCCGTTGTGTACATGGGGGCGTGACATGTTAGTGAGTAGCAGAGCATGACGTGGAAAAGTATCAAACAATCTTATGGTGGCTTTGAGAATGCAAAGTTCAATGTGCCCTTGTGGGGGTGTAGGCGATGAGGGCCAGCGGTCTGTGGATGGGTTCATCCAGCAGTACGTGTCACCAACAACAAACGGGTCAGGGGGTAGTGGAAGGGAATTGACTGCTGAGAAAAATTCCTGACATTCTCAAGCACAGGTTAGGGCATAAATGTTAACAAAAGCATGCATTTTGGCATCCCACGAAAAGGTGACTACAAGGATGCAGTGTTCAGGTATGATTTTGATAAAATAAATTTAAAACTACGGTTCACTCAAAATAGCACCCCACAGTGCATAGACCAAAAGGAAAGGGAAGGGAGGAGCATGGTTTTCCATAATTCCTCAGCACTGCATGGACAGTGGGTTTCCTGAATGGCCATGATGTCCACAGGTAAATTATTTTGTAAAAGAACTCAGTTTTCTAGCCCAGGATGGCGAGGCCTTGAGTCCAGCGATGTTCAATATCCCTAAAGTAAAGGCTCCCCCATTACATCTTAGGTGTGAAGGGAAGGGCACCCAAGACCTTCAACCTTCTCTTTTTCATCATGTCACTGCTTGGCAGCGTTGGTTTTCTGTGCTATGGAGTATGGTTCAGAGTGGGAAGCTTTAGCAGTGGGGTTCGCGTTGGCTTTTGCCTTCTGCTTTTTCCCCACTGTGGGATGAGTTTTTGGCGTTGTGTGTGGTTGTGGTGCACCATCGCTTGTAAAATGGAATTTTGGCAGGATTATTGGTGAGTGACTCAGTCCCAATTGATGCTTGGGCGCATTGGTCAGGTGAAACTAACTCACCCATCAGGTTTTCAGCTTGTGTGGCCCAATTGGCTTGGACGTCCCAATATGATTGGTTGAGAGATTTGAGAGCTGCTTCCACCGCAAATGTCTCATTGTCCTCCTGGAGCTGGGCTGGTGGGATCACGGATGTGGTCTTGGCTGCCTCCTTGGCCGCCGCCTTGCAGTCCTGCTTGGCTTTCTTATGCTCCTGTGGGGACACATGTTTTACTAAAATGTAGCATCCTTGCGCTCCCCATGGGGGTGGCTGCATTAGTGTCAAGTGCTGGTTCATAGTGGGCATCTGCACCGCACATTGTATCTGAAAGAATTTTGGTTTGAGTAATGGCCTCCTTGGAGGGGCAGGTATGGGCCTTGTGGCTGAAAGCGTGATAGAAAGTGCATATAGTAGACATGCTATCCACGGTGACCCTGAATGGATGGGTGTTTTGCCCATTGATTTTGACATAAGCAGTATGTGTGATTTGGGTCAAATCATCCACTATCTCCACAGATGGGGTGAGAAAAGCAATCGCTTTGCCTGCGCACAGGTTTGGCATGAGCGTAAAGCACTGCATTTGAAGGATTTTATTTCTCTGTATATGGTGAGCCCAGCCTTCAGGTTGTGCTCTAGCGCGGTGTGCTTGACCGTTATAGGTAGGAAGTCAAAAGTTATGAAAATTTGATTTGATTTAGTCCACTGGGTGCACTTCATTTCAACTACCCGTTGACCATCCCAGGAGGTCCACTACTACTTGCACCTTTGTGACTTCATCTGCTTCTTCCTTATTTTCGAAGCCAAGATCCAGCCAACTGTGTGGCATGGTGTATGGTGTGATGTACACTGCATTTGGGAAATGTGTGTGTACATCTCCACAAAACATCTCCCTAAGCGCCGTTTGCTGAATATTCAGGAAAACATGCACCCCATGTTCCACCAATGATAGTGGTTGGGAGTGCAGCGTATTGATGAACTGGTTGCAGTGCGCTTGCCAGGCCAAAATTTCTGGGGAAATGGTAACTGCCAGTTTTTTACTATTAATTCTATCTATTTTGCTGGGCTCGCCAGGGCATTTATGAAACTTGTTTGATGTGGGGCCTACACCTGTGCCCTTAACTTTACTCGCCCAACTTCTCCCCAACATTGGGCGCCAACTAATCTCCTCAATGAGATTATCAAACTTTACCCAGACTTGAATTTAATTTGTTGTAAAAGTTCTGTAACGAGAGAGAAAAGTTAAATTATGGCTTATTATCACTGCACTAAACTTGGCAATTGATCCCAAATATTGGAAACAATATCCAACACTTTTCATAAAAAATCATTTGGGATCAACCTGAAGATAACGTCAAAAAGTATGATGGACTAATACGTTTTAATATTTTTAATTTCCTGCTCTTAGGGCGAAATTTGTATTTCAATCCGTGTAATTGGCATGATAGCACTTGCACATGAACTGCCTGAAAGGGAGTATCTAGTGATATCAAAAGAGAGGCCTTCTGGCATCCTGATTAGGGGTATTCATCTACTTTTAAACAATGCAGAAATATTATATGTATTTCATCAACAGTATGACGAAACTCAAATCAATAAGATCCTAGGACAATTATGCTGTTTTTATTGCGATTTTTGTCCCTGAAATCATCCCAATTTTGTCAGTATTTTGCCACTAATAAACCTAAAAATAGGTCTCAGTCGTATCAATCCAAAGGCTGAACTGAGGTGGTAAAATAATCTGATGAAATTATGTGCTTGAATGTGGCTTGAAATTCCCTAGAAATATAAAAACTGGTGCCTGGCCAGTTGATTGATTATCAAATAAAAATCCTCTAAATAAAGACATTTTATTTTATTTCTTTCCTGGTTTTCTTATCAAAATCTTTTCTTTGGAGAAGTGTTGCCAAGCTGGAAGTATCAAATCCGCAGCTTGTAACTAAACCTTCTTCATAAGAAGTTCTCAATTACAAAGGGGAAATCAAGCCCAAAATTGACCAGAAGAGTTGAAGCTATTTTGCTATGCCTAGTGAGTTTCTGAACAGTCCAAATACCATATGACACTGGCAAAATCGAGGATCATTTGGCCAAACTTTGTCCCAAATAAGCATGCAGGATTTCAATTATCAAGTGAGTGATCCTCAGTGCTTAATACTCCTCATAAAGACCAGCTGGAACTTCCACCTCTAACTCAGTGTTAGTATGAGTTGATGTCTGGAAGTAATAGATATATGCCCATCAGCTCAGAGAGGTAGCCCATGATATTTGTGTATCTGCTGGGTAAGGGGTCGAGTCTTGCTTTTTAGTTGATGATATCAAACTGGAATCACTCCATGACTATATGCAAAATTGATATGTCCCATTTGCACAAATACTTCGTCACTACGCTAGAGGTAAAGTAAATTGGGATCTGCTGCCCCAAAATTTCTTTGGTCTCTTCCATCATATCAATGACAGCCCCAAAATGTTGCAGTAAAGAAGTTCCATTTAGCAGGTAATAGTTACTGTTGGGTAGCACTATCGCCAGATCTACAACAATGGATCCAAACTGCAAAGGTAATGTGCCTTAAGCTCTCTCAGAGACCCTGCTTTCTGCTCCAACAGTCCCATATACATTCCATGTTCCACATCAGGCTTTAACATCTTTTTTGCCATCAACTTAGTAGAAACTATGCTGGCTGGAGCTCCTATATCTAGTATAGCGCAAACTTTATCTTTTGCTAACAAAAATCACATTACGTACACTCAGAATAAGAATAATATTGACTGTCTGATAATGAGCACTTACTGGATCTCTTTTCCCAAGGAACTCACAATTCCTTCATCAACCTTGGGGTATTCTTTAACAATGGCATCTACCAGAAGGGCGATGTTTACTCCTTTTGGTGTAGGCGCATCTGCAGCTGGATCCAACTTGTCTGAAGAAGCTTGATCAAACATTTGGCAGGAATACGGCTTAGGTTGCTCCTGAGGTTCTTCATCTTCATGGCCTTGGCTTGTGCTCGCATCAGTAAGTTCACTCCTTCAACTGGATGTTGGTATAATATCCCATCATCTTATTGGGGGACTTCTGCTGAATATACTACAATTGATTCAGGTGGGACGTTCAGGGTTAGAATAGAGGAGGTAGAGAGTCCTTTCTCTACTCCGCTCCATCTTTTCCCTTGGTAGTATTGATCCTATTGCACGTAGTGAACATGACTAGGGCAGCTCCATGCCAGGTGGCCAGGGCGACCACATTCAAAGCAATTACTCCCATAAGAGCCGCATTTTTGGTTCTCATAAGAGGGTACAGGCCAATAATTTTGTTGGCATTCAGCATAACCAGGGCAAGGTCAGTAGAAAATTGCTGACTTTCAGCATAATTAGGTCTGGGTCAGTAATTGGGTTGCTGAAAATTTTCATAGATGGGACTTGGGTGGAAGTTGAATAGTTGAGATTACTTTGGCTGAGGTGAGGCACAGAATTATAGTAAGGCCAGGGGTGCTTGGCTATATGTGGCCAGGATGATAGTATTATCCCAAATAAGAGGGTCTTGTGGCGGTGGTATGTTTCCGCTCTGTATTGGGTGGAGGGAAGTTAGCAGATATTTGGCGCAAGAACTTCACAATCTTGAGCATGGAACGTCATCATCCAAAATTGGAGAAATGACATTGTAAAACTCACAGTATGACTTTACCGCGGAGGTCATTGTGATGCACACGTCAGCTTCTACTAAAATGCCTGCCCCAATCAGCATGTGAGCTTCCACCATAAATTGGTCAGCAAACTCTGTGAGGGTCTCATTATGGTGGAACCCAATAGTCAAGAACTCCGCCTCTTGCTGCTACACTTTTGATATACCCCTAAAATGTTGCAGCACACTATTCTTCACTTCTTGGTAGGTAATGGAGCTGTTTGTAGGCAACAGGTGACTGGATCGACACTCCTGACATCTAAGGCAGATATCAACAGTTTAGCTCTATGTCAATCCAAGGTGCCTTCCGCTGCAAACTCAAAACGTTTAAAGAAGCCATGGATATTCCAATTGTGATCAAATGGAGGTAGCTTCTCAATAAAGGCCTTCTCATCCCGCTCAAAAATGCGACTTTTTGGGGCGTACTGAGGAATGGATCAAGACCCATAAACAGTCTCTTGATGAGGAGCTGGTCCAGCAGAGGTTGGGATGTTCAATTCTTTAAGGTAGCGTGGCCCTCTGCGGTGGGAAGCACTGCCATCACTTGAGGGAATTGGCTCTCCGATACATATCCATATCCAGAGCTGCCTTCTTGGGTGTAGTAACTCCTGCCAGCAGCATATTCCTCATCATATAGTTCTCCCTGAGCAGCTCCCTGTTGTTCTTCCTGTTCCCAATGAGAGGGCTGGGAGGTACTATTTAATTTCTGCTCCGCACAATGTAGTTGTTTGGTAGTGTCATCTAAACAATCAGCAAGCTGCTTGTTTTGTAGTCCTAGAATTTGCATTTAGCTAAATGTGCTGTCAAGCTAATGCATAACGTTGTTCCACTCTTAAAGGAGTTAATCCTGTTTTTTGAGCACCGCATCTAAAGCGATTTTGAGATCCTCATATTTGACTGGTGCAGTGCTTTGTAATATTCCCTGGAAAAGCAGGCTTGATGAGACATGACCAACAACTGAAGATTTTTAATTTTTAGTGGTTGATCAATGGGCCCCCTGTAGTGAGCACCACTGTTATATCTTTAAGTGATATCATTGGAATATGCTGTAAAGGTCACACAGGTAAAACTTACTGAACAATGGATGGATGATATGGGGATCGTCAGTCCTCCAAACACACTTGAAAATATACTAAAATCGGAGCAATTGCCCTGATGACGTTCATATTTATTTAATAAATACAGCGGTTTTTTGCTGTTCTAAACTCTTTAAAACTATTAACAACCTCCTCTTTCAATTTCCCCATCTCACTTATATATCAGTGACTTTGGACAATACCATTCTCTCAGCTTAGACTATTCTGTTCCACCAATTCTCATTGGTTTTGGTATGTATTCTTCAATCCTATATTGCCTTAGTTTGAGGCAATCTAAATAGTAAATCTAAAATGTCACATCGCCTTATTGCCTTATTTGTAAGCAGTCTAATAATAATCTGTTATGTCCCAATATCACCTCATTTCAAGGCGCTCAAATACTTGTGAATAATCATCTTTGTCAGCAGATTCTTGCCAATCTGCCTTAGCTCTTCAGGGCTTATTGTCCATTCATATCAGAATCTCGACAAGGAACTTCACGTAATTTTAATAAATTTTCATACATAAAACTCAAACATATATATTTTTCATGCATAATAACTGTATGTTTAAAAACTTTTTAAGCTTATCTCCCAAGAAATTATTAATCTTATAATTTTACAGTTAATTCAGGCTTGCATAATAATTTTTTTAAAGGATGACTGCTACCAAAAAAATTAACAAATTATTTTTATAGAACATAGGTCAAAAATACTTGGTTTTGTTATTTAACTTTATAAACTTATTATAAAGAAGTTGCAAGAGATGTAATCTTATTATGCATTTTGTAAAAGTTTGATATTATAGCTCATAACTAGACCTATACTTATTTATATCTAATTAGAAATAAGTAAAAAACTTATTTACTTTAATTCAAATGCTTTAAGATAATACATTTTATTATGTTTAGTCATGATTTTTCATAGTTAAAACAGCCATTAAAAGATAATATATAAAAAAGTATAAAATTCTTTTTATTAAGTATAAGTTTATTGTCTGGTGTAATTAGTCTTTTAAAAGAATATAGTGGGGACTATTATTATCTTACTTAATAATGTTAACAAAGTATATATAAATGAATTATATAAATGAATTAAAGTAACATGAAATCAATGGATGGTATAATTGGTTAGAGCATCTGATACCAATGTGGGGACAAAAGTTTGAGTTATACCTTTGTACATAATTGATATGATAGACTAAGGAATTATATTTGCATAGGAGATTATTTTTAAACTGAAAAACTATGGCTTCAGATAGCTAAAATATTGAAGACTGAAAAATTTTACTTTAGGAGAAACCATTGTTTTTTAGTACAACCCCTTGTGTTGTAATATGAACTCATTTTCCTATATTACATTCTTAATAGTAGTTATGTATCAGGTGTCAGGAGAGTTTCTCTAACTCTCCGCAAGTAGGCCAACAATAAAACCATCTTGACACCACTTAGTATGGTGTCAACAACTTCATAACGAATATAAACTTAGAAAACCCCAAGATAAGGTAACCTGTGAGGGCTGCAAAAGGTAGCATGGAATAAATAGAATATATAAAACCCTTTTTATTTTAAAAATGAAAGAAATGACCAACAGGAAGGTTGGTCTCAAAAACAACATTCTGACGATTGGGGCGGAATTATCCTCCATTGGACAAGGCATTGCATCCAATCTGACAATAAATGCAGCTTATCATCCATTGTCATACTGTAGCTCAAGTAAGCATGCACTCAGGTGATTGACTATAGGTGAATTCTATCAGATTTTGCAATATTGTGAACTGAACAGGGTAAAGCCCCTTTTTCAAATAAAACGTAAATATCTATCTTAAATTTCAATTAACTTGTTCATTTTAACGCTACATATTAACATTTATTTGACCATCATGCGCACCCTCAGAACCAACTTGGACTTATCTTACCATTACACAGCATGGGTCCAGGTATGCTTCAGGTGATGCAGGCCTGCCAACTTAGTTCTCTTAGTAGCATTATGCCAGCATTACCTTTACAATATGTCCTTTCAATGATGACATTTATTCATGAAATTACCTTCAAGTTTTTTTGGGGCTCCACCCTTCCCACAGGGGCTTCAGCTAGAGAAAAGTTCTTATTGGCAGGGTTCAGCTTCATGGCGGCAATACCTGGTTTAGGCTTGGGTCATTCTGCCTCTGGGAAACGCTCATGAAATGCATCAACCAGTTCTTGGGATTGGACGCAATTGCTTATTGGTACCCAACTGTTCTACGCAGCATCAAATCCTTTCATGACTCCAGGTACTAAAGCCTTCTTCTTTCACGGCAAAGGAAAAAGTATTCTCTACTTCCAACTCTGGTGTCCCACCCATGAGGTATGCCTCTGGGGTTATTGTAGGGGAACCTCAAATAAGGTCAGTTTGCTTTCATAAAACATTGCAAAGATCTGAAAAAATGAGGAAGATCCAACTGGTATGAGACATATCCCACATTTATGACAATGCAGTAAGGTCTTATCCTTTTTGGCCCCAGTTTTTTGCTTGGCTGCTTGATTGCAATATTTTATTATTGAGCATCAAGAGATCCCACTCTTTGTATAATGGATCCACGAGTCTCTTACCATCAAAATTCTCCTTATAAATTTTCATAGCTGATCCAAATTCGTGTTGATCCCTTTGTGTACTTTCTTGATGGACCTGATGAAGTCCACCACCGCTTCCATCTTAGACCCAAAGCTGGGCTCCATATTAAAGGAGAGATAAACCCATAGTTGTTGAAGAATAGTGAACACCTTATTGTTGCATGCTGGGCGTTGTTATAACTAAATTAAGCCATAGGAAGATATAAAGACCAATAAGAATGGGCCTCTGCAGTGAAAACTCCCTAAAAATGTTCAAGCGATTGTTCACTCGCTCTGTCATCCCTACAGATTGGGGGTGGTAGGCAGTAGAGCGGCAGGTATGAATCTGAAGAGTTTTACACAACTCTTTCCAAAATATGGATTTAAACTGGGGTTCACGGTCACTAATAATCTCCTGGGGCACCCGTGGAGGGAAAACACATGTGAAACAAGTAAATTATCCATCTTTGCCGCCGTTTTAGGTGTTACATGGAATGAAATGAGCAAACTTAATAAACTGGTACACAATTACCATGATATCATCAAAGCCCTCAAATGCAGGTTGCTTCACAATAAAATGACCAAGAGGGAAGTCCAGGGTACTGCTACTTTTTGGATAGGTAACAACAACCATTCAGGAGTCTGACGATTTTGGCTTCATCCTATTGCAAACCAAGCGCTCCTTTGAATACCTTGCCACCTGCAAAGCCAGGCCCTTCCAATTATATGGTTATCAGATCAGCTCTAAAGCTTTTTTAATTTTCAGGGTGCCCTACAGTTAAGCCATCATAGTGTTCTTCAATCATTTCCAGAAGGACTGGTCCTGCAGGAACTCATAGATGGCCCTATAACCATATATCTCATCCTTTATATGATAACCCTTGGTTAGATCCGCTTCATTCAGCTTGCAGTTATCCAGTACCAAAGTATATTATTATAATAGTGACAGGAAAGGGGAAACTTTCTGAACATACTATACTCCTCCTGTTCTCCAATGTAGCAAGAACTGCGCACGTGCCATGGTGGAGGGTTGCCAGGATACCTTTTACCCTGAGGAATCACAAAATAGATGTAGTGGATTGCCACCTCTTTGGGATCGGTGCTAATACAGGGTTTTAACTCAGAGCGTCAGTCAAATCATTCTCCTTGCCCTTTTGTAACCTCATATGAGAATTTAATCTTTTGTAAGGAACTCATGCCATCAGGTTTTCCATGGGTTAGGACATGAGGAGTTGAGTAGTACAACAAGGCACGATAATATTTATATATGTGGACTTCTTCAAAGAACCATGTAGATTATGACGCCAGTAGGCCAGTGCCTCCACTACCGCCAATAGTTCATTATAATAAACAGCATAGTTCAGCTCATGTAAGGACGTTTTCCAAAAAAATATACTGGATGTGCTCAACTTTATTTTCAACTATTTGTAAGAGTGCAGTAGTTATTTCAAAGTTGGAAGCATCTTTATCCACTATAAACTCCCTCACAGGGTCCACATGGTGGAGAACTGACGCGGAAAGCAGTTAGACTTCACTTTTTGGATGAAATCCTCCATTGCAGAGGACCACTGAAGAACTTTAGCACCATTAGCCTTATATGAAGGCGTCTCTACCTCAAAAGACTTGGCGTAAACTTTTAAAAAGGGTCAACCCCCAAAAAGCTCAACACCTTAACCGAGGTTAATGTGGCAATTGCAAATTACATTCCCCTTGTCTTAAGTAATCATGTGGACTATGTTGAACATTATGTTGTCCAAAGAGGTGACCTGAGACTTGAAGAACTCTCATTTACTTATTTTAAAGGTCATATTTATCGCCCTCAAATGGTCAACCACTTGCCACAGGTAGATTTCATGGGATGCTTGATCAGGGGAAGAACCAGAATGTAATCCATATGGGGTACTGCATATAAACCTAATAACTCTTACAAGGCTGCATCAATATTAATTTGGAAGATTTCATGTGCTTTTTGATCCCAAAAGGTATAACATGGAATTTTAAAGTCCTCTTTCTGGTACAGAATGCAGTGATCCAACCCTGCCCTTTTTTGATGTAAACCTGGTTATAGGCGCTTAAGAAATCCAGCTTGCTGAAAACTGTGGCCTTCTCCACAACACGGGATATTTGTGTCTCTACAGGAATAGTATGCAGATCAGGTATTAGCATTATTCAAGTCCTCATAATCCACGCAAGGGCATAGTGTATCGTCTGCTTTTTCCAGAAAGAGTAGTAGTGAGCATACCAGAAAGATATGTTGAGAAATGGCCTTCTTGGCAAGTCTCTCAATAACCCAAACATCTAATGCCGCCTCTTTAAGCAGATTTATTGGGTAAATTGGAAAGTAAATGCAAACCAGGTCCACAGTGTGCTTCAAATCACAAACAAACTTTGAGTGAACTATTAAGGCATTGGCTGACGCCGCATCAAATGAAGACTCCAACCCCTCCAAATGAGGGATAGGGGTGCTTCAGTAGTCAGTTTCAGCAGAGGTGCAAAACTAACCTCATGTACATTGGGCCACTGAGGCAAGTCGTTCCAGGCACTACTATCTATCATGGATATTCTTAATACATGATTACTCCCAAGGACAAAGTTAAAGTATTGGGCTTCAAATCTGTTTTGACATCAAACTTAAGCCACCAATACTCAAATATAATTGGTTACAGCAAAAAAATTTTGACTATCAAGAAGTGTAACCAAGTGGAACATATCCACTAATAATTAACCAGACTCTGAACCTTTAAGGTGCGAATACCCTGGATGGCCCTACCCTAAACAATTCACCATTAAAGTAGTGCAAATCAGGGTAGTCAGTTAAGTCCAGATCAACAAATCGACTGAGGCCCCAGTATACACTAAAAAGTATAGTCCTAGTCATCCCCTGAAGGGGAAGAAAGAGTAGCTGATTGTAAAAATATCCATTACATTCATTATTTATTGCATATAATGTTGTCAAACCCCAAGTGGGACCAATTTTAGGCACAATACGTCCCAGGATATGTCTCCTTGTCAAAGAATATATTGGATACTTCACCACTCTGATGAATTATGGGACATACCCAGCATCATTTAAATCAAATGCATACATATTGAAAATAATCTTTTAACAAAATTTTTCACCTCCTGAGTGTGGAAAATTATGGTGGGGGTCAGCTGAGGATACTAAGAGGTGATATGGCATACTAATATGGCCTTGAAACAGCTTCAACAAGATAGTATAAATGGTTCATTTGTATATGAAGAATTTTCCATTAAAAATGGGGTCTTTGGGTTTCAAAGGTACCATACCTGACGTGATATCTTCCTGTTCCTCACTATCCATCACCAATACAGTGATACTTTCTTCCACTGAGGGTTCACTTTATTCTGTGGAATGGAGTTTCAAAAAGGTCATTTAATTTAAAATTAATATAACTTCCAGGGCTAGACCCCTGCCAGCACTCAGATTCCCCAAGAGCGAAAGTGTGTCACTGGAAGGTGCCGTCAATCTCAAAAAAAAATTTGGCCCTCTGAGGCTGGTATTTATATAGGAAGACATAGGTGAAACAACCCAAATAAAAACTTTGAAACATTGATTAATAAAGGGAAGATGGTCTCTGGTAAACACTAATTTGCTCCAATTTGAAGACCAAACTCCAAGAAACATATAAATTGCAAAGAAGAATTGTGTTACCCAGAGTGGTATTAATAGGGGTTGCCACCACTGAAAGTCCACAGCAGAATTTCTGAAACATTTAAATAATTAATTTAGCCACAAAACCCATCTGACCCTTCCTTGCTTCCAAAAAGATGGAACGGAAGCACAAGAAGCTGCCATTTTCAAGAACAATTCTTGTTCCCAAGAGCAGTATTTATAGTGGTCCCAGTTGTGAAACACATTTGCTAAATTAACAAACACCCCTTTAGTTGGGGCAATGTAAAATAAAGAAGGGAACCAAGCATAGGATTTGAGAAGGCAAGTGGAGCCCACCCTCCCCAAATGTCCACTGGCTGGCTCATCACACTTCTTTTAGAAGATGATATTCTTTAGACGTCAAGACAAAATAGGGCCTAGACTGATTCACCAATTTATATAAATACACCTCCAATAGCGTCCCAGCCAACTGGGTGCAAAAACCCATAAAAGCTTAATTTCTGGGAACCTGCGTGTCTCACTTCCAGAGGGAGTTTTAAATCTTCTATCACCCAGCCAAAGGTGATAGGGTAAACCTGAAGCAACCTGTCAAGGAGCCAAGAGGCTGAACAAGGGTAGTGTTGAAGATTTATCCTAATTCAGATGATCTGTTCTTCTTCTGTGATAGGTTGGGATTACAAAGGCCTATTGTATGGAGACAGTAGACCAGATGGTAATATTGATTTAGATATAAACTCCTTATTGATAACATTTCTAGGCTGTACTCTCCTAACGTTTACTTGTACAAAGGATCTCTGCACTGATTTTCCTGATCACAAATAATTTCTCAACATAAGACAGCTAAAAATTATTAAGTACAACAAGGTTGTATATAAATTATTAAATGATTATCAAACTAAAATATTTACATATCTATATAAAAAATTAACAAGAATTTACAGAGTTTGCTGTAACTCACATCTATACCCATGGCACCTAAATTGCACCTCCACTTAACCAGATTTTCGTGGTGCAAGTGTTCAGAGGCCTAAAATACATTTAGCTTCCTACTGTAATCTTGCTCGTTCTATGGTCAGCATCTCAATGACATTATTCAGGACAACGTTTCTTCTGACATATTCAACAATAGATAGACCATCTCTTCTCTCAGCAATGGTAGCACATACTAAAGCAGGTCATACACTAATTAGTTTTTAATTTGACTGTAAACTTATCTGAGATTAAAAACTATTTTTGACATAGACCAACAAAGCTTTGATCCTGGGTCATAAAGTCAACTTGTTAAATTTGACTTAACCACAAAGCCCCGCGCCCATGATATCAAGTTGGATAAAATCAATTGGAACTTCTAGGCCACAAACCCCAAGTTTTGAATGTGCATAGGATACTTTTGTCTTTATTCGCTGATATGATATATATGAGATATAGTATATTAGTCATAAGCCAATATTATTCCTCTATTGAATTACCTGAATAATCTGGTCCAGTCAATCACTTAACACTTCCCTCGCCTTGACTGGATAAAAGTGGAGGGCGTCTTTATTTATTGGTCACAATGTCCAATTTTTCAAACACTTAGAAAACAATTGTTACATCAATAGCCTCTCAGCTCAGGATAATCATTTCTTAAGACTCAGCTCTTCCATGCAGCATTTTATGGTAAATTCAGCCATTCTGCCTTCAGTTTTTAGGCTGGTTCAACCAGCTACGCTTTGAAAGTTATTAAAATTTCAACGTCCAGGCCTACCACAATGCATTCAGTCCTCAGTGAACCTAAATTAGCCCCTTGGCTTCAGGTTCACTACAAACATCTCAATGGGTCAAATGCAATCCTTAATCAACCACCTCATTAATTCTTTGTACCTGAGGCCAGCCAAGATAAAAAAGATTATTTAATCAATTTGCATCAGACAGTGATCTCCTTCCTGAATTCCTTTTTTTGCTATTTCAGGTCTTCCCTTCCACCAGCCTAATTCTTACTTTCACTCAAGCAGTGTGGCTTCTTCAGGCTTTGCTGTCAATTTTATGTCTGAACTTGTGGAAGCCTTCTTGTCCTCTGCACTTGCCTTCAAGCCTGGGGTTGCTCTATTCGATCTTTTTGAAGCTAATCAATCTAGTCTTTGCTAACTCTGTCAATAGGCTCTGATGCGCTCCAACAACTGTTCACACTGATATGAACATCCCGTTGGTGTGACAGTTGAGGTCTATCCTCAGCATCACATTGCCCTGATCTTTGGTAAGACAGGGCAGGCTGTGTCTGTATGTATGGAGGAGGAGGGGGCGTTGGTTCTGGCAAGGACGCCTAAGGGGCCGGAGCTTGGAGTAGGCCAAGGAGCAAGATGGGCGTCCAAGTCGGAACAAAACGGAAAACGAGTAAAATGGGTAGTTTTGAGATTCAATTTGGATTCAAAAGTGAGAATGGAATGAAACGGGTGCTTGGAAGTTTCGCGGTTTGATTGGGATTCGAAATGGAACTGGCACAGAACTGTTGAGGATTAAGACTGGCATGGAACCATTGAGTAAAGATTCCGCGATCCTGCTGTAAAGTTTACACCAAACATCATTTAAGTTGGCAATGGCACCATAAGCTTATATTATATTTTATTTTAGCTTTTAGCATGTGTTTATAGGGAAGGAACTGGGAGCTAGAGGCTCCTCAGTTCTGTTTTCTATCAACTTGGCTAAATATTAAATAAAAAGAACCTAAAATTCATATATTTATAATTTGGGTTTATTTTAAAGATATTGCCTAACTGCAGCCATGTTTGGCTTAAATCAACAAGAATTGGACTTTGAGAGTGAGCTTGGGAGGGCTATTGCCTCCCTCTATACCTTGTCTTGGAGTCAAGGCATGTTGCTGGGGTTAAGTATACTTGCAACTGTTTTCCAGGGGGTGCTTGTCCAATCTTGTAGCGCGCGCACCAGGGGAGTAGTATCAGGAGACCTGTCAGCCCTATGGTCTTTAACATGGATCCTGTTGCCCAACTCATTCGTGGCTCATTGGAAGGAGCCAGTGCGTTACAGTTGGGCATAAAAGTCATGTTTCAAAAGTTTGCCATATCCTTCTGATTTACTGCGCTCTTTTCAAAAACCTAGTAGAAGAGCTTCCTGAAAGTATCTTCCTCAGATGGCTTTACTTGGCGCTTGCATTTGCTTCCCAGAGTCCCTTTCCACTAAAACCATGCCCAACGTGTGCAGAGTTTTAGATGAAGCACATTTGCAAACGTTTTTTACAAAGGTATCTTTCTCCCATGTTACTAATCTCAAAAGCCTTCTTTCCAATTGTATCTTTTTTCTTTGACTTTCTCCTCACAATCTAATTTCTCTCTTCAGTTCCAAAATCCTTTTCAATGGTAGCTTCCTTTGGTTTGATAGCCCTTCCTTAGTTGACCAGGCTAGTGCACCTGGTTCCAAGCCATTTTAGGTTTGTCTCCTCTCCAATAGGGTCTCAACGGTCAAGACTTATATGAGGTTCACATTTCCTTTTTTTTAGCACTAGTGGTTCTCAACCCAAAATTGGAGAGCCGCCACGCATCTTTATTTGCAAATGGGCCAAACAAAGGGATTATTAGACATAAAAAATCCTAATATGGCACCTCAGCTAACAGCCTAGGAAGCCATATCAGAAGGTGAAGAAGCTTTGGGGAACTTTTGTCCAGAACCCACTTTAGCTGGAAGACCATGGCGGACAACATAGGGTTTGAGGCATCATGTAAGTCCAAGAGAACGTCCACTGTGTGTGGATTGGACGATCTTCCCGTTTCCAAATAAAAAGAGTCCAAAGAGGGAGGCTGTACCCCTTGTTACCCAGGGCGACCTCAACCACATGGTAGATGAGCGCTGGGTAACAGCTCTCCCTCTTCAGATTCCTCCCCCGGTACCCAGCTCACCTCAGCTGAACTTTTCAGCTGTATTAAGGAAAACTTCACTGAAATCACTGAATCAAAGTCAAAGGGTCTGAAACCAATGGTAATCAAGCCTGACAATTGGATACCACATAGTCAAAAAGGGACAAAGATAGAATTATTAGCTGAAATCACTGACAATTTCAACTCATCCAGCAGTACAATTGCTGATGCTAACCCCTCTCAAAATTATCATGGTTAATTCCCAATGTGCAGATGGTATCATTGGAAACCATTGATGACAGTTCAAAACCCCTATCCAGCAAATTGGGATTTGCAGCCAATGTAACTCATTTGACTGAACGAATGGCCCAGTGACTGTGCACATGTGGGTTGGGCATCCTGAACCCATTTCCAACCAATTGGGATCACCCCTACATGGGGTGGCCCTTGTAATTTCTGTTGCTCGTCAGGCCAGATGCTGTCATGCCAACTGATGGAAATGCAGTTGAGCCTCAGTTCAGGTGTTCAAGGTCAAACTGACAGCAGCTCGGCCTGCCACTGAATCCTTTGATGTCAGTTCTCATTGAGATTATCTGCCCCCTTCCCTGAAAATTTGCTGGTTAAGTTGAACTTGAGGGACCCGATCCCTGTTTGTACCCACAGCAATTGAACACTATTTAATCAGTTGCATTTCACTGAGAAAATTGTTGGCCGATTTTCTTCATTTTCCTTCCAATAAATTTCTGCCACAAACTATCAATTTTTACTTTATTGATATCCTTCTTACCAAAGACCTTATAGCATTACCCTGGTGTCCTGTTTGTCCCTACACCAGATGGGCATTACCAGTTTTGATGATTACAATTACTCGACCATTATCAATTGGATTCAACGAGCAAGACACTTCTGGCAGTTCAATCCCCTTATTACAACTATCCGCCATTAATACACTGGATCTTGTGGCCTTACATCCACCACTTCCAAGCAAGGATCCTCCCCCTTGTCTCCACAGTTGTATTGAACCCACCCACTGGTAACCCTATAAAAACTATCCCAGTAGTACAATCCCCTGCAGCGAGACCCCCAATGTCTAGGGTTGTTTCCTTTTGGTTCATTTTTGGGTTTCTTTTCACGCTTATTCTACACCACCAAGTTATCATTTCCCAATTCGTGGCTCCATACGTCATACAAGTGGCAATGCCCCTGGCATTCTGGCTTGCTTTTTGGGTGCTCACGCATCCTGACTGGCAGGATGGTCTAAACTTTTTTATGCTTTTTTCATGACACATCAGCAGCATGCAGCATAAGATGTAGAGCTGGGGGTTATCTTCATTAATAAGGCTGGCAGTATTCATCGCCTCATCATATTGAGCAACTTGATGCTCAGAAAAAGTGATTAAAGCAGGCACACAAGTGAACGACTTGATGTGCTGGCAGGTTTAAGGATAATTGGGATCAGACATCAAAGTTTTTGCCACATCAATGCATGCATGACTTAGACCAAAAGTGAGCTCTTCAATTTCATATATTGCATCTTCTTCAAACTCGTGATGGAAATTGTAAATTGAATTACCCTGCCACAAGGGGCTCCATCGCCCCATGAAGATTTTGATGGAGGAGAATGTTGGAAGGGGCATCAGCTACTTCCACTGCCATTTTATTTATATTTTATATACTGAATAACCGTTTTAGGGCGAAAATGACGTGGACACAAATTGTGAGGTTCAACAAAAAATTATCCAAGGCAAAATCAGGCTTAACATTATAAGCCTGATCTGTATTATCAATCCATTCAAGCACTTCAAATGGATTTAAATTGGCTAGTGCTGGCCCAGCCACAAGAATTGGAGGGGTGGCAGAAACTGATTAGCAGATCACTGTTGACCACTGATGCTCAGATGAAACTGATACAGCCATCAACTCAAGATTTCATAATCCAGTTGATGTGTTTGAATTTTTTAAAAATTTTTTAAATTTGATTGGCTGACACCTTGGAAGTGGCACCAGAATTCGCTGAGGTTGGGGAAGGAGGATTGAACTCCATTCAAAAATTGGGCTGAACCAGCTGTTGACCCAACGCCAGAGGGAGGAAGCAGAAGTGGTGGAGGTGGAAGCCATAGGGCACTTGTGTTTCAAGTGATTGAGCTCAAAACACAAGGGACAAATGGCACATCCATTCTTGACGGTCACCCATAATGGGTGATCAGGAGCAGATCTGATCACTGTGTGGGGGGAATCGTGAGGTGGATGTAATGATGGAATGGGTAGATTGTCACAAAGGCCAAGGCCCTGCTAAACAATCTTCCCCATTGGGGACCACAAATTGAAACATGGGGTCTGCGATGTAAATGGCCATTCCATCCGTGATTTTGTGGTGGAGGCGTTCTGGGGAAAAATTGGAGGGCAACCTGGCAAACTGAACTACAAGAGTGGCATCAGCTAGGAGCAAGGTGTGAATGGTAGGGAAAGGTTAGTTTTAAAAATAATTGCCATCTTTGTGCTATCAATGCCTGGGCCTCAGACCCAAAGTCCAGGTCTGAATAATCCTTGAAAGGGCGAAAATCAATAAATCTGGCAGGTTTAAAATCTTCTGAGGCCATCCCAATGATGGCCACACTCACATATAGGAAATGATTCCTATACTCAACCTGGAGGCTGAATGCAGGTTGCTCTGAGGGAGCACCAAAGGGCTCTGGAGCATCATCTGTGAGGTCATGAGATGTTGGGCTAAGTCCTGAGATGGGACATAACGCCCAGTGGCATTTAGAGCTAGAAGAACCAGCCTGGGTGTGCTTCAGCGGCATCTGAAGAATGCCAGAAGGCGGTGCACCATCACCCCACACTGGGGCAGCAGGCGCCAGTTTGTATTGACATCTTTTTTGTTGGGCTTGATTTGAGCAGCTGTTTTTTGTAAAATTTAGGAAACTCAAAAATTTGGCTTTGGTTTAATTATCAAAGCGAAAGAAAGGTTGAGGTTCACATTTTCCCTCTGGCCACTCCTTTTCAAGATACCCCTGTTTGTTCTCACTCTCCTCCTCCCAAAGAATGGTCATCCAGTGGCGATGAGGCTTCAAAATATATGCATTAAATTTGATAATGTCTTAAGTTTTTTAGTTTTTTTTAAAATTTTCAGCTCTTTGTATTTTTTATCATTTTTATTACTTATTTTCCAAATTCTTATTAATATTTTATTTAACTATATAATATTGTATTACCATTATTATTATTTAATTTTTTATTTAATTTTTTCTTTTTATTCCTTAAGATAAGGATGAAGGAACTTAACATGGACTCAATTCCTAATCCAACCGCCTTAACCCTTGTTAGTATATGTCTTTGGATAATTTCCCCAATATAATAAATGGACCTTTCCAAAGCGAGGCCAACTTGTGCATGCAGCCTGCGGTATGAGTGTCACAATATACTACTAAGTCTCCTTCCTAAAACCTAGCCACAGTAGCTTGTTTAGAGTCATCATAGCTCTTCTGACTTGTCTTTTAGCGAATTACATTATAATAAGACTTGGATTTCAACTTAATTAAGGTCTTTTCCAGTTGCTCCTCATAGCATGTAGGGCTAATTGCTTCCATCAGATTGAGCGTGGAATTTAAAAACAGAGATAGAGCTGGCTTTTTACCATACAGAGTTGAAACGGACAAGTGCCCCATGCTGCTATGATGTCTGATGTTATACATAAACACTGTAGCGCAAACAAAGTTAGCCCATTGTGAAGGCACCATGGCTACATTTTTACACAACATGCATACTAGGGTGCCATTCACTCGTTCTACCATACCATTAGTCTCAGGATGGCATGGCGTTGACAACAAGCCTTTGATAGATATCAACTTATTTAACCGTTGCACCATCTGTGCAGTAAAAATTGTGCTAAAGCCATCAGGATCTTCTATGGACATCAATGCTTATAAATGATGCAATCCATAATAAAATTGCCAGCAGTCAAGGCCCCTTTGTCTTAAATTGCCTTTGCTTACAACCACTTTGTCAGATGGCCAATAGCAACAATTATATATTTGTTGCTTAGGATACTCATAGGCAACGGGCTGGCAACGTTTATTGACATGGTATGCCAGGCCCAGTCAGGTTTGATTAACTGATACTTCACATCCAACTCCATGGTCTTTGAAAATTAGTATGAAGAGCATTTTTTTAATAAAGTCTTGGACAAAAAATTACATGAAATATCAATAGTAATTGGATTGAATTAATTCCAGTGTTTTGGCCAATCATCCGTGCCTGATGGCCTTGTGGGCCTGAGTAATGATATTCATCTATTTGGAAAATTTCAAAAAAAATTCTTCCCATCAAGATTGAGTTTGTACATTATTCCATTCCAAAAAAAAGTCAGCCAATACTCTCTAAATCTCCTTCTTTAACTAAGCGGCTCATCCTTGTACTTCCAATAATTTATTTTTATGGAGATCATTGGCCAAGCTGCTCAGAATGGCCACAATAGAAAGTCACGATATTCCATCTGCATTTTGATGGGTCAATTTGGCTCAATAAATATTTTCATAGTCGCATGCCTGTAGTTTCAGAGTCCAGAAGGATAAACGTCCCTCATGCTTTTTGAGTTTGTGGAGCCAGCATAATGATCTGTGATCCATCACTATGTGAAACTTAGTGCCATGGGCAAACACTCAAAATGTTTAAGAAGCGTAGATCACAGCATAACACTCCTGTTCAGTCACCTTACAATTGCGCTCATGCTTATTCAGTGTCCTGCTGCAATAAGTGACTAGATGCTCCTCCCCATCATCCTCAACCTGGGATAACACACCCCCAATTGCAGTCAGTGAGGCGTTGGTTTTTAGGATGTATGGCTTTCTTAAATCCAGATATCTGAGGACAGGCGCCTTGCTCAGCGTGGTCTACAATGCCTCAAATGCTTGTTGACATCCAGATGCCCAGAAAAATAACAAGCTCCTTGTCATGATTTTGATATGAATGGACGATAATCTTGGTACATTGAGTGGAAATCGCTGAACACAGTATCAGTTATGAATATTTGATTGCCTTGAGATGAGGTAATATTGGGATATAATGAGTCTTATTAGTATAATAAGTTTGTTGGATTGCCTCTATATAAGGCGATAAGGCGATGTTGATACTCGCTGAATATGAAGTAAATCACCTACAACTAGGGCGACAGCGGATTAAGAATAACAAGCCAAATTTGGGGAAAATTGGCGGAAGAGAATAACCCAAGCAATGAGAAATATTATCACCTGAAGCTGATGTATATAATTGAAATGGGCGATTGAGAGAGGTAGGTTTTTTAGTGCAATATGAGTGGGACAGCGAAACGTAGCTGTATTTATAAAATAAATAATAGAATTGGTTGGGGAAATTGCTCCTATTTTTTAATATAATTTTCAAGTGCGTCTGAAGGACTGACGATCTTCACATCATCTGTCCGTTGTTCAGAGGGCTCAACCTGTGTGAATAGCCTGGAGGATCCTAGCGATACTGCCCAAAATTATAACAGTGGTGCTCACTACAGGGGGCCTATTGACCAACCACCCAACTATCTGGAACCCCAGTTGCCAACCATGCCTTATTCAGGCCATGTCATTGGGGAGTCTTCCCAAAACTCCATAACAGCTGAATATGAGGAATTCAAAGTCACCTTGGATGCAGTACTCAAAAACCAAGATGAACTCCTTCAAGAATGTAATGCGGTCATACAACAGCTTGATAGTATGTTTAGTCAAATGCAAATCTTGGGACTACAAAACAATGAACTTGCTGAATGACTAAATGAAACCACCCAGCGGCTACATTATGCAGAACAAAGATTCTCTACTCCTGCTTGGTCATCTCTCTGGGAGGAAGATGACTATCAAGAAGATGCATCCTCTGTAGGAGAAGACAGCGCAGGTCAAGGCTATGACACTCCCAATAATAGCACCAGATATTCATATGATTCAGAACATCACTTACCTCCAGTAATGGCTGTACCACCTACCACTGACGGTCATGCTACCCTGGAAGCAACAAATATCCCAGCTTCAGCTAATCACCCTCCTCATTGAGAATCCGCTTTCAGGTCTAATTCCATTCCTCAGTGTGGGTCTAATAACTGCAAATGAAAGGAGGAAATTAATGTCAAAAACATACCCCATTTGACCATAATGGGAAAATCCATGGGTTTCTTAAACGGTTTGAGTTCGCCATGGAAGGAGCCTCCAATAAACAGAAGGCTAAGTTGCTAATATCTGCTCTGGATGTGGGAAGCGCCGATCAGGTCACCTGTTACCTCCCCAATAGTTCTGTCTCCTATAAGGACGTAAAGGACACTGTACTCCACTTGTTTGGAGGAAGCTCAAAAATGTTGCAGCGGAAAGTGGAATTCTTAACCATCAGATTCTGTTGAAATGAGACTCTCATTGAGTTTTCTGATTAATTCACAACAAAAGCCCATGTGCTGATTGGAGCTGAGTACTTAGCAGAAGCCAATGTGTGCTTTGCCATGTCCGCCACGGTGAAGCCATATTGTGAACTTTCTAATGTTATTTCGCCACTTCTGGATGATGATGTACCTCTGCTTAAGATTGTACAGTTTTTACATCAGGTATCTCCTATCTTTTCACCGCCAAATTTGGATCGCAAGACTACCGCTGCCATGGCAACCTCTTATTCTGAATAATACTATCGTCCACCTCCAGCTTCATTTAGTAATCCTTGGCCTTAAATAACTCTGCGCCTCGTTCTCAACCAAATTAATTTCAACAGTTTGATTGGCATCAATGGGCTGGCCATGACAACTGCCAGCAACCTAGTTATTGACCTGAACCCAATTATGCCAATTATCAACAATTAGCTTACTGACCTGGAACTGGGTATACTGAGCGACCCCAACCCTTCCAGTCTGGACCTCCTTATGATAACCCAGGACGTGGTTCCTATAGGGTCAACTGCTATGAATGCGGTCGCCCTGGTCATTTGGCAAAATTCTGCCACAATCGCCGAGTGAATTATGTACAACAAGACCAATACTACCAGAGAAAAGATGGAGTGAAGTAGAGATGGGACCCTCTACCTCCGCGTTACCCACTCAACACATCCTCAAATCAATAGTAGTATATCCTGCAAAAGTTCTTCAGTAAGATGATGTAATTTTATACCAGCAGCCAGTTGGAGGAGTAAATTTAGTAACCTGAGCTCAAGCTAAAGCAGTGGCAAAAGAAGAGCCCCTTGATCAACCAAATCCCTATTCCTGTCAAATGCTTGATCAAGCATCCTTGGACCAACTTGATTCTGCTGCGGATGCACCAACTCTGAAAGGAGTAAACGTCGCCCTTCCAGTAGATACCATTGTCAGAGAATACCCCAAAGTTGGAGAGGGAATTATGAATTTTCTTGGGAAAAGAGAGCCCGTAAATGTTCACATATTAAACAGTCAATATTCTTCTTATTCTGAGTGGACATACTGTGATATTTTTGTAGGTAAAAATAGAGTTCCGCTTTAATAGATACTGGTGCTCCAGTCAACATAGCTTCCACTAAGTTAATGCAAAAATTGATGTTGAAACCTGATGTAGACCATTGCATGGTTTACGGAACTGCTAGAGCTGTAAGTACTGTCTCCAAGGGAGCTTATAGTGCGCTGCCTCTGCACTTTGGGTCCATTGTCGTTGTGGCTCTGGCGATTGTGTTAACAAATGAACACTACAACATATTAATTAGAACGCTTTTCTACGTCATTTTCAGGGCTATTTTTGATATGATGGAGGAGACCCTCGACATCTTGGGTCAGCAGATCCCAATATACTTTACTACTAGGGGAGTACCAAAGGAACTGGTGCATACAAGTCATATCTACCTCGCCTACAGTGATGGGGTATGGCCTGTTTGCTACCATCAATTGAAGCGAAAAACTTGGGCCCTTCCTCAGCAGATTTATGAATATCAAGGGATACCTCTTCGAGCGGCAGGGCCTATATCCATCCCTTCCAGCCATCAAGTCTTAGTGATTACTGAGTTAGAGGTAGAAGTGCCAAGTGGGTTATATGGGGAAGTTATTGGGCTCTATCATTAAACACGGTTTGAGCCACATGTGGCTCCAGGAATTATACTCCCAGGACATGGGGAGATAAAGGTTTTGTTAGCAAACCTTCAGAGCAAACCAATGCAAATCCGCTGCCACCAAACTATAGCGTATCTACATCTGATTCCCATAGATAAGGTCCATCAGGTTCATAATTTTGGATCATTGGATGAATTTGGACTACTGCTCGAACCATCAGTTGATGTACTAATGATGGTTCCATGAAGTAATTTAATGGGATTAATAGATGAACAAAAAGATCAAGCAATGGCTTTATTACAGAAATACAAGGGGATTTTTGCTGTTGAAAATCACGATTTAGGGTGTGCTCGGGGTGGTTCATTGATTAGACACTGGGGATCATCCTCCGATAAGGTCTTAACTGATCTGCCACTCTCAGGCAGCAGAAGACGTGGTTACTGAAGAAATCGGTAAGTTATTACAACAAGGGATGCTTGAGCCATCCAAGAGCCCGTGGGCTTCACCTGTTCTAATTGTAAAAAAGAAGGATGGCACCAACTGGGTAGTAATAGACTATTGGAAGCTCAACAGTATTACAAAAAGGATTTGTATCCTTTGCCAAGAAATGATGACGCTCTGGACCAATTAGGGGGTGCCCGCTACTTTTCTATGATAGACTTAATATCAGGCTACTGGCAAATTGAGTTACCTTTGGCGGAACAGGAAAAATGTGCTGTGATCACCTCTAAGGGCCTTTTTCAACTGACACGGATACCTCAAGGACTGTGTAACGCTCCTGCTACTTTTCAGTGGGCCATGGACACTATTCTTGGCGACTTGAAACTGTCATGCATCCTAGTATACCTCAATGATATTAACATTTTCTCTTAGACCTTTTTAGAGCACCTAGACCACCTTGAAGCAGTATTCCGCTGGCTGGCTGAGGTGAACATTAAGATTAAACCTCAAAAGTGTGACTTTTTCAAAGATCAGCTAGAATACCTGAGCTTTGTGGTAGACTCAACTGGGCTGCAGCCACAACTGGCTAAGGTGGAGGCCATCAGCAAATGGCTATACCTAATAGTAAGTGCGACATACAGGTATTTCTGGGGATGGTCAGTTACTACCAACGCCTATCCCTAATTTTAGCTGTATTAGGGGCCCGCTATTTGAGTTGTTAAAAAAGGATGCTGTGTTTGAGTGGACAGAACGTCATTAATCCACTTTTGATGCACTCCATATGGCGTTGAGCAGTGCACCAATGTTGCAATATCCAAACTTCAACTGGGAGTTTATTGTTCAGATGGATGCGTCCCTCTCCTCTGTTAGGCAGTACTTTCTCAGAAAGATGATGAGGGAGAAGAACATCCTGTTGCTTTCTGTAGTCATAGTATGAACTGTCATGAGCATAACTATATTGTGACCGAGCGAGAGTACTTAGCAGTAATCTACACATATAAACAATTCAGAGTCTACTTGCATGGGGTAAACTTTAAAGTTGTAACTGATCACGCGTCATTACGCTGGTTGCAGAATCTCAAAGAACCAGAAGGACGGTTGGCTCAATGGGCTCTCAAGTTACAGGCTAACAATTTTGAGATTCTCCATTGACCTGGAGTGAAGCATCAGAATGTGGAATGTTTATCTTGGTTATTGACTATTGCGGTGACCACGGACCTTAGCAACGTGATGTATGATAAGATGATCAGTAGAAAATATGATGATGAACCGCCATAAGTAATCAAAATGTTAAACAAATTGCGCTCAAATACCTTCCAACAGAATGTAGAACTGTATAAATGAATTGGCGATTCTATGGTGAATTTTCTGCAGCTCTCCACATGGCCGGGAATCATTATGAGTGCTCACAGGGAGGTTGGTCATGGTGGCATGCGTAAGGCTATGGAGTTGTTACGCCCACAGTGCTATTGGGAAAGTATGAGTTTTGATGTGCTCAAAACTATTTCCTGTTGCCATCAGTGCCAAGTGAAGAATATGTTCCATCATATGACATCATATTGGTTAGTGAAACCACATTTTGCTTGGCATACGGTCTCCCTCAATGTCATTGGGCCCTTGCCAACAGGAGCCAACCGTTGTAAGTACATTCTAGTGGCTATTGACCACTTAATCCGGTGGGTCAAAGCAAGGGTAATATGAGATCTGGGGGCTGTTACAGTGGCTAAATTTTTTGCTGGAATGCATTATTCAGTAGCACGGTTGCCCTCGGTTTATTCTCACTGATAATGACACCAACTTCACCTCACACATACTTCCTAAATTGAATGAGCTTATGGGGATCCACGGAGTTCTGATGACTTCATACCACCCCAAGTCCAATGGAATGGTCGAACGAGTGAATGGAACTCTGGTGAATACACTCCAAAAATTAGTAATGGATCGCCCTTCTGATTGGAGCTCCCTCCTTTCCACCGCCATGTTTGCTTATAACATTAGTTACCATTCCGCCACGGGAAAGAGTCCCTTCCAATTACTATATGGCTGGCATCCAGCTCTTCCGGCGTTGCTTTATGCATGTGTAGAAGACAATGGAAGATTAGAACCCCACCGCTATATGACTAACATTGCAAACATTCTGATTAAGCTACAAACTGAAGCATATTCCTTCAGTTTGGCTAAGAAGATTAAGAATCAGGCAGCTAATCAGACACGTCGTAGTGGGTTGGTGTCATTCAAGGAAGGCAATATGGTTCTCTTTCATGATCAACATGGATTTGGGTGGAAGCTTAAGCTGGCTAGTATCTGGATCAGCCCATTTGAAGTAATAGAGAAGACTGGAGTTTACTCATATACTATTAAGGATCCTACAAGTGGTCAGATCATTGACT
Organism: Massospora cicadina; assembly: GCA_022478985.1. Classification (NCBI taxonomy): domain Eukaryota; kingdom Fungi; phylum Entomophthoromycota; class Entomophthoromycetes; order Entomophthorales; family Entomophthoraceae; genus Massospora; species Massospora cicadina. The sequence goes on from JAKSZP010000008.1 coordinate 388,034, forward strand.
GAGTACATGTAAAGTTCCTCAGACCTTACAAACAATAGGATCTTATCGTCCAGTCAAGGAGGGGGTAATGTCATGATTTTGATATGACTGGAAAATAATCTTGGGACAGCTGGGCAGAAACCGCCGAACACAGTATCAGTTATAAATATTCAATTGCCTTGAGATGAGGCGATATTGGGATATAACGAGTCTTATTGGATTTAATAAGTTTATTGGATCGCCTCTATATAAGGCGATAAGGCGATGTTGATACTTGACAAATATGAAGTAAATCGCCTAGAACTAGGGCGACAGCGGATTAAGAATAACAAGCTAAATTTGGGGAAAATCGGCGGAAGAGAATAACCCAAGCAATGAGAAATATTATCACCTGAAGCTGATGTATATAAGCGAAATGGGCGATTGAGGGAGGTAGGTTTTTTAGTGTAAGACAAGCAGGACAGCGAAACGTAGCTGTATTTATAAAATAAATAATAGAACTGGTTGGGGCAATTGCTCCTATTTTTAATATATTTTCAAGTGCGTCTGAAGGACTGACAATCTTCACATCATATGTCCGTTGTTCAGAGGGCTCAACCTGCGTGAATAGCCCGGTGGATCCTAGCAATACCACCCAAAATTATAACACTCCTTCTTGTAAGCAAATGGAATAGAGGCTCAGCATCATTGTGGACCCTTCAATGCATCTTTGATAGTATCCTACCATGCCTAAGGATACTTGACATCCCTCATACTCTTTGGGGCTTTCATGTTGTTTGTTGCCTACACCTTTTGAGGTTGAGGCCATATGCTGTTGGGGTCATTGAAGAATCTGATGTGTTCCAATTGTTCTCTAAATAATTGGCATTGACTAGATTTTATCTTCAGATTGTTTTTAACAGCTGTTTGAACACTTGATCAATGTGCTCCAAATGTTCAGAAAACGTCCATGAGAACACATTGATATCATTCTGATATACCAGTTTACAGGATAATCTGAGATCCCCCAAGATGGTGTACATTGTGCACTAAAAAGACTCAGGTGCATTGCTCAGCCACTGTGCATGCATGTTGGTTGAAATAGCCCTTGTGCAGCAATTATCATGCACTTCTTATGTTCCTCTTTAGGCAATTTAATTTTTTCAGTATCCAGAGATAAGATCCATCATGATAAAGTACTTCTCCCCTCCCATATGATCTAAGGCATTGTCAATTATGGGCATCAGTAATATTTACTTTTTAGTAATGGTGTTGAGGCTACAATAATTGATTACAACTCAATTACTGACATCTTTTTCCTTTACAGACAAAACTGAGCTGTCCCACAGGCTTTTTAGAGGCACAATCATTCTTCTTTTCAGTAATTTGTCTAACTCTTCTCTGACCACTTTGTCACTAGCCCAGGAATTCCAAATTATCCTCATCCTGATAGGTGTGTGGTCTCCAGTGTTGACCAAATGCTGTACCCCTTTTGCACAACCTAAATATTGTTCATCTTTAACAAAGTTTGGTTAGTCCTTCAAACAACTCTAGAGCTTCATCCACCTGTTGTTACAATAATCCAGAAAAGGACTCTTCAGGAATTACAGAATGCTCCCAAGACCCTCAGTTAGTAGCCCAAACTCAGATAAATCACCAAATTTGATACCCAAATTTTAATTGTCCTTCAGAACCAGATGTATAAACTGAGCATTTGATATTTTTTGACCTTGATATCCTGACTGGTCAAATTTGATAATAGGACGTTGATCACCCTATGCTCTGGTTTAAGTAATTCAGGAGCTACATTGTGTTCCACCCACAAACAAATCCAAGATGGTATAACATCCCTATATAGCCCTTCTGGAATGTCCAGCGAAGTTCCAGTACTCATAACCAGTTGATGGCCTGAAGCTACTGTTGCATCCTTATTTACTCTTAGCAGTTTTCCTCAATTTTCATTTATGGCACTGGTCATTGGTTGGCTTCAATTTTCCCGCTGAGTGTATCCCACTGGTATTATACCATTGACATAGGATATATCAATAAAATTTTTGCAAAGGCTAGTGGGCTTTGTATTAGCACAACAGTAGTAAATTGGGGGCAATTGTCCCAATGTCAAATTGTTTTCTTTAAAGTCACACTCGATCCCATAATTCCTCAGAAAATTAGTTCCATTTAATTTGTCATAATTGGCATTGAGGAGCACTATTGCAAGTGCAGATAATACCATAGCTCCAAATTGTAGCGGCAGAGCACTGTAAGCTTCTTCACAAATAGTTCTATTGGGGTCCACTGTTCCATATTCCTGATTATGGTCAACGTCAGGAGCAATTTTCAATTTCTTAACAAGTTTTGTGGAGAAAATCTTTTGGGTGCTCCACTATTGATAATAGCTACAACCTTGACTTTGTGGACCAGAACATCAACGTAAGTACACTCAAAGTAAATAGATTTAGAGTTTATTAAGTGCATATAAGAAGAGTCCAAAGTCTTAAGGGTGTGCTTCAGAGTATTTCTGATGCTAGGACAAATTAATGGTAGATTGATGCATTCCCCCTGTAGGTTGGGACCACCTAGTGCTAAAAAAAGGACATTCATTGAAGGATGTGTCAATTGGCATAGCTATAAACACCTTCTTAAGCTTGGGGATCTTCTGTACTATTCAGCCCTTCATCTGGGATATTCTCAATTATATGTTGCAAATACAGTTCATCAACTACTTCAGAGGCTTCAAGTGTAACAACCTTACTCTGAGAGCGGGCCACCGCATGTACATTCATGGGGTCTTCATTAGGTGCTATAATAGGATTTGTCACATTGGTTGTGGGAAACCAGCTGAGTTGTTGCTCGCTGGTGCTTCACACCAGCTGGTTTCCACAAAAGTTTTAATAAAATAAAGTTAAATATAAAGCGCTAATAAAAATTGGATTTCTATGATTTTATTAAAAGCACAATAAAGGAAAAATGATACCCCTCAACCTCTGATTATCTAGTATTTAAAGTAAATTTGAAGGTCGAGGGGGAATTTGGGAATATGTTCAGAATAGCCTGCATGAGTCTGAATTAGGAAATATGCAGGAATAGCATATCATGACTCAGGAACTTGCATCAGGGTAGTGGAGTGAAGGAGGAGGAATTCTGATTGGCCCAAACATACCTATGAGGTAACATTTTTATAAATTTGAGCCAATCACCACCCAAGAAATTTCTTGCATCTTGGGGGACCCCCGCAAAGCCTATAAAAGGGGGGCCCACACAGGTGCTTTGAAGGACTTTGTTGGGGTTGGGGGAGTGCCTTTCAATGATTCCCCCGAGGTCTGTGGTGTAGTTGGAGAAATCTGACTTGCAGATTTTCTAATGCTCATAAAGGTTTTATACTGGTGATTCCCCAATTAACAGGGTCTCACTGAGAATCGGCCAGGGACTTTTGGCCGATTTTCTTAACTTCCTTATTTTCATTATTACTAAATGAATTCTTGACCACATTGGAAAATTGTAAAAGGCTGACATTTCCCCTCTTTGGCTGAATTCGACCTTCAACATTCTTATTTCTCAGCTGGGAGGGAACATGTTTTACATTGGTAATCAAGGCCCTAAGGCAGTCATACTTTTATGTTTCAGGTGGGACTGGAATATCTGATACAATAGAGCATCCCGCATCTATTGTGCTTATTCTTTTCCCTCTTTCTGTGCGCTATCAGGGAGGACTACATTAACACTGCATTGACGATATCTGGGGCATAGTGCCCTTTACAATTGCAGTTGTAGCAAGTGATTTCATTTGATGAGCATAGTGCCTTTGTGTTTTTTGTTGGCTCAGTTTTAACAGGTAAATCCCTGCTGATCTTCTTATAGATTTTGAAGGTTTTTCTGCAGGTGCTGCAGGTCCTGATCTGTATCCAGTATTGGGAGGGCTATAGTTTTGTGAACATCTACACAGATAATCAACCAATTGATGTGTCACAGATTTCTTCACAAAAATAGGCAATAAGGTGTTCAAACTTCATTAAGGTTATACTGCATGTTGTAATGAAATATTGGCGGCAAATTTAATCATGGCCTTTGTGCCTAGGAGAACTTGGGCTTCATGATATAATCACTCCATGAATTTTTCAATTGTTTCTTCTTTCTTAAATTCAATGTTCATGGATTTGGATTTTCTAGTTGACATTCGTTCTGGACCTCTAGTTTTTGTAAAGTACAGCCTCTTTTACTTCGTCTAAGGTTGGGTTTTCATTTAAGTAAGGCATAATTATCTTGATGCTTTACTAATCTAAGCTGATGAAAATAGTGACCACCTTATTGTATTCACTGCCCCATACATGGCCATTTTGTATTGCTTGACAAAAGTGGCTATGCTTTCATTCTTATTAAAAGCAGGCAGGTTTGATGGTTTGTAATTATCATGCTCCCGCCCATGTTAATCACAAGTACTTCTTGACTGGCTTGAACAAGGTGTCTCAGGGTGCTGAGGTGCTGCACCATGGTTGGAGGATCTTTGGTTGGTCAGAGCAACCATATTGCTAGGCACTTGTTGACGTGGCCCAGAGTCAGTTTCAGTAGCTACTTCCAAATCTTCACCGTCATAATATTCAGAAGTATGTCCAGTCAAATTGTTCATGGAACACTGGTAACGCCCGTTGTCTAACGCTCTTATTTGATGATCAATATCATTTCTCAGTTGATAGGATTTGTTTTCAACTTCAATTTTGTGAGTTCATCATTTAAATATTAGTTTGTAATTGTAGGATGAAGGCCACTTGATCTTTTTCATTAATTAATTTCTTAAGAGGTTCACTTCCCAATGGAGAATATTGTTTGCCTCATTGATAAGGATAACATCCTCATTGATATTATTGATCTGCCAATTTAATAAGTCGATGGAGTACTAAATTTTTTGGTCTTTGCCTATTAGCCCTCAAGATTTGTGCGCCAGTAGTTGATTTTCGCTGTGTAATTATTCATCTGCAAATTTGAACACTCAGTTGTCAATAATGATTACAAAATTCATTTTTATGGTCTAGTTGCGCCTCTTGTCCTTTGTGGTTGAGTCTCATGAACACTGAAGCAATAAGTGAAGCCTGAGTGATACTATTAACCCAAGCTTCAGTGATTCCTCTTTCCTTCATTACATTGTCAAAGATGGAGTGCAATATATTATCTAGCTCTTGTGCTAATTCCAATACCCAATCACTAGTCCAAGTGTCTAGATTATACTTTGCCTTCAGGCTAAAACAGACTTTGGAGAAGTTAACTTCCAATTGCCCATTTATTATTTGGGCCGCCTGGCTGGAGTTGCATAAAAGTTTACCAACTCAGTGATGTCTGTGTGATGGCGGGAGATGGTCATCTGGGAATTTCTGGAAGTATGGTGACAAATTCAATTAAGCATTGGGAGATGTTCTCTATCTTAATTAAGCAGTTTCAGATTTGGGCTGCACACAATTAATGGTGAGCTAGATATCTCATCCATAGCACATCATGCTGTCATTGGTGATAAAAGAGATTGCTTCTATTGTCCACAAGCCCTTGGCCCATATGATACCCTCTTAACAACTGATGTTCTTGACGTTCAAGCTTTTTGTGTAAAATGGTTTATCAGAATAAGCAATGATGGGTACATCGTTCCAGTTGATCTGAGACACAGTCAACTCAGTATTCCCATTGGTCCCGGTATGGGTTAAAATAGTTGGGATTGCTCCCCTGTTCATCATGTTTATCATCAGCATTCCCAGCCATGCGCTCCACTTGTTAAAGTTTTAGCCTACTTTATATGGTCTGGTTCTTCTGTGATAATGTCTGAGCTATGAACGCCTATTGTGTGGAGACAGTAGACCAGATGGTGATGGTGACTAAGATATAAACTCCTTACTGATAACATTTTTAGGCTGTACTCTCCTAACGTTTACTTGTACAAAGGCTCTCTGCCCTGACCTTCCTGATCACAAAAAATTTCTCAACATAGACAGCTAAAAATTATTAAGTACAAAAAGTTTGTATATAAATTATCAAGCGATTATTGGACTGAAAAATTTATATTTATTTATTAATTATTAACAAGAATTTATAGAGTTTGATGTAACTCACATCTATAACCATGGTACCTAAACGTGCACCTCCACTTAAACCAGAATTTCGTGGTGCAAGTGTTCAGAGGCCTAAAATACATTTAGCTTCCTACTGTAACCTTGCTCGTTCCATGGTCAGCATCTTAATGACACAATTAATTCAGGACAACGTTTCTTCTGACATATTCAACAATAGATAAACCATCTCTTCTCTCAGCAATGGTAGCACATACTAAAGCAGGTCATACACTAATTAGTTTTTAGATTTGACTGTAAACTTATCTGATATTAAAAACTATTTTTGACATAGACCAACAAAGTTTTGATCCTGGGTCATAAAGTTAACTTATTAAATTTTACTTAACCACAAAGCCTCGCGCTCAAGGTATCAAATTGAATAGGATTAATTGGAGCTACTAGGCCACAAGTCAAAGTATTGAATGTGCTTAGGGTACTTTCAGTCCTTAATTGTGGATATGATTAATATGAAAATATAATAAGTTAGTCATAAGCTAATATTATTATTTCCCTATCAAATTACCTAATGATTCAGGTCTAGTCATTTTACTCAACATGAGGTTTTATAACATATAACAGAAGCTTTCAAAAAATTAAATCCTGGGTAGCAGGACCTCAAATGGACCAAACCACTAATTACTGTAGGGAGGGTAGGAACCCTCTGGTCCAGCACAAAATGAGACACTGAGCTGGGCTATTGCCAAAACAAATGACAACTTTGTGTTAAGAAGGCAAGCGACCTGTCAGGCAGACAGCAAGTAAGAATTAGACTGGCCTGCCAGCCTGGATGCCAGAGCATCCAAGTGGCAAACCAGAATGCCAGGGGCACTGTTGCTGGTACAACGGATATGGAACTGGAAGGGAGCTTAATTCTCAACAGATAAAAACAGAATTTTTGGGGAGGTTGTTTTTATTTGAAACTTAAGTGAAGAGAATCGACCAACAATTTTTCTCAGTGCAATGCACCCAGATTAAATAGTCATCAATTTTGAGGGAAAATAAGCCAGGACCGGGTTCCACAAGTTCAACCTATGTGGTGAACTTTTTGGGAATGGGTGGGTTAGTTTCCTGGGGACTTACATCGCAAAATTTGGCGATGGGCTGAGTTGCGGTCAGTTTGACCTAAGTGGTGAACTATTCAGAAGTGGGCAGGTTAGTTCCCTGGGGACTGACATCGCTAAATTTGGCAGCAGGCTGAGTTGCGGTCAGATCAACCTAAGAGGTGAACTATTTGGGAATGGGCAGGTAAGTTCCCTGGGGGATGACATTGCAAAATTTGGTGATGGGCCAAGTTGCGGTCAGTGGTATTGCATCAGGCGCAACGCCCAATTTTCTGGCAGGAAGCTGCCCATTGGGGGTGATGCCTGGTGGATTTGGGAAGGGGGAAGATTTTTGATCATCGTGTAAACCAAATTGAAACTTTCAGGCGTTCCAGCTGATAGCTTAGCCTTCATACCTTTTCAAACATTTGAAATCTGAGTATCAGGCTGATTGCCACTCAAATTAGTTGCGATCAATTCCATTTTGGCAATCTCGGTGCAGATTTTATTAATTCCTCATAACAGTTCTGCTGAGGAGAGTGCAAGTACCGGAAGCGGGATCCAAAGCTGAAGAGCTATTATCCAGCGCTCATCTACCACGTGAGCGAGATCGCCCTGAGTAATGAGGGGTATGGCCATCCTATTTAATACTTTCTTTCTCAGGAACAGAAGGATGGCCCAATCAACGCCCAGAGGATGTTCACCGGGACCTACATGACCATGGCAACCAGTTAATGCACTAGATCACCACACTTAACAAATCCTGAACAAAATCCCCATAAGTAGCAAAAAAGGGTTGGTCATCTAATGCCAGGGGAATGTCTCTAACTCTCTGCAAATAGGACAACAATAAAGCCATCTTAACGCCACCAAGTATGGTGTCAACACCTTTATAATAGATAAATAAACCCCAGGAAACATCCAAGAGAAGATAACCTGATAGATCCACAGATGGTAGCATGGAATAGATAGAATATATAAAATCCTGCCTTTATTTTTACAAATTAAAGAGATGACCAACATGTTAGGTGGTCTCATTTATACATTTAATCAATTGGTGATTTATTCTCCAGTTGGGAATGGCACTGCACTCAATCTGATCATTAATGCAGATTCTCATCCATTGTCATGTTGTAGCTTGAGTAAGAATGCACTCAGTTGATTTACTGATGCTGATTTCTACCAGATTTTGCAATATCTTAAATAAAATGTGACTCAAAGCCCAGTTAGTAACAGAATATAATGGTCTGTCATAATTTATAATATAAATGGTGTATTTTAACGTCACAGATGCAATGCTCATCAGACAATCACACGCACCACTATAACCAACTTGAGCATATTGCATTTGCCCAGCGTTGGTCCAGGGTGCGCTTCAGGTCAGGCAGGCCTGCTGTAGAAATTTGGGAGTTATGACCTCAATCTCATAGTATGTTAGCACCAACTGTACCCTCTGGGATGTTCAGCTTGCCTCCTAATTCTACTGCATACTTTTTTGATAGTTGAGTTGATTGAACTATCCCTATTGACTAAAATAGAGCAGAAATAGTAGTAAGACTATTACTTAAGTTGAGACTAATCAAATCCACGTTAATTGTACAGTCTAACGCTAAACTAGTACACGCCCTTCCTTTCTTTAAAGGTATCTCTGAAATGGAAGTTAACTCTTTCCTCCTCTCTTCTCTAAACTAGAGAGAACTCTTATTATTCTCTTCAAGCAGATCCTGGCAGAGATATTGATAGCCAGACTTTAGGCAAATAATATCTTAATTAAAACTCTTATTATAAGAGATAACTATAAACCAATTTATAAAAACCTAAAATACAAATGTAATTGCTATATCTGTCTACTTTATTTGAGTGAAAATGAGGTTATTTAAACTGAAATTGACACTTTCACTGCCTTCTAGCTATGCAACCTTCTCCAGGTTATCAATAATTGCTTCCCCACATTCATTAATTAACCTATTAAGTTGTTTTATAAGCGTCTACTCTTCAACAACTTCTCAAACCCCTCCTGTCAAATAATAACAAACCTCAAACAACTCATATGAAATAATTAAATCATCAATATAAAAATCGATAACCTAATTACTCACTTATTATCAGGAACCATTTCTGAAGAGAATTAAGCAATTCGGCATATTAAACTAACAGATCAATTATGGAAAATTACCTAATACTCATTAGGACAATTCTTCCAAACAGTAGTTATCCTCTGAAAATGATAACTCCCATATCCACTAAATTGGACTAATCCCCTAGTGAATAAGGACCTATTGTAATCTAAGCAGCTAGGTAATATGGGCATATCAGAATCCCAACATATCCCCCACTTGCCTAGATTACCCAGTGAAAATAAAATTTTGGGGGAAAAGATGCCACCTCATGCCATAGTCTGCATACTTTAAAAATTACTTCAGCGGAGCGCAACTCTATTCATATTTAATGCTGTTCTTGACTACCTTCATCAAAGTGGCCCCTCTCCTTTGCTTCTTACTTGCTGCTGCCTCTCTTTAGAATAGTTCCCATGGCATCTTGCCACGCCAGAACTATGTTGTCAATTCTTGCTAAAAATGAACTGGTCAAATTATAAAAACCCCAGGATGGATTCCCAATGGTGCCTCACCATTAAACCTGTACTAATCCTAGGATGGATTACTAATGACACCTTGTCATCCAACCTGTACCAACACCAGAATTAGTTCCTAATCAATCCTCATCGTTCAAGCGCCTTGGTACTACTCACGGCAGCCAGAAACCCAAGCTGGTTCTCATGACAACTTATTCATAAGGACTCTTCCTATTGGATCTTGTTTCAGCCTATTCTTCTTATCCTGCCAACAACTTATTCTTCTTAAGCACCTTAGGACTACTTCCCAGAGGACCCAGTTGCAATCCAAGCTGGACCTTCCAATAATCAGGACTTTTTCCCGTCTTAATCTTCCCTCTCCTCCTCATTTGATAGGTGGGAACACTGCCAGATACTTTTTCCACAACAAATTAAAAACTGGTATTCTTTAATAATTTTCATTTTTTATCTTTTTTACATTTTTTTATTCATGTTTTTTATTATTTTATATTATTTTCTTTCACTTATACTATTTTCCATAAGTTATTTTCTGGAGTTGTTTGCCAATCATAATATTTGGACAAATTCAGCTAATTGGACTGGAAATAATTCCTCACTCGCACATATCAATTTGGTACTTTTATCTCTACCCAAATTCATTTGGGTTGATCATATTCTTGGCATTTCTTGCCTCTCTCATTACTTGACAAAAATAAGATCAAGAAACTTCATCCACTATCTTTTGATTAATCACCTTCCATTTTGATCTCATCTAGTGTCTCAGGACTACTTACAGCAGACTTAGTTACAACATGAGCTGGTCCTGCTAATAACTTCATTCCAGAAAGATGTCTGAAAGGACAGTTTCCTTGCAGTGCTAGATTGTTATGTATCTAGACTGAAAGGCCTTTATACAAATTTTAATCAGTTTCTATCTCCTTGTGATGCAGTACAAAATTCACACGTCTTTACAAAATCTTCCCCCAATTTTGGGTGGCAAAATGTCCCGTTGCTCCATTTTTCTGATAGAGGTTAATTGATTTGTTCTTCCATTTTGATCCATTGTGGGTTTTCCCATTAAGACTTGATTTTGCTAAACAGCGACTTTTTTTACTTTCTGGAAGGTCATCTTCTAATTCTGCCATAGTTTGACCATCCTTGGCTGTAACTTCTTCATAAAATTGATTGGGCACTTCAAAAGTTGCTCCCAACATCTTAAGATATTCTATTATTTGTGAGGTGAAAAAATTTGTTGCACCAGTGCTGATGCATAGTATGATGCATGATTTGATGGGCCAAAGAGCCGCTTGCATTGTGATCTATGTAAAAAATCTGATAATATTTTCGCCCCAGCCAGGATCTGCAACTTCTGGTAAAAACGATCAGTGAAAGCAACCAGAGTTTTTTCTAAATTGTATGTCCATAAACTCTTGTCCACAGTTGGCCATTCTGGTAGGGCTTTAAACTCCAGCAAAATCTCTAGCTTTGCTTCATAGTATGACCAATTGTATTGTTCAGGCGGGGCAAAGCCAGGTTCTGGTATTTAGTGTCAAGGCAATTCTTTTCAGTTACTGATTTTTGGCAGTCCATGTAACTAACCATTATCATCTCAAAAAGATGGAAAAGCGCCAGTGCATTATCCCTGTGAAATGCGGGAAATTTTTGGCATATCTCAAAAATCTTTGTCACTTTTTTGGCATAAATCTTTTAACTGAAAACATAACTAATTAGTTTAAATTTGGTTGTGATCTCTGGCCTAACAAAGAATACTCCTGTCACATTTTCTTGATGATATTATCTTTTCAACTGGAATTTCAGGTATAGTATCGTTGGCTTTGTTCACCATAAATGAGCGCAATCACACTGGTGATTCTCTAATTCCTTAATATGCTTCCACATGTGCGGCATGTCATCTTGAACCTGGCGTAATAATTTACTATATAATTTATATTCAATTTTTAGAATAAAGATCTCCTTAATTGATCCCCCTCCCTTTGCAACAAGGAGGCAACTTTCTGAAGAGGTCATTATTGGACATTCCAACTTGTTAACCTCTTACTCAGCTTTTATCACCTGTTCCTTAAAAGCATTAAGATTGGCCTGTCCTTCTAAGCTTAAACCACTCTTATTGACAGTCTAAACTCCATCCAGAGTTTCTTAGTTCATTTACTACTGTTAACTCCTTTTTTAAGTTTGACAATTTTATTTTTTCCTAATTTTAATTTAATTTTAGTTTTGATTTATTTTTTATTTTTCTAACTCAACTACCCCTGTAGTGAGCACTAATGTAGTAATTTTATAGCTATGTGCTAAATCACTATTAGTAATGTGCACTACCTGTAACCCTCTGATATTCTCTCTGTGGCTCCCATTTCTACTGCATAATTTCTTGATAGTTGCGTTGTTTGAATTATCCCTATTGGCTAAATTAGGGCAGAAATAGTATGAAGACTATTACTTAAGTTGAGATTAATTAAAATCACATTGATTGTACAGTCTAACGCTAAACTAGTACACGTCCTTCCTATCTTTGAAGGTATCTCCAAAATGCCAGTTAACTCTTCCCTCCTCCCTTTTATAATTTATTAGGGAACTCTTCCCTATTCACTTCACTCAGAAACTGGCATATACCTTGAAAGTCAAATACTTTAGACAAAGAGTATCCTATCCAAAACTCAAATCATAAGACCAAACTATACAACCAATGTATAAAAGCCTTTACTACAAATTTAATTTCTAAATCTATCTAATTTATTTGAGTGAAAATGAGGTTATTTATACTTAATTTGACACTTTCACCGCCTTCTAGCCCTGCAACCTTCTCCAGGTTATCAATAATTGCTTCCCTGCATTCATTTATTAACCTGAAAGTTGTCTTAGAAGCGTCTACACTTCAACAACTTCTCAAACCCCTCTTATCAATTGTCAACAAATCCCAAATGAATCATATGAAATGTTTAAATCATCAATACAAAATCGACAACCTAATCTTACACTTATTATCAGTAAAATCTCTGAAGAGAATTAAGCAATTTGGCATATTAAACTGATAGAGCAAATATGGCAAAATACCTAATACTCATTAGGAAAATTCTGTCAAACAGTAGTTATCCTCTAAAAATGATAACTCCCATATCCACTAGTGGTACTAATTCCTCAGTAAATAAGGAACTATTGTAATCTAAGCAGCTAGGTAATATGGGCATACCAAAAATCCTGACACCTGCCAACATAGTCCTTATAGGGATTCAATTTTAAGCTATGGTGCTATGCCCAAGAACCCTGACAGTCAATAATTTGAGCTGATTAAGTCGCATGACAAGAATAATTTATATTCAAATGGGTGCCAAGTCACCGCTTATGTCCCATTAGATATAGTATCCGTCCTATGATTAGTATAATTAAATAGATTTATTAATGTCAGGTGCAAAATTAAGTTATGGAAGTAATGACGTAACTTTATTATAATATAAATTAGATTTTTATGTATTGCAATTAACAATATAAACCCCAAAAAGAAAAGGATTAATGAATATAATATAGGGAAAAATCTGTAATAGTGGCTTTTTGGTCAGGAGATACATTTTGGATGTTATAATGCCTTTGTATCATATTTTTAAAAGAAAAATTGATGAATAAAAAACCCAAGTTAGATGAGCAGTGTGCCCCTTAGGTTAAACTATTCAGCAGCTTCTTGATTCCTACCCTTTTTTAAGTTCATCTTAATTTGCAGCCTTGAGTGCCACTATAAATAATTGTCACCTGACCTTCAGATAATCCATCATTTACATAAGACAAAATCCATCTCAAAGTACATTAAACTTAACTTGGTTTGTCAGTGTTTTAGAGTTGACTAGAGCTGTAATGACTATCATTTTTCAAGGAATTTAATGAGGTAACGGATTTAACCCCTCCTTAGGTTTAGATGTTGATTTAGCTGAGGGTGTTGAATAATCAATATTCTTCTCATCGTGTCTAATATCAGGATATTCAACACCACAACCTTCAAGCGTTTTGGCAGGTGAGTACAAACGCAAGAATTGCTATGAATGCGGTTTATCATTATTCCAGTTTCTAGAGCCTTAATTGAGTATTTGTCTCCTCTTTAGTATGTGATAGAGTATGGACTATCCCAGATAGAACCTAATTTTCCTCCTCATGGTGGTATCAAATTGTAATAATATAGGACTAGGTCTGAAATCTTAAAGGTGGGTAAAGGTTGAAAAGTAGAATTTGCTTCTAGGCCTTCCCATGTAACCATCTTGGGAAAATTTGTCATTGGCTCAGACTGAAGTCCAAATTCTTCCAGGGTAATCTTCTTTGCACATTCTCAGGCTATTCATTATTGTCACTGGTAACTTCTCGAGATAAAAGAGCTGGGATTCCATGTTCTCTTTTATATAAGGCCTTGAAAGGAATATTTTGATAAATAAATAGAAATCTATCAGGTAAGCCATCAATGCACTTGGGAGGTATTGGTCACAGTGTAATGGATTGATAGTGGCCATCTTGCGTAGCATTGAGACTGATGTCCTATTTGCTCTTTCTACATTCCCATTAGTTGATAGGTTGTAAGGCGATGTGAATAAAATTTAAGTTCCCACGCCTGTACCTAAGATCTTCATAAACTCTTAACATAAAAACTTCCAATTATCGCTTAGTAGAACCTGCGGCAGCCATGCCCAGTAAAAATGATATGATATAAAATGTTAACAGTAGCATTAGTGGTCTGTTCAGGAATGGCAATTGCTTCAATCCACTTCATTAAATGATCAATCCCTATTAGGATGTATCTATTTCCTCCTGTGGATTCAGGTAATGGACCTACGACATCTAAACTGATGGTATGAAACGGCTGCTGAGGGGCCATAGGCTGATACTTGTGCTTAGCCTTATGCTGCTTCTGCTTTTACAAGTGATGCAAGCATCTAAAAACTTTCCACTACAGAGTCCAGTACTCCTTCCCAATAGATCGCAATCCTTGATCCATTTATAGATTTTTACTGGATCCTCCATGGCCTAAGGTATTGTGGGCTTCCATTATAGCTAATACCGTTCATAGGGTCATAAGTAAGGTAGCCAGTTGATTCCAACTTTATCGTAAAGTAATCTTTCAAGATCTTTCTAAATCAATCATGTCATCAAATCATCTTCTGAACTGGTTCATCTTTGCTCTCCCAATAGTCTAGCTTCATGAGTAGGTCGTGTAACCTTTAAGCTTTGCTATTATTAAGATATAAAATGAGCAGTCAAGTCAGTCCATCTATATTCATTTGTTTTGTTCCAGCTCAGTGTATGATATTCATGTCATAGTACTGAGGTTCGAGAGCCCATTTTGCTAGTCTTCCTGTTGGATCTTTCATGTTTTGCAGCTACTTTAAGGTAGCGTGTCTGTCACAAGTGTAAAGTTTGTACCATGCAAGAAGGACCAGAAATTGTTTACCGTCAGGATAAAAGCTAAGAACTCTTTATATGTGACTACATATTTTTGCTCAGTTTTGGAAAGCGTTTTGCTATAATATGACACTGGGTGTTCAATGCTTTTCTCATCCAGTTAAGAAAGGATGGTGCCTACAGCTAAGTCAGAGGCATCAGTAAACAGGATGAATGGCTTCCCATAGTACAGATGTCATAAGATTGGTCGTCTTTTCAACAAACTCTTCATTTAATCAAATGTAGTTCGTTGCTCTACTCCTCATACAAAAAGGTTATTTTTGGAAAGCAGTCAAACAACAGGTTTAAGAAGTTGAACGAAGTTAGGGATAAAATGATGATAGTATACCATCATTCCTAAGAATAACTGTAGTCTCAAAGGCTCTTTATCTCAGGCTTTTGGAAGATGCTTCACCCTTATTGTACAAGGGTTTAAGTACTTCATGTGATATAGCATGTCTTATAAATTTCAAATTGAGCTGTAAAATGTACATTTTGCAGGTTTTTGGTTTGATATGATTCTTTCTCAGTCATTAAAACGCTGACTTGAGGTGGTCTAGATGATCAGTGAAGGTTTTGGAAAACACCGTTATGTCATAGGTAAATGATCACACAGCTGAGTTTAAGATCTTGCATGATGTGATCCATCGCCAATTGGAATGAGGTTGGAGCATTGCATAATCCCTGTGGGAGCCGGGTAGGTTGGAATAACCCTTCATGCATATCAATGCTCATTTATTTTAGTCTTCTGGCGATAGATCCATCTGCCAATATCTTTTGGCAATGTCCATCGCAGAAAAGAAAATTTGAGCCAGAGAGTCAAGTTAGGGCATCAATCCTTGGAATCAGGTAGCAGCCCTTTTTAGTGAGGCCGTTTAGCTTCCAGTAATCTGCCACTATTATGTGACCACGGTTTTTCTACTTTACAAGTAACAGTGGGAATGACCATGGACTCTAGGAGGGCACAAGTAAGCTGGCATCCAATGGCAGCTTGAGTTAAGTCTTCATGTATTGCTCCTCTACCTTTGACTTCCTAGATGGCTTTGATCAATAATGATTGAATCTCTTACATCAATACTATGTGTCCAGCCTTTCATGTGACCATAGTTGTCATCTGACGTGGATAACACATCCTGATAATCTTCAAGTAGTTGATCCATTTTCTCAAGTTCCCCCTAATTTACTTATTTTGTATTTTGTCATGTTGGATAATTCAAATTAAATTGCCAGTAGGTAGTTAAAATCAAGGTGAGTACCAATAAAATGTACCTTGTAAAACTTACCAATGAGAACTAATTGACTTTTCCTATTTTCTAGATGCTTCTTGACTAGAGTATCATTGTTGGTTAAGTTTCCAAAGAAAGCTCAATAGTGCGCTGATAAGCTGGATTGAGGACTCCTGGAAAAATTCTTGGTCTAAACCTAGATACTCCATCAACACTAGTAATATAGCAAGCAGTCTAAGTGTATATGCAAGGTTGTGTTAGTGAAAACTACTGTTTGTTCTGGTTTAATTTTTAACTCTCTCAGTGTTATAATATGGTTTGGCCTCTGCTGCATCTATTGAGTTAGGTTATTTTTTTGTTTCTTAAAGAGGTAAAATATTGCAAAAGTAAAGTGAAAACATTCTTCTCAAACAAGAGTAATCCTTCTTTCTGGAATCTTTATTACTAAAGACAGTGAAACTTTATGGTTGAGAAGTTATAAGTATCCTACTTTTGCTTTGATAACTCCATTCATATTTAATTATAAATTGCACCCTGATGAGATACTAAATTGACTGCTGTTAAGGGCAAAGGCAGGAGCTGAAAATGATAATTTTCAACTTGGGTTGGCAGAGATGAGTATGCACCTATCGCCTTGGTGTTCAGACTGACAGTACCGTACCCTTGAGTGTATTCAAGGCCTGGAGTGAGCTTGATCTTCTTGATGATGCGGGACAACACAACATTAATAGGTGATCCTGTATCCAAGATAGCCATAACTTAAACCTTCTGAATTACCACTTCCACTATGGTGATGGTTCCTCTAAACTCCAGTTGAAGGGCCAACATCTTTATTAGGAAGAACGTTGCATTGAGCTTTTGGGAAGTCTCAGGATACTTCTTCTTGATCTCCAGCAGCTGTAGATGCTCAATATAGGTTAGTTCAACAAGGCATGGTACTGATCAGCATTGCTGGTTATACCAATATCTGAGGGCACCCTATAACCTGATTGAGGTAGGTGCCTAAAGGAACCTGAGCGTGATTTATATTTTTTGCATTTAAACAATCAGGAATGGCAAGCTCAGCGGGTGAACCTAAAATGTAATAACCTGTATCCTCATGACACCCTTCAGAGACATTATTAAATTCATTTTCTATGCTAGTGAGGTGAGAAATTGGCAATGTTTCACTTTCAGGTACTTTGGGTTAATCACTTTAGAGATACCTAAACATAGCTGACATTTCTTTTCACTGCTCACCTTGAGCAGGGCTCTTTTTAAAACACATATCCTCAGTATGGTTGTTCTTCTTGCCATAGTTACTTTTTGGCTATCCCCACTTTTTAGTCTTTGATAGTTCCATGGTATACATTATAATTTTTTGGAGGCCAAATCGTGAGTTCTCTGGCTTGTATATGTCAACTACATCAAGCAGGGCTCCTTTAATTTCAATACAGACTTAAAGCTTCGTTCAACAGATATGATGTGCATGGCTAGGTTGTGGTCACTTTGTAAACCAGCAATGACAGAATTTATAGCATCATCCAGAGTCAGCATCTTTGAGGTCATCAGTGTTTGGGCTTCTAATTTTAAGCGTTTAGTGATTCAGCAAAGGTTTCAAAATATGATGAAGTGCAATTCTCATAAAGGCCTTTTTCTTCATACCCAGGCTCTTATTTGACCCAAATTCCTTGATGACCGCTTCCTTCACTTCACTCCAGATATGCAAGTCATTCATATGAGGCACCATAAACTCTTGAGCCATATGGCTTAAACAAGATAGAATATGCTTAACCTTTTGATTATTAGTTGCACCTTACATTGCAGCTTCATATATGTAGAGGAAAGATACAATACTCCCTTCTCCAGTTGTAAACATGTCCAGAACTTAGGCTTAAAGATAGTGTCCTACAATCTAGTATGACGTGTACTGAGGGATCTTCAGATTTGGTAATCTTGGCTCTTACATCACTCTGTTTAACTTGTCATTTGACTCAACATATTTGGTCCTGTAGAGGATTGAGATGTTGCTACATTTCCTCTTGGGTAAGTCTTGGCGTAACATCCAGCATATTGATTCTTCTTTTAAAAATAATTTATCATTTTTCAAGTCCTTCATGCAGATGTCCAGATTATTGATTTGTTGGTGAGCAGAGTTCAGTACTTTTGCAAACGTTTTTTCTCATCCTCTTAAACTCAATGCGCTAATTTAAGTCCTCCTTCATCCTCTTGCATTCAGTGCTCTAAGGAGGCTTGTCAGTCTTTGCTTTTAACTCTTCTGTGAGAGTATTCCAGCATTTCTCAGCTTTATTGAGGTGATAGTAAACTTGTTTAATGTTCTCTTGGCTGGGTGATTTGACTCTCAAGCCACTCTCTAATTTGTTGAATTGCTTTATAATGGAAAGAATAGACTCCTGAGTTGCACGGTTTACTAAATCCTGTTTACCCTTGGCTACTAAAGATATGCTATTTTGTAACTTTGAAGTCTCAGAGGTTCAATTGGCCCTAGATCATCAATTTGTGATAGGTCTTTCTCTAGCCAGGGCTTAAGGACGGAGATCTGTTCTATCACCTGGTGATGGCTAGTAGAAGTGTCAAGAGAGTGTCTGTAACTCTCTTGTTCCCAGCAAGGTGATGTGGGATGTGAACCCACATTGCTAGGGAACTAGCCGTTAAGAGAATGGAAAATGAAGCACCTAGAATGGTGCTTGAGCAAAAGGTAACCCAGGCGAGGGTGTAAAGCATCACATATGAGACCAAGTAAGTAAGAAACCTCCCAACTTGAGTAGACACTAAAGGGGAGTCCATCATCAAGGGTAATTGGGCGCTAGTAGACTTGGTTGTCTCGGTCTAGAGGGGACCTAAACAGCCCAAGAAAGCACCTGGGATTTGGGTAAATGGTGATAATAAGTAGAGGCCCACATGGTTGGAGACCTCCCTGAAGAGGTCCACCACCAAGTTCACCCAAGGAACCAAAGAAAAATGTAAAAATAACGGGCAAAATTTATTTAAGAAAGTTGACCAACAAGGAATGTTGGTCACAAAAACATATTTAAAGTGGGCTGGTGAAATTCAGGTTCTGCAGAAGTGCGCCCAAGCCTCGACGCTCCAATAAACAGATGCTTCTGTCCGTTTTAATAAAATACACTGAAAGTGCCTTCACTCAAGTAATTGATTGAAGCCTTATTTTACCTGAGCTTAAAATTTCATAGCTTGAGCAGGACTCAAACCCTTGCTCTCCAACCAAGCAAATTGAACTGTCTTCGTTTATAACGTAAATTGTCCATTTTAGTGCCTGAGCAAAGATAAGAGGCTGGGCGTTTTGCACCCCATTATTATCAACCTGGGCATGCTTGGCTTGCACCCAGCGTTGATCTAAGGTGTGTTTCAGGTCAGAAAGAGCCTAAAGTTTCACCTTCTGGGCCTCCTGTCGCCCAGCCTTGTCTTTAGCATCAGTTCCTACTATAAAGTCATCTAACCATGACAAGAAGCTTGAGCTACCATTTTCCATGAGCTTTGCTATCCTGTCATTGGAGCTCTTCAGCAAAGGCATCAAGTAATTGCTTGGTTTTTTGTTTGACTAAATGGTGTTTTTTCAAAGGAGCTTCACAATATCCTCTGCATACTTTATAGCACCATAATCAATAGTCTCTATTTGATTATAGAGCTTAATGATGTAGGAATGGTTTGTTTTTATCAAACAGTGGATGTCCCCTATACTTTGCGATGCTTAATTAATTACCTGCTCATAAGCCATCCATAGGCCCCTTGGGTATTGATATAATGGTAGAGTTCCTCGTTATGAACTCCTAGTAATTGAATGATATAATAGAGCGCATGGTGTACAAATCACATAGTGATATAGATTTACATTTGATTCATAAACTCTCTGGGAGAGAATTGGAATCAAACAGGTTCATGAGAGATCTGTCCATGGAGGATGCCCTTTTGCAGGTGCCTCTTTCTCCTGGGTTAATGATTCCATAAAGTAATGCTTTAACACCTTCATTAAGGATCTAATTATGATGATGAGATTTAAGAATCTCCATAGGATTTTCTTGAACTTCCTTAATAATGAAGAGGGGTGGATTTCCCATTCAATCAACTTTTTCACTATTTCCATTGTGCACCCTGTGAATGACACTATCAAACAGGTTATTTTTCATGGTGTGATCAATTATTTTTTAGGTATCTTTAAGCGTCATCTGAGCCTCTGTAGTGAGCTCCAGCCTGTAGGGCTTCCATTTTTAAGCTCAATGGTGCTATTCCAATGAAGTCTGGCAATTAGTACATGAGGCCAACTGAGTCACACAAGTATAATTCCTATTTAGAAGGGTGCCAAGTCATCACTTATGTCCTGTCAGATAGAGTATCCAACTTATGGTAGTATGGCAAAATGGATATATTAAAGCCAAGTACCAAAACAAGATATAGAAATAATTATGTAACTTTATTTAGTATAAATAAGGGGTTTTTATATGTCACAATTAACAATATAAACCCCAAAAGAGAAAGGATTAAAAAATAATAGAAGGGGAAATCCAGAAGGGATATTCTTGATCAGATGATATATTCCAGATGTTATAATGCCTTTGCATCTTGAATTTTGGTAGAGAAAAAAATGGTGAATAGAATGTCCAAGTTAGATGATACTGTGTTTCATTTAGTTTGATCATTCAGCAGCTTCTTGATTCTTACCCATTTTCAAGTTCATCTTAATTTGCAGCCTTGAGTGCCACTATAAGTAGTTGTCACCTGACCTTCAGATGATCCATCATTCTGACAGGGCAGTAATTTATCTCAAGGTATCTTAGGCTTGACTTGGTGTGTAGGAGCTTTACTAGAGTTGACTAGAGCTGTGCTAACTATCAATTCTTCTATCTTTTTTGAGATAATGGATCTAGCCCCCCTTCTTGGGTCTAGATGTCAATTTAGCTGAGGTAGTCAAATGGTCAATATTCTTTCCATCATGTCTGATATCAGGATATCTGACAGTCCTCTTGGCCTCATCATGCCCAGCCTTATCTTTACAATCTGTCCC
Organism: Massospora cicadina; assembly: GCA_022478985.1. Lineage (NCBI taxonomy): Eukaryota > Fungi > Entomophthoromycota > Entomophthoromycetes > Entomophthorales > Entomophthoraceae > Massospora > Massospora cicadina. The sequence goes on from JAKSZP010000008.1 coordinate 409,372, forward strand.
CTCAATGATGTCATTTAACCATGACACCAAGTTAATATACTTAAAATAAATTAGTAATCTGAGCTTTATTATATATCAAGTTACATCTATTGATGATAAATTTTGTTAAAATTTAATGGTTTTTCAACCTTTGATTTTGAGCAATCTAAGTTTTATATAAAATATTTTTATTTTGAAATTGATTATGAAATTTTTATTTGAATCAAAGACATTACCCTAAAGATTTATATTAAAAAGTATTACTTAAAGAAGTTAATCTTTTGATCACCTATATACCTAAAAATTATTGAATTAAATAATCACAGCTTTACCATCTAGTACTAAAAAAAAGAATCACAGCTTTTACATCGATGAATCCCCCCCTCAGGTTGGGACCATCTAGTACTAAAAAAAGAATCACAGCTTTTTAGACTTTGAGATGTGCTGCTTTAGGGGTTCTTATATATAGATCATATATCAAATGCTTTAAACTATAACATTTTAAAAATACAATGATGACAAAACTAACTATAGAAATTAATTGTGTTATGTCATGAACAAAATTACAATACCTTTTAGGAAATCTTTAACTGGTTTTTTTGTCTCTCTTATACCACATTAATATAAAAGCATATGATGAGTAATTAGATTTTTATCAATATTAATTATTAAAATATTTCAAAGGCTTCAAAATCACTCTATTGCAAAATCTACTTAATGAAAAATTTTCGCTGACTGACTGACTGACATCTGAGACCTTCGAGTCTGCTAGGTTCAATATATTTTGGTGAGTGGGTGAGAATTGGCAAATATTATTGAACCTGAAACTATTGAGTATGATATGTTCAATAAATTGGGTGAATGTGTGAGAATTGGCAAATATAATCTAATAATTCACCAAATTGCTCACCTGAAACTAATCAAGTTTGATAAGTTTAATCTATTTGGGCAAGTGGGTGAGAATTGGCATATATTATCTAATAATTCCCCAAATTGCTCACCCAAAACTAAACAAAAATCAGTATTAGAGTTACAAGTAGATTAAGTAGTTAGTATAATCATCTCTCCAGCCAAGAGGGCAACAGCAAAGCTGTTAATCTAAGTGGCTCAAGAGTAGTGCTGGTACAGCCTATATGCTATTTCAGTGTGAGCTTATCACTGATAGACTTTAAATACTGTACCAAAGCATGGGTGTCACAAAATTGACCATGGGCTCCACTAGTGTGCCAGGCCAACCAGTATGAAGACTGGTGGCCCTTTGCTGTTTCGCCTTCATTGGTGTACCAACCACTATAAGTCCTGCGTTCAACCTACCAACTAACCACCAATGGCTTCTCCTTTAGCCCCAGGCGTCATCGGCGTGTGCCCCAGAAAGTCCTTCCCCCTTTCTGGGTGGCTCAGGCACTCCTGCACTGCTCCACCCTTGTGACCCTTCACCAACCTATCTGGGCATGCCCCAGTGAGTCCTTTCCCCTTCTTGGGTGGCTATGGCACCTCCCACGCTGCACCCCACTAGGGTTGGTGGCTATGCAGCTCACCCACAGGTAGCCAGCTGGCCAGGTTCCCACTAGTTTCTCATAAGGAGGAGGTATGGGAGCTGGAAGTGCTGGCCACTCCAGGTGTGATCACCTGCACCTTCAGGGATCTCCTATACCATCTTCCCCACTCTAGTTGCACCAAGCTACTTCAAACAAACAGGAAAGATGGCAAATGAGAGATGTTTATTTAGAGAGAATGAATGACTATTTATACTACTTTCAGGGCTACTGCACCTAAGTGCTCTTTGGCCAATCTTCTGCCAGAAAACCCATTGGCCTCTTGATTTCAAAACCTCTATCAGATTGTAAACTCTTCATTCATACTTCATAGTGATTCCCTCTTAGATCTGCTCCTCTGATCACCAAATATTAAATTAAGTCAACCCATCCTCAGCATAAGTCACTGATCGATTGTATATAAATTTGTATTTAAATAAGACTTCAAGCATCCTTGGCATGAGTTGCTGGTGCTCCAAATTGGATGACAGAACCATTTTAGATGAGTTGTAACGGATTCATCAGCTTTCTGCTGAAAACTCCCACAATAATCTTTGGATGGCATTTTGGCAGCAAATGCAGCTCCTGTCAAACCTAAACTTGAACAAATATATATCATTAAATAGTATTGAACTAGGTGATTAGCTGGCAATTACACCCAACTAACTGAAACCCCTAATTCAGATACTATCAAAAGGATTCATCTGGTTAAAATCCTGACAATGTGTATCTGGATGTTAGATTTATATATTTAAAAAACCTGATAAATTTGGTTTGCCTAATTAATAAAATATGTTTGGCAATTTAAGTAGAAGTTGGTTTAGTAGTTTGGAAGATATGTCACATACTTAATGATTTTAAGTATAAAGAGATGTTTTGGGTATCACTTTGGTGTTATTTGATTGATTTAATAGGTTTATTTTGTTTGGATGAGTGGTTGATGGCTTTTGTTCAAATTGATGGGACACAGTTTAGCTTTGAGAGGTGATTAGTTATTGGTTGATTTAATAATTTCAGTTAAGTTTACCTGAGTGGCTGGTGGTTTTTGGCTGATTCAATTGAGCAATTAGATTTGGCTGAGTGGTTATTCTTTATTTAAAATAATATAAAATCTAAATTAATAAATTTGAATACCTAAAATTCTATAGTCACTGTAGCAAAGCATGGGTAATGAATGGCTAGTTATAGCTTAGATATTATTAACTTGAGCAATGAAACCAACTTCCTAATTTGTAAATTTGCTTTAAAATTTATAGGGTATGAGATGGTTAGCTTATATCTTTTATATTCAAGAATCCAATATCATGCATTTATATAATTTTTTAGGGATTAAATTATTAAAAAATATTATTATATCTATGCTAATTTGGATAATAGGGATAATAATAGTATAACAGATATTTAGTTATGGAAGTACTAAAATTAATTTAAACCATATGAATATACAACTGAGATGCATGGCCTGCCCACCATCTTCTTCCCCCTGACTTCCCTGAATCTCACTGCAGTGACATCTCAAAATTATTTGATGATGCTGAAATTGCTGTTATGAATGTCGCAACACTTGCTTCATTCAACCCCTCAGCCAAAATCACCCGCCACAGTATCTCCCTTTTCACCCAACTTCCTGAAGCCCGCAAAGAAGCTGAAGTTCTCCTCGCAGCTTTTGTTGAGACACTTTCCCATCATTATCTTGATGCAGAAGTGGAAAACTCCTACTACGCTGACCTCAGCCCCCACTATGCAGATGCCCCAATGCCCTGGCTCTCTGCTCTGATCCGGTACTGCAACCAACACCCCTTGATTGAGGCGGGTCTTTCTGAAAACCAACCCCCTGACCCCTCCTCACCCTCTGCCATGGTGGGTTAAGCAGTTTCTGCTTCCCACCTGGTTAGTAGTTTGTTTTGCCATTTTGAGTGTTGTGATCGGTACTGTCCGTCCCCTGGTTGGCGTACCTCAAATAAATCGAATATACAACTGAGATGTTAACTTAATATTCTCAAATCATCTAGAACTAATTATCACAATGGATTTACTCTTATAGACTTTCATGCAGAATAATTTGAAATTTGTAATGAATAATCTGATAAGGTTTCATCTGATGAAGAACTCTCATGCAAGTCAGACAGTTGGTCTAGGCCCTTATCTGTTTTTGGCTGTGGTAGGGTATATAAGCCATAATTGTAACTAATCTCTTACCATTAAATCCAGGAGTAAAGTAGTTTCTGACTGAACATTGAGATTATTGCCATGGCAGTGCCAAGTATGCCCCCAATATTATGCTTCAGTAAAAGCAGCGCCAATATCATAAAATCAGGGAAGTTTATGAAGGAGAGTGATCTGCCCAAGCTTATCCATTAGAATTGGTTTTGAGTTCCAGCATGCCTCAAAAGCAATAGTGGAATTTCACTTAAAACTAGTTTTTTGATCTTCAACTATATCATACTCACATTGTCTAAAATTGCCAGTTGTTTGGTTTGTCTATATTGTAAAAGAAGCCTCTCATGAAAGGATCGATCAAAATTGTTGGCCCAACAGTTTACCGGAATGTCATTATTCATATCACTAGCATTCATCTTTTTAGTATCAAATAGCCCAACCCGATATAGCAAGCATGCATTGATAATTAATTTTTATTTTTTTGACTTTTAAATGAATGTTGAACCCATTGTAATTTGACCCACCTCCCCATTTCCGTCTGGTATATAGACAAACTAAAATTATATTTGAGTTTAAGGAAAACTCAAATGCAATCTGGGATTCATTGCTCTTTAAAGTCAAAAAAGTTAAATTAATTATTATTACAAATAAAATACTTTTATCATATATATCTATTAAGTATTTATTTATTGGTTTAGCAAACTATTATGTTTTTACAAAATCATTCTATTGAATTTAAAGCTTACTAATGGTCTGCCTCCCGAGTTCGATTCCGGTACAGGAACTTTGGGTAGGGGACGATTATGACTGCGTTGGCGTTGCGCACCAATGCCCCGAACCGAGATAGCAATAGCAAAGGCGGTCCATGGAGTTCCTGGCCTATCATACGCCGCGCATGGAGGTTTTCCGGATTTTATCCATTTTTCCGATTCATTCGATTTTCCCCTTAATTGGTGCGGTATCGTCCCCAGGTCGGCCCACCTCGAATAAAATAAAATAAAGCTTACTAATGGTATTTGACTTTAGCGTATGAATACTTGGGAAATTAATGTATGGACAGGTCGGTGAATCCCACTCGGGTTGAGACCACCTAGTGGTAAAAAAGAAAGTGATGTATGGACTTATTTTTGCCCTCCAGTTTTAGTGATATATCAAACTAAATGTTAAGAGCTTTCCCTACTGCATTGCAACTTAATTTTACGATTTAGTAACCGACTTTGAAAAAGGAGGTTATTAATTCGATCTGTATGTATGTTTTTTGTTTTCTTTCTATGTTTGTTCGAGCATACCTCTGAAAATACTAGACCGATTTGGATGATCTTCAAAAATGGGGGATGCTCCAACTTAGGTCCCATTTTACTTTTGTAAGTATTAGTCAAGTATCTGCCCATTAATTTAGTAAGTATATCAAAATGGGCTCGGAAGCGATGGATACTTGTGGGACGAATACAAATCCGGATAAACTTATTTCCGGCATCGGTGAAGCGATAGCTTTGAAGCACTTTTGATATGTCCTATGGCTGGGGGGTACATTCAAAATCCAGCCAATATGAGATCATAGCAGGACGAGCTTAAATCGTTATAGATGGCTATCGTTTTTGCATAATTTGACCAATAAACTCATCTAAATTTGATAAACTGAATTATTTTAGATACCAATCAATAAATTTACCATAGATTGACTAATAAAAGCAACCAAATCAAATAAAATAAATTACTGCAGATGGCAATCAGTAAATTCAGCATACATTGACCAAAAAAATCATCTAAATTTAATAAAATGAATTATTAGTATATTTGTTTATAAGATACTATATATAATATGTATACAATGAGTTTTAATTTTATAGAGAAATAATAAGGGGTCAAAAAGGATATATAGAGATAGTAATATCTAATAAAAGTAGGAAAAAGAGCCACTTTTAAAAATGCACTAATTTTTTGGGGGGAAAAGAACTGGGGGTAAAGTTTTTTAGGAATAAAAGAACCTTCTCAAAAAAAATTTTGGGAAAAAAGAACCTTCTTTAAAAAAGCTCTAAAAAGTATGAAATAATTGAGAAATTATGCCTCCTCAATAAAACCCTTTTTGAAGTTGGTGCCATATTTTAACTGACTTATAGTATGCATTTATAATTTATATACTCAGTATTATATATTCTAAGTTGCTTATAGTTTACACTTGGACCCAGTCCAGATATAAGATATAAATTTTATTTGTGAGCAAAATTTTATAAGTCAGGTTGGAAGATGGTGCTAACTTTAAAAAGGGTTTTATTGAGGAGGCATAATTTCTCAATTATTTCATACTTTTTAAAGGAGGTTATTTTTTCACAAATTTTAACATATGCATTCTCATAGCATATTTTATATAATAAAAATAAAATAGTTGTAAGGACATTTTATTTTTTAAATGTATTTAGCCAGAAATATGAGTATGGTTGATTATTTTTGTTACACTTAAACTCACTTACAGATTCACTTGCATACATTCTTTAAAATTTATTTGGTAGCTTATTTTTTATATAATATAGATAAAAACTTTCATGGTTACTATAAATAAATCATAGTTTCATATGAATTATGTAAGCTTGATTTATTGCTTACTTATTTATTATAATCAGTACTATATAAAGAAAGTTGATAAACTTTTACTAATATTAATTTTTAGTTAAAAAGTAATAGTTCTTTGTTTATATAATATTTTCTTGAATAGAGACAAATGGCCTTTATATAATACTCTATTAGCTTTAATTATATTTAAAAACATTTATATAACTAATATTATATATATATTAATAAAAGCAAAGGGTGGTTAGACTAGCAGGTAAAACTGCTTATACCCTAGTGCAGCAGGTTTTGAGTTCAAAACCTGTACTGGCTAGAAAAATTCTCAGTGTGGTATATTTAACCCAAGGTTGACCCACCTCAAATATTTTTTATAATAAAAGCAGGGGAGGATATACCAGTGGTAGAATATAGAACCTCTATCACTGCTACCCCAAGTTTAATCCCAATAGATGAACTTTGGGTAGGGGATGATTATGACTGGGTTGGCGTTGTGCACCAATGCCCCAAATTGAGATAGCAATAGCAAGGCAAACCATGGAGATCCTGGCCTATCATATGCTGTGCATGGAGGCTTTCCAGTTTTTATCCTCCTTTTCCATTAATTCAAATCCCCTACATCCTTCATTGGTGCAGTATCATCCCCATGTTGGCCCACCTCAAATAAAATTTTAAAATTTTAAAAAACTTAATAGATCTTTATATACAGGGGGTTTCAGGCCAATTTGCATATTTTTTATTGATTTTTGCATCCATTACAGACCAATTCATATTTTTCACAGTTTCTAATATGTAAAGATGCAAAAATCAATGGAAAATATATAAATTAGCCTGAAATGGATGCAAAAATCAATAAAAAATATAATAAATTTGACTGCAAAAACCTGTAAAGTTTTAAAAACAGAGAAATTTTTTAATATATTATTTTACTAGCTTTCTATCTTTGGAAACATTTATAATACTAATATTATTACTTATATATATTATTTATGGTTTCAGACACACTTTTCAAGGATTACTGAGATTAGAGCAATATATATTAAAATAAAATATATAAAGCTAAATTTAACTGGCGATACAATATAAGATGAATTCAGCTGTTAAAGCTTACATTAGATAAAAATGTTTCCTAATAATCAATAGAGATTATTCATATCAGTTTATAATTGGATAATCAAAGTTAAGTTTTTTATTTAATAAGATAATACAGTCATGGTACTTTTGTATAGATCAAATTAATGAGCTTTATGAAATTAATCTAATTATAAGGCTAGAAGCTTCCTTTAAAGTTTATCAGCATAAATTACTATTTATAAAGCTAATCTAAGTTCATGAATTGACAGCAATAAAGATGAAGATATTGCTTATCATATAGTATTGACTATAATATTTTAATTTAGAGGAGTGGTAGCATAGTGGGGTGGTTCCTGCTCCACTTTGGGTCGGGGTTTGATTGAAACAGATTTGAAACCAGCACAGACTAAAAAAACTCAGCGTGGTATATTTTTTGTCCCTAGGTTGACCCACATCATTTACGAAAAATACTTCAATTTAACCTATGCATGTCAAGTATAGATAGATTGTAGTCTAATATATAAAATGCATAACTATAATAAAGAAGGTTGCCAGAGATGTTTCTACTAAAAGGGGATGAATATCATATAATTTTTATCTGATTTTCAGATCTTTTAGGCATCAGTTGCAATAATTAGTAAATTTAACTCAAAAAGATTCGTGTCTTTTTTACATATAATGTGAACCAATATTGTGACGGATCAGGGTCAGCCTGATCCGCACATCAACCTCATGAATATTGATTCGAATTCGTGTACGAATTCGGAGGTCGAATTGGGGAAATTGGACCAATTTGAAAAATCTTTAGATAAAGCGATCGTAGGTAAGGATTCGAGGACCCACGAACAAGGACTGATCCGGCGTATCGAACGACCGGTGTCCCAAATCTTCCGAATGGTCGTTATGTGGGATACGGGACTTTCCCGAACCACAATTTGGATGTTTCTCAAGAGCCAAAATAGGGGTTTGGTTGCAATACTTTAAACTATCGGAAATGCTTTAAAAACGAGGAAACGGTAACTGGAAATACAGTTTCGTTTTCTCAAACAAAATTATCAAAATAAAATCACATTGCTTGTTTTAAAATTTATTAAAATCTATTTCAATCGGAAGCCAGAACAATGAACTCAGCAAGTGAGCTAGGCCAGGCATTGGCCTCATTCGCGGCCCTAACTTGGGGTCAGGCTATGCTGCTTGCTTGTAGCATCGCCGGAACCTTGGTCCGCGAATACGTCGCAAATTCCGGAAATGGCGCACGGGTGAGAGGGTGGTTTTCAGCGGGATTATCAGTCATGTGGTCGGTGACATGGCTGGTGCTGCCCAACTTGTTTGTCTCATTGACAAGAGCCCGTGCGTTACAAATATAAAGCTCTAATATACTTATTTGCTAGGTAAAGTAGATAGTTGATTTATTCTATAGCAGTCACAATCGTAACATTAAGATTTTTTTAAGATATACCATCTTGCTAGTTGATTGCAGACTTGTAAAATTATGCTATTATTGTTATTATAGCACTAAAGAAAATACTTAATGAGCTGCAGTCTTGGCTATAGAAATAAATTCATAATTGCATTGTACTAAAATATTCTTACTTTATCATGTTAAAAATAATATGCAAATAAATAAATATAAATATATACTTGCACATATTCTACAAAAGCAAAATATACAAGGGCATTATATTACTCATATTATTATACATATAAATAAAAATTGTTAAGTAAGTGACTATTAAATATAATGTCAGGCTTCTTTGTGAGTAAACAATGACTCAGTGTATAGGCAAGAAATACATGATCACAGTCATTTGGATGAGACTAAGATGAGTGATCTAAATTAAGATGAGGAAAAAGTTGCAATCAGAGTTATATCATGGAAATTTAAGCATAGGTAAAGTAAAAAAATGTGATGCGCTGCTGTATTAAGACAAGCATAAAAGGATAAATTGTAATTAAGCAACTATATATTGCCCCTAATAAAATTTTTCTTTGGCTTCAATGTAGTATCAGTTAGTACTCCCAGTCTAGATTAATATTCACCATATTAATGAGAATCTTTTTCCAGCAGGAACAGTAGGTTCTTATTGTTTGTAGCATAGTGGCCTCTATGGTTGCAATTTTCCCTATTCTATCATGCTGTTCACCTTTTTTATTATATACAAAATGGTGACCAGAAGTTTTCTCAGTCATTAGTCTTCTATGAGGTACCTGAACCTTCTAAGATAATCCATTTTTAGCCTACCAACAGGCTCTCAGCTGCGCCTATAAGGTTGGGTATGTTATATATTGTAATTCAATATTAGACTTATTGGGTACAGTTTTCTTAAAATATAATGGAGATCATATCACAATTTTGTGGATATAGTTAGATAAGAATGAGCCAAATAAATTTTAATGAATCTACCTTGTTTGGAAATGGGAACAGAACAAAAGTTGAAGGCGCGTGGGCAATGATGGGTAAAACTCAAAAAGTGATGAGTTGTAAAATAATATGAAAGTGGATAAAAGAATTTAAATTACTAAAAAGCAAGGGCAGCTTGAAGTCAAGGTTTATATGGAGTTGAATATGGGGTCAATATCATATGATTGATCAACATTGCTTCTTAATATCCTCACCACTTGACAAAACATAAGGGATCAACAATTTGCATATAAAACAAAATTAGACTAATGAGTAAAGAGGTCAATGACTTGGCACCCTTTTGAAATCATTTCAGAGATTTAGAATGTACTTGGATTATGATATACCACTTGCTAGTATATTTTAGCATATAGGTGTCTGTTAACATATTCATTAAAGTTTAAAAGGAACCTTTCAAATGTGTTCCAGCATGTTGGTCCTATTGAACCCATGATTGTCATAAAAATGAACCTTCTTCACACTCCAAAACAAGTAAGGGGTATCAATTCTGGTTGTCATGCTCCTTACTTCTCTTCTTCTGAGATGATGCATTGGGGTAGACTTCAGTATAAAGCTGAATTACTGCCATGTGAAATTTTTTAGATATCTGTTAGGGCTCATGTTCTCAACATAGTTGTAGTAAAATAGATTTGGAGGCATTGTGTTAATGAGCATGCTGATAATGATAATACTGGCCTGGAACTCTAGGTGTGTGAATGCCCAGAACCCTAGACAAAACACCTTTGGTACAGCCATCCAAATTGATGGATGAAATAATAGAAGGGAAGCTACAAGCATCAGCTAAAGATTACTAAAGCTGGTAATCATAGTTTCAAGCTGTCTGGCGGACTGCTAAACTTCACAGGAAAAATTAAAAAATTTTATGATAGTTTTATTGGAATGTTTAAACGGTAGAAAAAGGGATAAAATGGAGTTACAGTGGAACCCATTGGGGTCTACTGCCTTATAGGCTTACAGACCAATTTAGGGAACTGAATGATTGCATTCACCATAGGTAACAATTTCACAATCTGATTACATCATATCAGCGTCCAGAAATCCTTATAACGCCACATCAATACCAGCATGGCCAACTGACTCATGCTTGAAGTTTGCCATCAACTTTTCCCTCCTGACGCGATTTTACTTGGCAAAATGGCATCTATTTGTCCATAGGTGACTGGGTGTTCCCATGACCAGGCCATTTATGGGTGTTTCCACTGAGTCATGAAGAAGTTTGTTGCACCCATATCTATCAGGGACATGCACATGGTTACTGAGGACAAATGGCCATGGCGGATTGGAATTCCTATGCCTGAAAAAATTTACTTGATTTACTCCCAAAGAATTTCAATTTAACTACATTGGAAGAACTTGAACTGCAAGAGTCACCCTTTTAAGGGGAAGAATCGCTTCTAACCCTTTTCTGGAAGAGGCCCCTGGCTGCTTCCACTTCTTACACACCTCTTGGATTTTCCACACCAACTCATGAATAGTTGGTATAGAGAAAAATGACGTGAACTTCAAGGGATATGTCGTCTCCCACCTCTCATCTACCATATGGGCTAAATTGCCCAAGGTGATGAGGTGGACAGCTGTATACTTTTTTTACTTCTTTGTCCTAAACTGGAATTTCTCTCAAGTCAGCTGCAGGGGTTGTCCCCCAGACTTACACATTGGGATTGTCTTCCATATAATAGCTGAACTATGACCTTACCATTGAGGAGTGAAATGTAAAATTATATGTAAAGACAGCGGAGGGTAAGAGGAAGTTCCAGGTGGATGGCCTTCATGATGCCAGCTTCTCAGAGATTATGACTAGGGTACCGTTGACTTGCTCCAATATGCCCTTGGTTTTGGGGTTAGAAGGCGTGAACAAACCCCCAGACCTAAATTAGCTCAATAATCTTTGAAATCACCAGAGGTGAATTTGCCTTGTTATCCATTAAGATAAATTGGGCACCCATGACTGTAGATAAATCTTTTAAGATAAATTTGGCATTATTTGTAGCTCCCAAATACTTGATTAGCTTGGCCTCCATCCATTTTGTAAGGTGGTCAATGTACTTCATAATTATATCAAATAGGCCACTTATTATGGGCAGCATCCCTACAATATTTATTTATACAGGGTTAATTTTGGAATTAGGTTTACCTATATGGTATGAGGTGCTTTTTCAATATGGAGCTTCCAATTGGCACTCCTCTCAAAACTGATGGCCTTATGAACTTTTAAGTGCACCAACTCTCATTGCTAATATTTTTTCAGATGTTTGAACGTCATCTTGAATCCTCTATGGCCCATGGACTTGTGAGCCTTGAGAATCAAGTCTATAAATTTCATCATTTGTGTATCAGGTATCTCTGACCTTAGATTATCCTAATGTGTTCCCATTCTGTTGAGATTGGTTTGACCAACCAACTTTCTAATTAAATTATCAATTTAGTTTATGTTAGCTGATTAATATTGAAGAAAAGGCTTTGATTGGGTTACGCTTGTCCAATGTTTACTTATATAATTAATCTACTATAAATCCCTCACCCTGTGCCCCACATTTTTAAATATAGCGGAAAAAATTCTAGTATTAAATTACTATCAGCTACCTCGCCTCAGAGCCTTTGATTAAATGTAATTACTTATGACAATTGAGCCATTAATTACCACTGGTGCAACTTTCAATATTTAAAAAATCAAATACCTCACCATGTAAGCCAATATTTTGCTTACCTACTATAATATTTTATTACTCACTCCTTTGAACCTGCACCAGCATTAAAAATACCATCGATAGGGTTTCTATCATTAGTTGTGGCCAAATGCCAGTGTCTCAATTGCAGTTGGTTGATGACTGTTAAAAAGGAAATGCCCCTAATCATTAGACATTTTATCCTAAACCTATCTTATGTATTATTCATCTAACCTGCAATTTTAAGTGTTTCTCAATTATCAATAGCTTGCAATAATAAGAACCCTGAAAAATAGAATAGCATATCTTAAAAAGATTGGCATTTAGAAGGAGGTTTTGCTTTTACTATAGCTTTGGAAGTTTACAACAAAGAAGGGGAGGATAACCCAGTGGTAGAATATGGACCTTCTACCACTGCCCCATGAGTTTTATTCCAGTAGATGAAATTTGGGTAGGGGACAACTATGACTGTGTTGGAATTGTGAACAAATGCCCCAAACTGAGATAGCAAAGTAACAAGGCGGTTTATGGAGTTCCTGGCTTATTATATGCTGCGCATGGAGATTTTCCAGGTTTTATCCTCCTTTCCCATTTTCTTTAATTCCCTTAATTAGTGCGGTATCATCCACAGGTCGGCCCACCTCAAATAAAATTTAAGTTTACAACAAAGACCATATGCTACTTTACCCTCTTTATTATGAGTATTTAATAGTTAGTGTGTTTATTTTAAAAACATTATAGTGACAAATTTGGGATTTATCCCTAAATTCTAGGTATCTGCCTTCATACAATTACCTGTTATTTTGTGTGAATCCTCCTATGCTAATACCATTTGATGCCAAAATGGGGATTTTAACATTTTGGTGCTCACTACTAAAAGCACATTTGCAGCCCTCTTCACCTACTTTTTACTATATATCAAGTTTTTAGGGGTACTCAGTTTACTCCTTCTCTGACCTCTATTAGTAGATTGACTCCCTGAAACACCTAGTTCAATCCCAAGGACTATTGCTTAATTTTTGAGTTCTGGCCTTTGGTGCTCTAACCAGAAACTGAAGCAGGATGAGAACAAACATGTGGCAGAACGTTGCCAGATTATGGATCTGTTAGCCAAATTTGTTGTAATATAAGATGTCTCTTGTCAATTCAGTCAACCTCATGCTTTGTATCAACCCTTGCCAAAGGTTATTTACTATAGATACTGACCCCAATGAGTTGGAACTTGATGGCAATAAGGTGCTAATGGCGGCTGACTTTCTTAAAGTTTTTACTTTATATTTACCTCATGGTAGTTCCAATATAATCAATATCCCTGAACCCACAGTTTAGACTACAACCGCAGCTCTTCCTAGTGCTGCTACTGCATCTTCTACTGGCACTACCATGGCGGCCTTGACTAATTTTGATTTTAACTCCTGCACTGCTAATGTCTACTCTTATCTAAATCTTCCCTGCCTAACTGGGAATCAGAATATCACCGAAGTGGTCAGCTAACTCAGTGGGTGATAATTGGTTGGGTTGAGCTACCTGAAATAAGTTATTTGATTACAGGGTGCTTACCAAGCACCTTGGAGGGTTTACTTTTTGGGTAACTTGGACTTCTAGAAATTGTTTCAAGCGTGTATAACCATAATGAAGCCTTGGAATAATATTTAAAATGGCTGCTCATAAGTTCACCGGAGCTCCTCTTAACCTCTGGTAACAACAATAAGGCTAAGTCCAAACCATTATCATTAAATCCTCTATATTTGGCTTTACTAACACCAAATAAAACCAACTATAAATATAAATTTTGTTATTTGTTATTTTATTATAAATTATGGATTTATTTGTAGTGACAGTTAGTTTTGAAGTGTTTAAAGTAGTACTTGTTCTATAAAAATCATTTTTCTTCTCATAAGTTAAATTGGATCTGTTACTTAGTTTTAGGGTCACCAAAGTCCAATTCCATGATTATCTGGGATCTTTATTGTTTCTTCCATAAATTATACTGTGCAACTCTGGACAGTTTGTAAATGTGTGGCTGCTGTTCTGAGTTTAACTGTGAATCCTGTTGTTTTTGTGACTCTTGTAGCTCTTGCAACTGTAGGGGTAACTTAGTCATCTCAATCAATGAAATTTAAGGATTAAATTTGCTTTCCATTTTGATAATATGACTGTAAGTCCCAGGGAACGTCCTCTGGGTGTCAGTCAGGCCATTTTCCCATTTCTGAGCAAGAGGGCACTGAAGAGGATGGCAGTACCCCTCATTACTCAGGGCAATCTCGCTCACATGGTAGATGAGCGCTGGGTAACAGCCCTCCCACTTTGGATACTGCTCCCAGTACCCACACTCTCCTTGGCAGAACTGCTATGAGGAATCAAAGAAATCCGCATTAAGATTGCTGAAATGAAATTGATTGTAACCAATTCAAGCAGCAATCAGCTTGATGCTCAGATTTCAAATGGTCAAAAAGGTATGAAGACCAATCTATTAGCCAGAATTCCCAACAGTTGCAATTTGGTCAACATGACAATCAGAAAAATCTCCCCCTCCCAAATCCATCGGGCATCACCCCTGATGGGCAGGTAATAGCATCGGACACCATTGACAAGGTTTTGAAGCTTCCTGCTGGAAAATCAGGCGTTGCGCCTGATGCAATGCCACTGACCAAATGAATGGCCCAGCAACTGAGCATGGGCAGGTTGGGCGTCCCAAACCCATTCCCAACCAAATGGGTCCACCCCTATGTGGGGTGGCCTTGGGGGATTCCTGCCACTTGTCAGGCCAAACGCTGTCATGCCAACTGTCAGAAACATAGTCAAGCCTTGGTTTGGGCATTTGAGATCAAACTGACAGCGACTTGGCCCACCATCAAATTTTTTTGATGTCAGTTCCCAGGAAACTAACCCGCCCATTCCTGAATAATTCGCCAGTTAGGTCAAATTTGCGGGACCTGATCCCAGCTTGTTTTCCCCCCAAATTGACTACTATTTAATCAGTCACATCGCACTGAGAAAATTGTTGGTCAATTTTTCTTCTTTAAATTTTCCATTAAAAACCTTCCCCAAAAATTAGTTTTTATATGTTGAGAATTAAGCTGCCTTTTCTGTTGACTTCTATACCCCTTGGGGTTAACGGCCATGGTTGTCTGGTATTTTATTTTATGCCTGTACAAAATTCTGGCTCACTGGCAGATATTGGTGGAACTCCTTTCTAGTTTCATATTCGTCATATCAACAGCAATGCCTTGGGCATTCTGGTTTACCGTTCAGGTGCTCTGGCATCTGGGCTGGCAGGCCAGTCTAATCTTTACTTACTGTTCGCCTGACAATGACATTACTCAGATACATACAAATGGGGAAAATATTTAAATGGGGTTTCAGTAATTTGCTTGTCACTGGCGGTATAACCTAAAGGTATAAAGGAATTGTTTTGAGGAGACTTCTATAATATTGTGAACATACTCTCTAGACCAAAGTTCATACTGGTGCGTCCTCTGACATCATGGTGACTGGCTATCAAATCATTGTGCTAGTTAGGGGGTGTATAGGGTCTCTGTCATCATAGTTTCTAGACCAATAAAAGCTAATAACAAGGGATTCATTATTTTAAAATTTTTAGATAGCTCGCTTAGTTAGATGAGATTCATCCTATATTCTGCCAACTAATCTAATAGTACTGAAAATATTTTTAGAAGGTTTTTAAAGGGTTCTTTCCAAAGGTCAAGGAATTGACCCATTGTTAGGATTTTGGAATGCCCACATCAACCATCATTACTAAATTTAAAATAACTTATCTGCTTATCCGCCGTGGTTCAATTTATAATAAACTTAACAGTTGTTAAACTATAATGACTTGTTAACTATTGTTTGGGTTATTTTCCTATATAATATTATCTATGTTACTATACTTGATTCTCAGGATAGTTAATGTTCTTTCAGCAATGATCCCTGAAACTGTTCATGAATAATTTAATTGTCATCAAAATTAGTAACAACTGTTATACTTTATATAGAATGATTGAGGTTAAAATCAATCAATAAGTGTGTTCTTGCAGTTGCTGAAGCGTTAACAATGCTTGTATTTGAAGTACCTTATGAGGTAGCCTAAAGTAATGCAACCTGCTTTTAATTATTAAATGGTCCCATCAGATAAGTAGGTTGCTAGCTTCATAGGTTTAATTTGGTAGATCTGATAAAGGCGTTAGGACACGCTATTTCTGAGTCCAACTCATGTTAGGTTATAACTAGTTAGAAATGAATACTGAATAGTTAGATGGATGAGCAGATGCATTATTCAATAATGATGCAACTAGTTAGGGATAAATTCATTATCAACAGATTCCAATTACATTGGGGCCAATGGAAGAGTTAGGCGCTAAATTCCCTTACTATCTAGACCCCTTAATTATGTTTTATGAATAAAGTATAGACTTTTTGGAATAAGCATTTAGATAACTATATAAATTTTATCTTCTCTTGTGATTATAGTGGAAGATATTTATCTCTTATCTATTTGTGTTGTGCTAACTCTTGGGATTGTAGTTGAGATATATTTTCTCTTGACTAACTTGTTCTCTAGTACCCTTGTAAAAATTGTAAGGATCATATTCTTGTCCAAAAGTACATTCTATTTTAATAGAAGGAAGAGCGTCAGTACCTGTCTAGTGGCGAAGATCAAAAAAATTAATTTTGAAGAACTTCATATAAGGATGATTATTTTTACTCATTTATCAATGTAGCTATAATGTTATCTTAATCACCAATAACTTAAACATACATTTAGCTTGTTCAGTAAACCTCAAAAAGTTTACACCCCTATAGTTGGGCATTTCTCAACACAGGCTTAATACTTACTCATCAAATTATCCCTCTGAACGAGCCTAAACTTGATAAGACGGGGAATAATCACACCTTAATGTGGCTATCTAAAATTTTTATGGGGAAAACAAATGTCCAGACTAAGCTGGCTATGTTAATTTGTACTTTTTGAACCCTTTTAGTCAAGATCTAGTACTTTTATAAAGATCTGTGAAGACAGTATATCTTTATGATAATTTATAGGAAGTTATTTACAAGTATGATGGGAAAAACTTATTACAGGACGAAAATCTGGAATCAAATATTAAACATCAAACCAGATGAAGAAGTTTTATATTTTGCTTCCCATTTTTATTATGTGACTCAGGTGTTTTATAGGGCGAAGGTTCTTTTCAAATGATAATTGGTTTTTTTTTCTGGAATACCTTTTATTATTACATAAATATATTGGTACATGGTATTAGTTTTATATTTCAAATAACCATAACCAAAATGTGGATTTACTTCCACTGCTGCACCCTTACTTTTGACATAACTTATACAAAGTATTCTAAGAAGGAACATGATATACATCGTGCAGCATCTGCAGATGATGATGATTTTGGAAAAGACTGTGCAGAATAGAAATTAAATGTTCTAGACACAATAAAATTAAAATTACAATCAATGAATCCAACAATAAATGACACCTCCTAGTTGGTATGTTTACCAAGAGTCTGGATGCTTCAGCATCAGATTTGCATAAAGTAGTACAGAAGAATGTGTTAGTTATTCCTCTGTTAAATTCTTGGTATAACGGTTTGATTCTGCTGAGTTGGTTGGCACAGGGTATTAGCCACTGAGAAACGGAATTGGACGAAATGCAGATCACTGAATCTTAATAAAAACTGATAAATAAATATATGGAGCAATCGCCCTGATTGGCGCTACTATAATATAATAAATCCAGAACTTATCTGCGGACTACTAAAAATTCTTTCTCATTATTACTCTCAACTCTTATCTCAGTATTTCAGATTTAATCCATCCTCTGCTTAGTAATCTCCTATTTGTTCCCTTATAGGAGTTTTTGTCTATCTTGAGGTTTCAGTGGAATTCCCTCAATTTGCCAAACTATCAATACTTGATCAATTTAATTCATATCAATATAACTTTACACTAAATCTCAAGGCTTGCCTCAACTCTAATTTCTGATCCACCAGAAGGTGTAACTTATCATCTAGTCATATCAATTTCTCAACATTACCCCCCCTTGACTGGAAAAGACGCTCCTATTGATTGTATGAGTAATTGAACTTCACGTGAACTCAGTTAATAATCTGACCACCCGTGGGTTCCTTATGGTGTAAGCTTAGATACCAGTCTTCTCTATTATTTCAAAAGATCCAGTCAAAATGTTATTGAGCTTGTTTTTATGTCCAAATACGTGTTGGTTGTGGAATGAGACATGATCTCCTACAGCGAACTGTGGGAGTCCACTACTTCTACTCTAGTCAGCTGCTTGATCACAAATCTTCTTGACCAAGCTGATAGAATATGCTTCCACCTGTAATTTGATCAGCATCTCCGATAGATTAGTCATTTAACGCTGCAGTTCTACGCCACCAGTATTCTCCACACATGAGTAAAGCAGGAAAGTAAAGCTGGATGTCTACCATAGAGCAGTTATAAAGGACTCTTGCCTGTGGCCAAATGGTAGCTGATGTTATATAAAAAACAACTGTGGGTAGGAGGTTACTCCATTCAAAGGGTTGATCTTTTACAAGCTTGAGGAGCATGTTTACTGATGCTATGTTGATCCGTTCCACCATTCTATTAGATTCCAGATGGTAGGGTGTAGTCAAGACCCTGCATATTGCCATCATTTTATTCAACTTGGGCAGGTTATGAAAAGTGAAGTTGGCACTGTTGCCCATTAAGATGAACTGAGGACAGCCATGTCACTGTAAGACACACTGTAATAAAACTGGCAGAATTGTTATGATATGCCGTGAGGGTTTTGCACAGGGGTTTTGGCCTTCTGAGCAATAGGACCAACCTATGACGATCGTTGCCCTTTGAAACAACAAAATAAACTAATGAAATATTATGGAGCACTTGCTCCCACTATACTCTTTATTTAAGATATTAAACACAGCGGATCCTTGATGTTTTTCTCTTCTTAACTTCTTAACAACCTCCTTCCCTTGATCATCTCATCACATCTATATTGTAGCAACCTCAGTTGCTACCACTTTTGTGGCTTAGTAATTTGATTCACCATATCTCATTGGTTCTGTCGATTCTTCATTTGTTAATTTCATGATTGCCTATTTGAGACGATTCCCCTAAAAACCCAATATTGCTTCACTTTGAGGCGCTTGAATAATAATTACTCATTGTAAACTCGGCGGATCCTATCCATTCCGCCATCATGACTTAGGGATTATCATCCATTCATATCAGAATTGTGACATTACCCCCCATTTGACTGGATGATAAGGCTCCTATTGCCAATATGTATGGAGGAACTTTGCATGCACTCAGTTAATGATCTGAACACTAGCGGGGTCCTTGATAGGATATGCATCCACACCTGTCTTTTCAATAACTTCAAATGGTCCCATCCAGATACTGACCAACTTGTGTTTTCAGACAAACCCATGTTGGTCATGGAAGAGAACCATATCGCTTCCTTGAACTGCACCAACCTTCTATGACATACCTGATTGGCAGCCTGATTCAATCTTCTTGGCTAAGCTGAAGAAATATGCTTCATTTTTGCAATTTGATCAGAATGTTTGCAAGGTTAGTCAAATAGCGGTGGGGTTCCACTCTATCAGTATCTTCCACACACAAATAGAGTAATGCTGAAAGAGCTGGTGTCAGCTGTATAGTAGTTGGAAGGGATTCTTCCCCATGGCAGAATGGTAACTGATGTTATAGGCGAACATGGCAGTGGAAAGGAGGGAGATCCAATCATAAGGTTATCCATTACTAATTTTTGTAGAATGCTCACCAGAGTCCCATTCACCCGTTCAACCATTCCATTGGATTTAGGGTGTAACGGATGAAAACGTCCCAGTTTTTGACCGCCATCTTGCCTTTGTATTGGCAGATCTAAAATTGGCACTGACAGATTTCCTGATATGAGTTCCCTCGATGTAAGAGTTTCAACTTTGCATACTCACTAATTTAACCTTGGATGTAGGGCAATTAAGAAATGCAAAAAGATGACACAGGTAAGTATGGATTATAAAACCAAAATTAACCTTGTTTTATTTATTACCAAAAATAAACATGCTGATGAATTTATCCCAATGACATAGAGCACCATGAACAACACTAAGAAAAACCAGAGTAAATGGCAGATCAGTTCTCTGCCAAATCTCATTTTTTTTTGTTAAGGATACAAAAATTGGGTTTGGCGTGGGATACCAGGTAAGACATGGCAAGAGCGGCCCTGAGGCCACTAAAGAGACCCATGCGAGGGTGGGAAATGAGAAAGATTTCTAAACTGAATTCAGAATCACGCAGGCCCAACCTTTTAAAGTCGCCCTTCTGGGGAGCCCCTCTGCACTTTTCTTTGCCCCAAGGAGCATGAAAAATAACTTGGGAGGGGCACAGCCCATCGTTGAGCCCGCATGCACATCAAAACCCCAAAATAGCATTTTGACTTAATATTTGGAAATCCAAATATCAAGTCAAAATGTAACAATAATTTCAACCCAACCATTACATAAGGTGGTATGGAGTTATTAGAACCCCACAGATTCCCAATAGCTCGTTCAGTTTGGTGAGGATGTGTGAGGTGAAGTTGGTTCCATTATCAGTGAGAATAAACTGAGGGCATCCATGTCACTGATTAATGCACTACATTACAAACTTGGCCACTGTAACTGCCCCCAAATCTCATATTGCCCTTGCTTTGGCCCACTGGGTCAAGTGGTTGATAGCCACAAGAATGTACTTACACCAGTTGGCTCTTGTTGGCAAGGGTCAAACGACATCAAGGAAAACTGTGTGCCAAGCAAATTGTGGTTTCACTAACTGATATGAAGTCTTATGGCGGAATGTCTTCTCCATTTGGCACTGATGGCAACAGGAAATAGTTTTGAGCACATTCAAGCTCATGCTTTCCCAATAGTACCGAGGGTGCAACAACTCCATTGTCTTACACACCCCACCATGTCCGACTGTCTTGTGCATGCTCATAATGATTCCCAGTTGTGCTGAGGGTCATGGAAAATTCACTGTAGAATCACTGATTCGCTTGTACAGCCCCCCATTCCATTGGAAGGTATTCGTTCACATCTCATTTAGTGCTTTGATCACTTGGGGTATTTCTTCATCATATTTTCTGCTGAGTGTCTTGCTGTAATCACATAGCTGAGGTCTGCTGTCACTGCAACAGTCAGCAATCGAGATAAACAGTCAGCGTTCTGATGCTTTACTCCTGGCCAATGAAGGATATCAAAGTCATAAGCCTGCAGCTTAAGAGCCCATTGAGCCAAACGGCCTTCAGGCTCTTTAAGGTTCTGCAACAAGCGTAATGACGCGTGGTCTGTTATGACTTTAAACTTTACCCCATGCAGATAAACTCTGAATTGCTTATATGCGTAGATCACTGCTAAGCACTCTCGCTTGGTCAAAGTATAACTACGTTCATGGCTATTCAGGATTCAGCTGCAGTACACCACTGGGTGCTCCTCCCCTTCATAATCTTTTTGTGACAAAGTGCTCCCACAGCGGAAAAGGATGCATCCATCTGTACAATAAATTCTTTTTCAAAATTTGGGTAGCATAACATGTGCGCACTAATTAGCGCCATTTGAAGATTATCAAGGGCGCATTGGCGTCTCATCCATTTGAACATGGCATTCTTCTTTAGCAGCTCAAACAGTGGACCTCCAATGCAACTAAAATTGGGAATGAACGTTGGTAATAACCCACCATCCCCAAAAACACCTTAATGTGCCAATTACTAACTGGCTTAGTCATCTTCTGAATAGCTTCCACCTTGGCTGGTTGAGGTCTCAGCCCAGTTGCATCCACCAAAAAAACTGAGATACTCTAACTGATCCTTGAAGAAGTGACATTTCTGGGGCTTGATCTTAATATTGGCCTCAGCCAGTTGGTGAAATACCTCTTCCAGATGGGTAAGGTGCTCAGTGAACGTGCAAGAAAAGACATTAGTATCTTCAAGGTACACAAGTACTTAGGACAGCTTCAGGTCACCCAGAATGGTGTCCATTGCTCTTTGGAATGTTGCCAGGGCATAACATAGCCCCTGCAGCATACAGATTGGTTAGAAAAGCCCTTTGGATGTGATTATGGCGCATTTTTATTGTTCCGCTGTGGGCAACTCAATTTGCCAACAACTGGATATCAAATCCATTGCCAAGAAATAGCAAGCTCCACCTAACCAATCCAGTGCATTGTCAATCCGTGGAAGAGAGTACAAATCCTTTTTGGTGATACTATTAAGCTCCCAGTAGTCAAAAACTATGTGGTCAGTACCGTCCTTCTTAACAATTAGGACAGGTGTTTAAGTCCTGGGGAACATCCCCTGGCTGTTGATTGGGCCGTCTTTCCATTCCCGAGTAAAAAGACACCAAAGAGGATGGCGGTACCTCTCATTACTCAGGGCGATCTTGCTCACATCATAGAAAAGCGATGGGTAACAGCTCTTATGCTTTGGATCCCACCCCCAGTACCCACACTTACCTCAGCAGAACTGTTATGGGAAATTAGCAAAATCTGCACCAAGATTGTCAAATTGAAACCAGCTGAATTGAATTTGAGTGGCAATCTGGCCGATGGCTGAATCTCAAATGGCCGGGAAGGCATGAAGACTGAGGTATCATCTGGAACGCCTGACAGTTCCAATTTGACCAATATGCTAATTGAACAAAGCACCCTCCCATCAAAATCATCAAGGATCATCCTTGACAATCAGGCTATAGCATCAGGCACCACTGACGAGGGTTTGAAGCCACCAGTTGGTAGTTTGGGCGTTGTGGCCAATGTGATGCCACTGACTGAACGAACAGTCCAGCAACATAGTGTGGGCGGGTTGAGCATCCCAAACCCGTTCCCAATCAAATGGACCCGCCCCTATGTGGGGTGGCCTTGGGGGATTCCCCATCTCTCATTGGGCCAAACGCCATCGCGCCAGCCATCAGAAATGTAGCCAAGCCTCAGTTCAGATGTTCAAGGTTGAACCAACAGCGACTCGGCCCACCACCAAATTTTGCAATGTCAGTTCTCAAGGAACAAACCCACTCATTCCCAAAAAATTTGCTGGTTAGGTCAAAATTGCAGGACCCAATCCCAGCTTATCACTTCCCCAATTGACTACTATTTAATCAGTTGCATAGCACTGAGAAAATTGTTGGTCATTTTCTTACTTTTTTTTCAAATAAAAATTTGCCAAAAAACAAACCTTTATTTTTGCTTCTGACCGCATCCCTGATGGCGTTTCCCTGGTGGCCTGTCAGTCCTTATACCGGATGGGCTCTACCAGTACTCTTGGTCACTATGGCCCCCTCCATCATCAATTAGGTCCACCAAGTCCAATATTTTTGGCTTTACAACCCCATTATCACTAACTTTCGACAGCAATACATGGGGATTTTGTGGCCATATGTTCACCAATTGCAAGAGAGAATCCGTCTCCTTGCAGTCCCAGTTGAAATGGCCCCATATGCTGAGGACCTCATCAAGACTATCTCAGTGATCCCACCCCCTGCAGCAAGACCTCCTGGGTTGGGAGTGGGTTCAGTGTGGTTCATCGTCAGGATCATACTTACCACTGTGCTGCACCAACAATTCATCAATTCACAATGCCCAGCTCCATATCAAGTCATTCAGTTTGCAATGCCTCTGGAATTCTGGTTTGCTTTTTGGGTGCTTACGCATCCTGATTGGCAGGCCAGTCTAAACTTCTTCTGCCATTTCCATGACAAGGTGAAGCCCATGGACTCTTAGATGGTTCGAGCATTCTCTGCACTAACAGCTTGCTAATCTCCGCATTGATGACTTCTTCAGCTTCCCTTGATTGGCGGATTGGCTGAGACCTGATGGGGGGATGATCCCCAGTGTCCATCTGATGAACAACCCCCTGAGCACACCCTAAATCATGATCGTCAACAGCAAAGATCTCTTTGTATTTTTGAAATAAGGATTCCGCTTGATCTCTTTGGTCTTCCGTTAGCCCCATTAAATTTTCACATGGTACTACAGCCATTACGATAGGCTGTGTTTCAATGGGCAGGCAAAATTATCCAATGAACTGAACTCAAGAACCTTGAGGATTTTAAAACTGGGGTGAAATGTAAGTATGCACCTTTTGGTGTCAGCGAATTTGCATTGGTTTATTCTGAAGACTTGCTACCAAGACCTTAATATCCCAATGTCATAATAGTAGAATGTTTGGGGCCAAGTGGGGCTCAAGCCGTGATTGCTGATAAGGTCCAATGATCTCCCCATAGAGCCCAGCAGGCACTTCCACCTCTAACTCAGTGTTTATGATTACTTGGTGTCCAGAGGGAATAGATATAGGGCCCGCAGCTCTAAATGTTAGCCCTTGATATTCATAAATTTGATGGGGAAGGGTCAGGGTCTTGTGCTTAAGTCGATGATAGCGAACTGAAACCATCCCATCGCCATATGTAAGGTTAAAGTGACTCATATGTACTGGATACTTTGGCATTCCATTGGAAGTGAAGTAGATTGTGATCCGTTGCCCCACAATTTCAAATGTCTCTGCGGTCATATCAACAGCAACCCCAATTTGGCGCATAAAAGCAGTTCTGATTAAAAGGTCATAGTTATTGTTTGGTAGCACTATGGCTGGGGCTACAACGACAATTGACCCATATAGCAAAGGATGTGCGCTGTACGAACCTTCAGAGACTGTGCTTTCCGCGCCTGCGGTCCCATACACCATATGATGCTCCACATCAGGCTTTAATGACTGCTTTGCCACCAACTTTGTAGACACTATGTTGATTGGGGTGCCCATATCAATTATTGCACGAACTAAGGTTTTTGCTACAACAGTGTCACAGTAAGTACACTCAGAATAAGATGCATTCTGATTGTTTAAAACATGGACATTTAACGCATATCTTTTTCCAAGGAAACTAATAAAACCCTCCCCAACTTTAGGGTATTCTTTAACAATAACGTTCACAGGGAGGGCCGCGTTCACCCCTTTTAAAGAGAAGCGCATCAGAATATGGATCTGGTTTATCAGTAGAAAGTTGATTAAACATTTGACAGTCATAAGGCTTTGGTTGCTCATGGGGGCCTGCTTCCACCGTGTCCATAAATTGCATTTGTGTCAACACATTCACCCTCCAACCAGCTGCTGATATAGAAAGGCATCGTCATATTGTGGTACTTCCACTGGATTACTGGGATAGGTTCAGGTGGGACGTTTTGAGTTAGTATAGTGGAAGTAGAGAGTCCCATCTCTACTCTGCTCTGACTTTTCCCTGATAGTACTGTTCCTGCAGTGAGGAATGAACCTGACGATAAAGACAACTTCTGGACAAGTGCCCAGAGTGACCGCACAAGAAACAATTGATCCTGTAAGATCTGCTCTCATTATTGTTGCGAAATGGGCCACCCCAAAAGTTAGGCTGGGGTCAACCAGTGTAACCAGACCCTTTCTGATAGTTGAACTGCCGGTGGCAAATCCATTCGAGAGGAGGCATGTTTGATAAAAAGGCTGGGGGTTACAAAATGGATGCTGAACTGGAAGAGATAACTTACTTAAATAAGAAGGTCCAGCAGCGGAGAGGATATGGTTCCGCTCTATTTTGGGTGGAGGGAAGGTAGCAGATAACTGGCGCAAGATTTGAATGAATTTAAGCTAAGGTATACCAACATCTAAATATGGAGCCATGGTATTGAAAAGCTCACGGTATGGTTTCACAGCGGAGGTCAACGCTATGCATACATCTGATTTATTTAAAATTTCTGCTCCAATTAACACATGGGCTTCCATCATAAAGTGATCATCAAATGCAGTGAGGGTCTCATTATGCTGAAACCCAATGGTTAGAAACTTGGCCTTCCGTTGTGCCATTTTCATAGTTCCTCTGAATAACCGCAACACAGTATCTTTCACTTTTTGATAAGTAGCAGAACTGGTGGGAAGATAGCAAGTAACTTGGTCAGTGCTTTCGACATCCAAGGTGGATATTATAATTTGGCTTTACGATAATCTATAGCTCCTTCTACTGCAAACTCAAATTGCTTAAAAAATCCATGGATGTCCCCATTACAATCAAATGGAGACAACTTAACAATACAAACCTCCTGTAGAAACTCCTTCATCCACTGGAGCACAGCATTCAAGGCAAGCTTGAGTTCTGCATATTCAATGGTTGCGGCATCTCAAAAAGACTCCTTGCCAGAGCAAGCCTGATAGGACATGGCCAGCGACTGAGGAATGTTGTTGGTATTGAGATTGATCAATGGCCCTCCTTTAGTGAGAACCACTGTAATAAAATTGGAAGAATAGTTAAATTATGCCATTAGGGTTTTGCACAGGGTTTTGGCCCACTGAGCAGTAGGAACAATGATATGACAATTGTTGCCCTTCAAAACAACAAAATAAACCAATAAAATAATATGGAGCACTTGCTCCCATTATACTCTTTATTTAATATATTAAACAAAGCGAGTCCTAGCTGTTTTGCACTTCTTAACTTCTCAACAACCTCCTTCCCTTGATTGTCTTGTCTCATCTATATTGTAGCAACCTCAGTTGCTACCACTTTTGTGGCTTAGTAATTTGTCACCATATTTCATTGGTTCCATCAATTCTTCATTTGTTAATTTCATAAGCCTATTTGAGACGATTCCCCAACAACCCAATATTGCCTCACTTCGAGGCTATTGAATAATCATTACTCATAGTAAACTCGGCAGATCCTATCCATTCCGCCATCATGACTTAGGGCTTATTGTCCAGTCATATCAGAATCGCAACACACACTCCATAATAAACTTGGCAGTAGTGATCGCCCCCAAATCATTGATTGCTCAGGATTCCACCCATCTTGTCAATTAATCAATTGCTATGATTATGTACTTTGCTTGGTTCACTCCAGTTGGCAAAGGCCCCACCACATCAAGAGAAATGGTATGCCATGCAAACTGGGGCTTAACCAGCTGGTATGTAGTCTTCTTTTGGAAAGGTTTCTCCACTTGGCATTGATGGAAACAGCTTACTGTCTCCAGAACGTCATATTTCATGATCTCCCAATAGTAGTGGGGTTGCAAAAACTCCAACGTTTTCTGCAACCCACTGTGTCCTACCACCTGATGTGTATCCATAAAATCGTGGGTCTAGAGGAAGGTTTAGGGAAACTCAGAGTCATTTCTCCAATACGCTTATTTAGTTTCCCATTGTGTAGGAAGGTATCCTGCCTAAGCTCATATAGCATTTTGATCACTTGTGGCGGTTCATTGTGATAACTGTCCGCCACCATCTTCTCATATGTAATGTTGGCCAAATCTGCTGTAATAGCGACCATTGGTAGCCATAAAAAACAATCTGAATTATGATGTTTTGCACTTGGGCAGTGTACAATCTTGAAATCTTATGCTTGGAATTTCAACACTCATCATGCAAGCTGTCCTTCAGGTTCACGGAGATTTTTCAGCCAGAGCAAGGAGGCATGATCCATTACTACTTGAGATTTCACCCCAGGGAGGTAGACACGGAACTTTTTATATGCATATATTACATCTAAGCACTCCCACTCAGTCACAGTGTAATTTTGTTCATGACACTTTAAGTTTTAGCTACAAACCGTGACAGGATGCTCCACGCTGTCATCATCCATCTGAGAAAATACTGCCCCTATAGCGGAAAATGATGCGCCGTTTGTACTGTGAATTGTTTTTCAAAGTTGGAGTATTGCAAAATGGGTGCACTCGCCAATGCAGTTCATAATACATCGAAAGCATTTTGGCATCTTTCCATCCAGTCAAAGGTAGCATTTTTCCCTAACAACTCAAAGAGTGGTGCCCCAATACAACTGAAGTTAGGAATGAACCACCAGTAGTAACTGACCATCCCCAAAAACAAGGGATATCTCATTTTATTATCTGGCCAGTTCATCTTGCTTATAGCTTCCACTTTCACCAGCTGCAGTTTAAGACCTTTTGAGTTCACAATGAAACCAAGATATTCCAATTGCTCTTCAAAAAAGGACACTTTTGGGGCTTTATCTTGATATTATCATAGGAGAGTCTTTAGAAAACTTTTTCCAAGTGACCAAGATGCTATGTGAACATTTGTGAACGAGCTGATATCATTGAAGTAAACTTACACGCATGACAGCTTCAGAACACCCAGTATTGTATCCCTAGTACGCTGGAACGTAGCTTTGGCGTTACACAAACCCTGTGGCATACATGTAGGCTGTAATAACCCTTTTGAAGTGATTATAGCGCATTTATCGCTTTCCACTGCTGACAATTTGATCTGTCAGTATTCCAAAATCAAATCCATGGCAGAAAAATAATTAGCCCCTCCAATTCTATATAACACGTCATCAATCTGTGGAAGGGGGTAGGATCTTTCTTCATAACGCTATTGAGCTTCCAATAGTCAATGACCACCCAGCTTGTGCCATATTAGTTTTTAACAATAAGTACGGGCAATCTCATGAACTCTTAAATGGCTCCAACATCACATGTTTGATCACTTTATCTACTTCATTGGAGACACCCTCTTAATCCATTTTTGAGCGATAAATAGGTCGTGTTCAAATGGGAGGGTGGTCTCCCATATCTACCTGATGCACCACTCCTTGGGTGCACCCCAAATTGTGGTCATCAGAGGCAAAAATATCTCAGTATTTTTCAAATAAAGCAATCACCTTATCTTTCTGTTCCTCTGACAATCCAGTTAGAGCTTCCTGCGGAACCATTGCCATTATGCCAAATGATGGATTTTCTAATAGGCCAAGGTCCTTCCACAAGCTGAAGTCATGATCATGGTAAACCTTGTTAATATGGGCCAGATGTAAAGGTACCGCCACTTGGTGCCTTTGAAATTTCATTGTCTTCTTCTCTAGGTTTGCGAAAATACCTTCACTTCCCCATTTCTTGATAACAGTAGCCTGGAGCCACATAGGGTTTAAGCCGTGATTACTAATAGGGACCCACAATTTCCACATATAGCCCTTCAGGGATGTTTATATTGAGCTCAGTCCCTATTATGCACTGATGCCCAAGAGATATGCTCAAAGCACTTGCAGCTTGTAGCGGAATACCTTAATACTCGTAAATATGTTTGGGGAGGGCTCTGGTCCTCTGCTTCATTCGCTGATATTAAACAGGATTCACCCATAAATATATGCCAAATTGATCTTACTGGAGTGAAACAGTTCTGTTGGGATTCCGCTAGAGGTAAAGTGAATGGGAATCTGCTGTCCCAAATTACTAATGGTTTCTTCCTCCATATTGACCACTGTTGCAATTCTCATCAACGCAGCAGCAATAAGCATATAATAGTTGTTATTTGGCAGAACCATTGCTGGAGAGTAAGTCCAAACAAACCAAATCGCAAAGGTACCATGCTGTAAGCTCCTTCAGACACAGTGCTCTGTGCCACCGCGGTAACATATACTACTGTGATTCACATCAGACTTCAACGCAAGCTTGGACATAAATTTGGTGGAAATTATATAAACTAGGGCAGCAGTATCTATAATAGCTTGGATTGTTTTATTCTGAACAACAATATAACATTAGGTAACTACAAATAATAAGAAACATTGGTGTTTATTATGTGAACGTCCAAGGGCTTTTTTGTTACCAAGGAAGGAGGATATACCCATACCAACATAATGATACTCCTAAGTGATCTTTTCTAATGGAATGGCTACGTTAACCCCCACTAGGGAGTCGATGTCTGTTGAGGGTTCAACATTACTTATGCCATTTTGTTCCAGGATTTGTTATGCATATAGCTTTTGCACATCTTGGTGGAACTTAGAATCTGCAGGGATATAGTCGATCTCTAATGAAGGCTGGGGTATCCGCCAGAAGCTGTTAGTATAATAAGTCGTCAGGCTGGGTTCTGCGCCCAACACAGACTCTTGGGGATCATATGGGACGTTTAAATTCGAATTAATGGAGATAGATCGTCCTGTCTCTACTCCGCTTGAGCTTTTCCCTGCTCAATCATACCAGATGGCACCGCATACAACTGCTGGTTGCCTGGACAATTGACCACGTAATGCCCTTTTTTCCACACAAGAATCAAGAATTCATAAAGGGCTCACATCTATATTTTTAATGGAAGATATGGGTTAAAAGTTAGACAAAATATTGAAGTTAGGCCAGGGATGGGGCAGCAGAGCGTAAGGAGGGCAAAAAGGATCTGCTGACATATAATTTGGACGAATATATACCCAACAGCTTATAACTGGGTCGTTGCTGTCCATATCCCGAGGAGTATACCTCAGCAATAGCAGGAGCCTTCCGCTCAACATTGGGAGCACTGAACATGGCGGAGAGATGGCGCAAAGAGTTCATAATTCAAATAAGACCCACGTCTTCATTCAGTATGTGAGTCATAGCATTATGAAATTCATGGTATTATCTAAATGCCGCTGTCATCACTACGCCTACATCCTGGTGGATAAAATATTGGTTCCTATCAACAAATGAGCTTCAGCAAGAATTGCTCTTCAAACCCTACCAGAGACTCGTTGTTGTGAAGCCGTATGGTCAGAAAGTTGGCCTTACGTTGCGCCATATTAGCTGTGCCCCCAAACAAACAGAGCTCAGTCTCTTTTACCTCTTGATAAGATAAATAACTATTTTTGAGATAACAGGTTAACTGATTGGCGCTCTCCATGTCCAAAGCGGACAGCAACAGTTTTGCTTTCCGCCAATCCAAGGAACCTTATATGGCGAATTCAAATTGTTTAAAATACCTGTGCATGTTTCCCATCATGACTGAAGGGTGGTAACTTCTCAATATGAACAAATTCACCTCGCTCTGGGCTCTGGCTGCGAGGGACAGCTGAAATAGGTTCCAAATGACTGAGAAAACATTCCCTTGTAAACTGGCATAGGGGCATGTAAGTAGATGCAAATCCATAAGAGTGGACTCAGAAGAAGTTGGTTTGTGAGAAGGGACTGCTGTGACCCTGAGGGATGGTTGCTGGATAATCCATAGCATTCTTTTCCAGACTTAATGCTGGCTGCACCTTTCCCCTCTGTCCTAGGCTGTTCAAAAAGTTTAATCAACCATTCGCTCAACTTTAACTGAGTAGCACCAACACAGGCTGTTATGCACCCCTATTGAAGTGCTTCATACTAATTTTGCAATTTGCGGTGGTATTCTTGCTCAGAGTCTAATTTATGCTCCATTGCCTGAAGCTATAAGAGAACGTCCTTTACTGTGCTTTGCATTCTTGTGTGCTGCCATCCAGTGTCACACGCTTGTCAGTCGGCATCATATACTTAATTAATAAGGGTAGCTCACTCTCACACCGCTCCTCATTGGTCCATCGAAGGGTATACAAACACAATAATATATCCACATACTTTACCTTCTCAATAAACGGAAGGTTAATTTCTCAGCTCTGATCCACTTGACTAACACTTTCCAACTGTGTAACCTGATCCAGCAATTGACGATATTCTGTGGACGCTGAAAAAAAGATGAGCGTATGGTCAGCCATCCTCTGATTACTCTGCTCAATGCAAAGTTGATTAAATTCAGCTGCCACAGAGTCCGCATGATCCGTTATCTGCCACTCTATCATGGCAACCCTATCTCTAATCTGAGCTACTTCTGCTTCAATCACTTTCAAATATTCC
The DNA here is from genome assembly GCA_022478985.1 of Massospora cicadina. NCBI lineage: Eukaryota > Fungi > Entomophthoromycota > Entomophthoromycetes > Entomophthorales > Entomophthoraceae > Massospora > Massospora cicadina. The sequence goes on from JAKSZP010000008.1 coordinate 441,420, forward strand.
ACCAGATCCATCATAAACCACTTGCTTTTCCTTTCCAACATGGTGACATCCCAAATCCATTACGCCAATAAAACTCTGATCCAACAATTTTCATATCACCCAAGAAAAACTCTGATTCAACTAAGGGACCAAAACATCCAAATGACAGCGGCGTCAGGAGAGTATTTATAACTCTCCAAATTAAGCGTGGTGGTGCACGGAGCATAGGACCAACGCAAGGGAACTGGTTGCCAAGGTTAAGATAAAAGTAGCCCAGTAGAGGGATCTGGAGCAAAGGAGACATTATCCATGGTGTTTACCATTAAAAAAGAAATAATAAATTGAGCAATTAGCAAAACTTGGCTGTGCCCCAAAGTGCAGTTCATAACTAAAGTTATGTACAGGGCTAGAGTGCATGGGTGACCTGGTTTGGAGGGAACCTGGTAGGTCCAGTGGTGTACCTGAGGCTGCAATAATTTTAAAAAAGAAATAAATTATCTAACACCTCGCAAGACCACTCTGAAGAGGTCCGCACAAAGGTTCACCCAAGTCAATATATGAAAGATATAAAAGGACTAGGGGTATATTGAAGGGAAGACTACCAACACGAAACGTTGGTCTCAAGCAAACATAATAAATCCAACTTGGGAAAATCATTGATTGGAGAAAGTGGTACTAAGCCTTAGTGTACCAATAGGTGCACGCTTCTGTCTGACAGGATAGTATACTTAGAATCTGACCTTACTTGAGTGATCCATTGAAGTTGAACCCAACCCAAGCTAGCAATTTCATTGAATAGAACGGGGTTCAAACCCCGCTCACTGATTAACCATATTGGGCCATCATCATTTCATACAAAACTCATATGTTTTAGCACGAGAGCCAAAATAAGGGGCTGGGTATTAGGAGCCTCACTTATACCAATCTGGGTATATCTAGCCTGTACCCAGTGTTGTCCAAGTTGTGCTTAAAGTCAGGAAGATCCTGCAATTTGACCCTTTGGACCTCCTGCCTCGCACCTTGTCCTTGCTGTTGGTGCCCTCAATAAGGTCATGTAAACATGACAGGCGGACATCTACAACACAGTGGTCCTCATGCACCAACGCCCCCTAAACCTCCAAAAAAAGAGTGATCAAGGCAGTCAAGTAGAAGGGGGTATTATTCTGCTGTGCTTGAATGACCCGCATGATGACCCCAATCTCTATGTTGTGGTGGGCCAGAACATGAAGTAGCTGGCGGATTGATGGCTGCATGTATACAACTAAATATTCTTTGTCCCATGGATACTAAGCTGATAAGACAGACCCATGGTAGTCGCATAGAGATATGACATATACAATACATAGTATATTTCTTGGTCCCATTGATTGTAGAATAAGCTCAGAGCATGCTCCCCCACCTTGTAATTGTAGAGTTGGTATCCCACAGAACCCATTATATAATGCCTCAATACTTGGGGGATCACATTCATAGAGTGACCTTGTTGATCTGCCACCAATTAAGACAAGTTGTCCTAACTGCAAATTAATCATAGCATCTTCATCACCTGGCTCCATTACCGTTTAAAGTGCCAGTTCATCGTTAGATGCTTCCTTAGCTTCCTCAGCGTATTATGCACGAAATAATCAGGTTTTGGCATAATGAGTGAGGGATTGCTATAGTACCATAGTGTTGGTAAGCTACAGTCGACCAGTGGCCCCCTGTAGTGAGCAACACTGTTAATTTCTTGGTGTAACGGTTTGATTCTGCTGAGTTGGTTGGCACAGGGTATGAGCCACTGAGCAACGGAATTGGACGATATGCAGATCACAGACTCTTAATAAAAACTGATAAATATATGGAGCAATCGCCCTGATTGACACTTTAGTATAATAAATGCAGAACATATCTGATAACCACTAAAAAAACTCCCCCTCTCATTCTTTAGCTCAACTCTTATATCAGTATTTTAAATTGAATGCAATTGCTGCTTAGTAATCTTCTATTAGTTCCCCTTTAAGAGATTTTTATGTCTTGAGGTTTCATTGGAATTCCCCAAATTTGCCAAACTATTAATATTTTGATTGATTTGCTTCATATCAATATATCTTTCTTCTCAATCTTAAGGCTTGCCTCAACTCTAATATCTGATCCACCAGAAGGTGCAACTTATCATCCAGTCATATCAATTTTTCAACAGCCTCTATATCTCCCAGCAGAGTATTGAATAACCACAAACTAGGGCCATAAAGACACACATGATAGTACCTTACAGGCCACTAATAAGGATACAATGCTTAGTCCATATTTTTAATCCTGATGACTTATTCTATAATATTAAGAGGCTTTATCCTCGGTCTTGCACCTTATACACGGTAAAGATGTTACACTGTGTATCCACAGCTCCTAATGAATGACTTTGAGATAACCCACCTAACAAGAGCCTAAATCCGAACCATTTTATTATTAAAATATTGAAAAAGAGAGGCATCATTCACTTATATATAAAAAAGAAGCAATAACGCCCTAAATTTTCCAAGCAAGATTTTAGAGCTAATGTAATTCTGCTAAAATCTGGATAGAGATTTACTATGATATTTGTCCATCAAGTCCTTATAGTTTCAAAGTTCTAAAAAATATAGTGTCCCTATAATAAAATTTCTCCCATTTTATTGATAAAATTTGTATCTCATCACTATCTATGATTCTATTTATTCTAACCAGGGGAGAAAATTAAAGTGTCTTTGATAAATAAATAATTTTACCATTTAATGTGAAATGACATAAACTTATTGACTTTGCTTATAATCCTCCAGTTGCTAAGGTTTTAACTAGCAACTAAGTGTTCCTGTCAGAGTGAGGTTAGACTGTTAGAGTGTGAAAGAAATAACCATCATCAAACCCCTCATGTTTCATGGAGGCGGCTGATAAGAATTAGAAAAGGCTCCTAGTCTGGGTGTGTGAGCACCCAGTGGAGAGCCCATAATGCCAAAGGCACAGCAGTCCGAGTGACTTGAGGTAGGGGAGATCTATTGAGGAAATGAGAAAAAGTAAAGGTTCATTAATGTACCAAAGCCCCCCAAGGCAAACCAGATGGTTGCAATGGGGGCAACCATGAGTCTTTCGGGGGCAACCCCCAAGAGAGGGAGAGGCGGGGAGGTTGATGACTCCTCCAGGGTTCGCAGTTGCTGGCCTTCAGCTTTGAATAGGTGAGTTTGCACGCCAGCAAGGGGCAGCACAGGGCCGCCGCATGAACAGGGGTACGGGCAGAGAGGGAAATGGACCCATTGTGAGCATTAGGGACGAGATCCCCTTGGGAGGGGTGCTCCAGGGTCCTCAGGTGGGTGGGGCCAGTGGCAGACAAGGCAGGTATGGGGGCCAAGTTTGTGATCACTGAGGCAGGGGCGCCCTGGCACTGCTCCAACAGGGGAGCGTTTTTGGAGATCCCAGCGATGGAGCAAAGAGATGGATTTGCATTAGATGGATAAGCGAAAACGGATGGAGAAGCAACTTCATTGTTGGGGGTGAGACATTTTGGTGGATATCTCCTCCACTGCATGGCAGGGTCGAGCAACCAGATGACCCAGTTGGCGAACATCAGGATGAGTATCTGGATAATGGCGCGCTTCACCGGATCAATTGGCAGAATTTTGAAAAAAGTAAACAGATGGAGGCCATGGAAAGGTGTCCGCGGTATTCAAATTTTTATTTAGTGCAAAGCATGGGAAGATCAGAATGAACTGACAACCGCCCCTTGACAGGGCAGTTACCTTAAGTAGGGAGAGAATTGCATTGTGAGGTGCCAAGGGATTGGTTGGTTGGGGATCGGCGATGGGATTTGGTGGCTGGTGGGGAGGAGGGTGGGGGGTGTCTGAGATCTTGGCGAAAATAAAAAAAACTTTTGCAAATTTTTCCAAATGTTTAGGGCCAAACCAGATTGATGGTACCAATCCAGGACCTGACCATCCGAATCAGCCTGTTCACATGGTTCAGATTCCCTGGATTTGTCCCAGGGGGCTGTGGCCACTGTGCTGGGTCATTTGCAACCTGGTCTGAACACTCGATCTGACTATTTGTGCAATCTGAACTTCCCAGATCTGTCTTGGGGAGTAGGGGCAACTGGTCCAAGTCACTTGCAACCTGGTTCGAAACCCAAATCATGCTCTGATCTGATTTCCAGCCCTGGCCAGTCTGGACTGGCTCCTCCAGCCTGGAATTTGCGACCAGGCTCTGACATTAGTACTGGCTATTTCCTCAAAATTTTGGCATGATTTTCCTGGTGAGTGAGGGGTCCCAGGGGCCTGCCCATGGCCCCTGGCTTGCATAATCTCCTGGCAGACCCCCTCTATTAGGCTTACCTTGGTTGAGGAGGAAAGTAGAGGAGAAACCTGGTTTTTTAGGAGGAAGGGAAGTCACTCAGCGCTCATCTACCACATGCGCCAAGTCGCTCAACTGTGACAGAGGGTCCACTTGGGCCTTTGGACCCCTTTTTTCCGAAAGGGTTTGGTCCCTTATCCAGTTGCAGGGGTGGTCCCCAGGACTTACATTACCCTTTCCTTTTTCAACATGGAGGAGACCCCCACCTGGGGCATGGACCAAGGCATAAATCTTGTGCCTCTCTGGGAGCTTTATGGCCAGGATGGCCGCGATCTTCTGGGGGGGGCCAGGTGGGGCGTGGTCCTATCAGG